>SRLM01000343.1:31192-73320 GCA_015708895.1 Populus ilicifolia
CTAAATTGATATATATATATATATATATATATATATATATATATATATATATATATTTGAGTGACAATCTATTTATTAGCTGGCAGATGTCTGAACAATTAATTCACCAAAATATAGTATACAATACATATATAGCGATCTCTGGATGTACAAATTGCAAAGTGGCCCCTGAGCGCCCTTCAAGTGCCTGCGAAACAAATATTAGCCCTCGGGGATTGTTTTAGGTCATTCCAGTTTGGAGCCTGCCTAGGGTTCTAATAGATTAACTGCAAACTTGTGATTCATTATTTTCCCTTTGTTAACAGCAAGTTTTTCTGGGGTTATAATCTGATTCGAGATCCAATGAAAAACTGTAAAAGAAGATTTTCGGACCCAATAAGTTTAATTATGCAAAAACAAGCACAAAATATTCCGGTTATTAAATGAAAAACAAAATTTATTTTCATTTCAGTACAAAATAACATGGTGGAAAAGGATTTAGAACTCACAGCAAAGTAATCACATACCCTTTGGATGGCAAAGACCTGTTTATTAATTATATTTTTTTACCTAGTTTTATGCTATTAATTATAATTTTTAACCTTGTCATTTTATCATTATATTGGAATGAAGCTTTATCATTAGTTTTTAGATATATTTCTTTATATTAATTTAAAATTTCAAATTAATTAAACTTTGAAAATGCATCAGGATATAGGATAAAAAATCCTTTTCACTTGCTAATTTTTTATTTAGAAATAATTTTTTTAATTATATAATGATATTCAACAAGTTATTTTTTAAAGTTTTTTAGTTTTGCAGGGGTCTTTAATAAATAACAATAAATTTTTAAATATGATAATGATTCCTTTAATGTTTTCAATTATTTTTTTTACAAATATTTTTTTTTTAAATTCTAGTCATACAAGGAACAAATGAGTAGTGTTATTAATGGTAGAATGTTATAGGAGCTTTTATTTTCTATAAGGAAACTAAATGTAGCAGCTATGACAAAATTTTTCATGTTTATTTAGAAAACATAAAGTTTGTTTTGTGTTGATTTTTTCTATTATATAATTTTATACTAACAAGCATAATATTTGATTTGATCATTGGATTAGACTAAAATTTTACTAGAAGTTTTTATATAACTTGTTTTATATTGATTAAAATTTTAGATCAGTATGGCATTGATAAAGTCTTGCAATAAGGTCTAAAATCTATTATGCAAGGATTGCATTATTTTTCTAGTTGATTTAAATTTTTTTTCTATTTAAACTAGTACTCTTTCACTATTTATCTAGAATTGCTTAGAATGTTTTTATGTAATATAAATATGGTTATTTAACTTGCACTTAGATTTGTTTTACAATCATAGATTATTGAATAAAAATGATATTTTGCTTGGAGTAACATGTTTTTTTCTTTGTTTAAACAAAGAACAATTAAACTTATCAAAATATAACCGATTTTGTGTCATTCTTTGTTATACCTCCTATTCACAATACATTAATCATTGGTGGGGGTTCATATTCCAATAATATTTTTGTTTGGTTCAATTTAATTATTATATCATACTTTTTTATTAAATTTGATTTTTAGCTTTTAAAATTGTGTCATTCTTGCTTACGAATTTGTTGTTCACGTTAAATTATATTAAAGCTATACTCTAAAAATTAGGTTATATCATTTATTTCTTTGTGTTTTGTTTTAATTTCATGTCAATTGTTTTAGTTTCTTTTTCTTTGCTTTTAACTCAAGTTTCTTAGTGTCAAACATTTATGTTCTAGATTTTTCTCTTTTTACTTTTCGGTTTGTGTTATTAAATCTTTTGATAAAAAAAAAATATCCAGTATATCTTTTAGATTAAAAAGAAGAAGAAATAATTAGATTGCAATTCAAGTTTATAAAGGTTGATTCATTCGAGCGACAAGGTAAATTGAAGTTTCCAGGTTTGATTTTATTAAAATTAGCTGGTTATCTATAGTTTTAGATTTGAAATTTTGGGATAGGATTCATATTCTATAGTGTTTTATATCATATCTTGCTTGTCTTTTATCTCGTTTTCCTGTTTGTGTGATATATTCATAAAGAGAGAGTGAATAGAGAAAAGTTCTTAGTCAAGAACCTAGAGACCTATCACATAAGTTTAGGGTTGTGAGACCAAAATTTGATTAGTTGAAAGAACTAATTTATGAATGGCAAGCTTTAGAAAAAAAAAAAAAAGAGCAACAAAGTTGAAAAGATGAAAGATGAGAAAGAATAATTGTTACTATCATGTAAAGTTATTGGCAAGAAAATTGCTTTGGAAACTTAAACAATAGACCTATAAATACATCCATTATATATATTAGTGATTTAAATATGAATTATTTTGAAGAGATAGATAAATTATATGATCTAAGAAAATATTGAAAAAAAAAATTTAAATTCTAGCATAATTGTGATATTGTTTAATTTTATGTTATTAAAAATAATTCTACATTGATTGTTGAATCATATTAAAATTTGACATAGAATTTTTAAATATATTGTTTTACATTGTATTAAAACTATTGTTTTGCTTAAAGTAACATTTTTTTTGTTTAAACAAATAATAATCAAACTTATCAAAAATTAACTAACTTTTGTGATGTTTTTCCTTGTATTTTTTGTTTGCAATTTGTTAATTATTGGACACGGGTTCATATTCCAATTCTTTTGGTGTCTCGAGTCAACGTGATTGTTGTGTAATCTTCTATTAAAATTAGTTTTTGAAAAAAAAAATCTAGTTGATCAAATTAAAAACTTAAACTGACTTGATCATCTAGTCTAACATGGTTAAAACTTAGTTCCTGAGTCATTGATTTTTTTTTAAAAAATAATTTTTGAAGTTTTACTCAGACAGGTATGTTGAAGAAATTAAGAAAAGTAAGTATTTGTTTAGGCGGGGAATGTTCAAGCTATACTGGACATCTTCACGAATGAGCCTGATAAATGTTATCTTTGAAAGCAGATTTCAGCATTTCTAACATGTAGTTCTTCTTGCTGAGTTTTGGGTTTAACAGATAAAGAAATGGGTTTGTTTCATCTGTTTTGTTGTTATAAAGAAGAAGAGAGATGGGACTTTGTTCGGGGGTTAGGGTTTTGGGAGGATTGATTAGGATTTTCTCAGAGGACGAATTAAGATTGCCATTTTTGCTGGAAATGAAATGTAAGGGAAGCAGTTTTTTTGGTTAGGTACAATTAGCAGAAATGGGTTTTGAAGTTTGGTGTGGAGTGCATTTGGTCCTGGTTTAGATGTGAATAGGGATTTTGTATGATCTTGTTCTGCTTGATGGTAAGTAAATGGGCTACTAATAATTTAATTTTTTTAAAGAAAAATTAGAAATCCTGTTAATATCTCACAAAATAATCAATAAATTAAACTATTTGCCTGAATGGGCACCCATAAAAAACAGCATAATAAAAGAAAGAAACAATGATATAAAATAAGATGGTCAAAGAGGAGCCAGATTATAATGGGGACTTTTCAAATGATAATACAGTAATCATAGAGGTGCGAAAGGAGTTTCAAGAAAGAATACTGTTGTTTTCAGGGATGTGACAGAATCGTCAAGGCCTGGCTCCAGGTAAGAAAATATCCCAGGTGAGCACGAGACCTATATATGTGAAACTGCAAATTACTTGCTGGCAATCCCACAAATAATGGTTCTTCACTGTTCACTGTGAAGGAGGGGTGAGTGGCTCATATGGAAAGAGATATATTCAAGAAAATCTAATTCTGGAAACTTTGGGTTAATGAATGAGAAAAGCTGAGTTAGTTGAGGCACAGTAATGGAGGACAGGCATGTGTTTTGGGGCAGAGCAAAAGCACTGTGCAGAAGTGTAAACTGTCCCCACCTCTCCTCCCCCTCCTTTCCTCATAGTCAGGTGCACTTCCCTGCCACTTGCTGCCATTTTCCAACAGAGGAAGAAAAAGGTTCTTCAACCTGCTACCAAACAAGTTTATAACTCCCTCTAACCAGTAGTTTCTCCATTGCACTATTATGGCATCTTCACTGTTGTGCATATCGAATTGCATCTTCCCCGCCCGTTGCCTCTTCCATGTTGCATCGCAAATAAATAATTTCATTTTATGGCTGGCGATATGAACCGTTTCTTGGTTTACCTGTCAACTGAGTTTCGGAATTGCTCGACTTTTTATTGGGAGAAATGCTATGAAGAGACTGTATAGCTCTGACTGATACTACAGTATGAATGGTTTGTGCATAAACATGTAATTTGTCAACAAAAACTTGAAATGGGAGAATCGATCACGCGATCATATATACGAGAAATAATTTTTCAAGTGAACTGGTTATTATATATATATACACCCTATGTCTTGCAACTAATTTTTACAATCATGTAAGAACTCGACCCTTAATCCACTATCTTCAAGGTCTGTGTGTGAAAACTGAAAAAAAAAAAAAAATATATATATATATATATATAGAAATGGTGACTAAAGTCAGGCCTTGGCTTCTTACATTCAAATCAACAGGTGTATATATGACACAAGCATTGAGTCTAGTTGTCTTACAGCAACATGGAAAAGATTAATGCTACATACACTTTAAGACTATATTATTTGCAGATTCACATAATATATAGACAAGGCACTCGTTTCCATGTCAAAACCAAAGGTCTTTTAGGGCTAACCCAATTGTTCAATATTTAATTGTTTTCAGATTTTTATACTTCGTTTGTACATTTGTTTATGGATTTATGCAGTGATGTCAGAGACAAGGTTAACAGTAGCAGCAGCAGCAGAGGTGCAGTCATATTAGGAGAAGACTTATTAAGTACTAATGGGAGGGAGGACGTTGCAGCAGTATTATATATCAGGGCCATTAGTTTTTATTCATGCAAAGAAGAAGATTCTGCTAGCAATGGACTATGGGATAATACATTTCAAAACTATCAGCCCCAACTAGAACAACTACTACAGAAAAAGAAAAAAAAAAAAACCCTTCTTTTGTCTCTGAAATCTCTCTATAATTGACAACTTGCTAATCCTTTTAATTGGTTCTTTTAGGCTTCTCTTTCTACTCAAATATGTTGAACACAACAAGTGCCAGAAATAGCCTTCTTTTTACTGCAACTCAATGGCATGAGCTTGAACACCAAGCTCTCATTTACAAATACATGGTCTCTGGTGTCCCTGTCCCGCCGGAACTCCTCTATTCTGTCAAAAGAAGCTTGGAATCTTCTTTGGCATCAAGACTCTTTCCTCATCAACCTAGTAAGCTGATCTGTGCTTATTTCTTTGAATGTTTTATTTTTAATAATAAAAAAAGGTGTTCAGAAGAAAGTTGGGAATGTGTGTTTTTGCAGCTGGCTGGGTTTGTTTTCAGGCGGGTGTTGGCAGAAAAGCAGACCCAGAGCCAGGAAGGTGCAGAAGAACGGATGGAAAGAAATGGAGGTGCTCAAAAGAAGTATACCCAGACTCCAAGTACTGTGAGCGGCACATGCACAGAGGCAGGAATCGTTCAAGAAAGCCTGTGGAACTTGCATCAACTAAAACAGCAGCGGCTGCAGCAATTCCCTTAACATCAATCAACAGAAACCCCTATAACAACACTGTTTCGCCCTCCAGTTCCTCCTATTCTTTCTCTAACCTTTCTTCATCTATGGAATCTGAAATTTATGCCCATCAAGATTCTAGCCGCAGCACCTTCCTTTATCCTCATTCTTCATCTTCTGGTCCTCCAGCTGGTTCTTGTTTTTCACCTAAAAACAACACCACTCATAACCTGTTTTTGGACTGTGGATCTTCTCCTCATGCTGATAAAGAGTATAGGTGTGTGTAAGTTATGAAAACAAATCCGTTGCTTATATATCTCGGTTCCTTTTGGTTTCATGGTTTAAATTTAATTTTCGTTACATTAATTACAAAGGTATTCTCATGGAATAAGGGAGTATGTGGACGAGAGAGCTTTCTTCCCAGATGCTTTAGGGAGTGCAAGAGGCGTACAAGATTCATACAATCAATTGACAATGAGTTCCTACAAAGGTTACTCGCAGTCACAGTTTCAAAGCTTTCCTTATACTTCTAGAGAAGAGCAGCAACAACCAGGGCACCATTGCTTTGTTTTGGGCACTGATATTATCAAGTCATCAGCAACAAGGTCAACCAAGTTGGAGAAAGAATCTGAAACCCCGATGCCATTGCACCATTTCTTTGGTGAGTGGGAACCAAGGGATGCAGGCTCTGGGCTTGATCTTGCATCCAGTTCAAGACCTCACGACAATGTTAATTATAAAAAATAATCATCTCAATAATATTGTAAGCAAATATCTGTTATCCTTGCTTCTTGTACCCTTTTCTGTCCTCATGCAACAGGATACTCATGTTTCGCAGATGATTGAAGTCTTCAATAATGGATCTTCGTAATCTAGCCAAAACAGTACTTGCTAGTGGTCAATGACTTTATAGCATCAGATGCCGAAATTATGGCCAGGGGAGTTCTTTTGACACTGAAGATGAAATAATGTAGGGCCACTAGAGGATTCCTGTCTTTTGCATCTTTGATCATTATTTTTCTCTTCCCCTTCCAAGAAACATGTTTGGAATTTGTAGACTTGCTTGTTTGACTGGAAGCAAGTGTGTGCGCTTTAGGCTCCGCGGCAGTAGAATTAGAAGCTAGCAATAATTTCTCTCTTTCGGCATTTGAATGCTCATTCTGGCCTACTCCCACATGTTCAAGAAAAATGAGTTGTCCATTTCCTACTACAGCAACACTCCCTTGTTTAAGCTGGAAATCTATGAAGATTAAAAACCCTTTTAATCTGTGATCATCGGAGAGGACAGAGGACTTGAAATTGATTAATTATTGGATCCATTACATAAAGAAACATCTTTAAAATAATATATGTAAATAGATGCAACATCCACAGGATAATTATTGTCTATTTTATTTTCTAAACTAAACAAGGGGACCGAGCTTTCTATCAACTAAAGATCGAAAGCCATACCTCCAGTAAGACGGCTTTCACTTCCTATGCTTTTAGACAGAAATTAGCTCCACCTGCTGAAGATTATTCTTCTTCTTCTTTTTTCATGAAGAATTCAACTCAATTTTCCGTTAAAATGTATTTTTTATTGCAATCTGGGTGCTTTAAAGAATACCAAGGGGCTAGCCAAAACAATATCAAGAAATTTAACACGAGACGCCTGGGATGAGTTGACGGTTTTCAATTTTCCGTTAAAACTTACGAATTATTTATTATTATTATTATTTTGAGGTGAATTATTTTTTTTTACATAAAAAATAAAAAGTATTTAATGATAATAACTTTAGTAAATTCAAGGTAACATTTGGAATAATCCAAAAAATTGTAAAAAATTAAAAAAATTCAAGGCTCAATAAAGCTAAATTAAAATGATAAAATTAAAAAATCAATTTAGAAGAAAAAAAACTAGAATTAATCTAAGTTTACTTTATTAATCTATTACTCGTGAAATAAGATTGAAATAAAAAATATTTTTTTAAAAAATAACTTAGAAAAAAATCAAAGTTAAATAAATAAATAAATAAAACACTTGAGTCATTTTGAATTAACCTAATGAACCTAGGAATAATTTTATTGAAATAAAAGGCATAAACAAATAAAAAATCTCAAGATCAAAATAAAATTTAAAAAATAAAAAAATCTAAAGCAACTTGATTTAATTTGCCTAAATCGCGATTCAAGATAACCGTGGAGGAAAGAAATGAGAAAAAAAAATAGAAAGTTTAAGGCCCAATAGCTTAATATTAAAAAATAAAATTAAATAAAAAAATTATAATTAAATCAAGATTATTTTTTAAGTTTTTAATATAGAATAAGTATATTATACTTTACATTTCTTTTTTATATATATATATATTCTATGTTGACATAGATTTTATTTTAATTTTTCAATGTGAAATAATTGTATTAAACTTTTTTTTTCTATAATTTATATTGACAGATATGTATTGTTTTAAAACCTTTTAATATAATTTATTAAAACCTTAAATATTTTTTTGTTATTTTTATATATTAATTCAGGTCAACTTATGTAATTTAAAACTCAATTAATTAACAAAGTCAATCTTAAATTAAGTTTAATAACTATTGGTTTATCAACACAGCATATGATAGCGGGAATAAGGAAAACAGCTAGTGTCAAAGCATACTTTTCTTTAAAGAAGAGTTAAAATGATGAAAGGAACAAAGAAAATGATTTCCAAAGCATCGATAAGAACAAGAAGATCATAGACGGCAAAGAAACCTTCAATTCAAAACCTTATGGAATTGTGTTTTGTTTCAATCGTAATTTATAGCTTTTTGGTAAATATTTTGAACATAAATTTTAAAGATGGATTTCACTAAAAATTAAATTTATATTGTTAATTTTGGTAAAATAAAAAAATTATTGCTTTTTATTTCTGTCCATTTATTACCAAAAAAAATATTCAAGGGGCTACTTAATTTGTTGTTTGCTTTCAAGTGAATTAACTTGACACTTTTTTTTTATAAAAGTGTTAATGAATCACGTTTGATCTAAAAAAATTAATTTATTATATTTGATCTAAAAAAAATTATTTTTTTAATTGTATTTTATTTAAAAAACAATATTTAATATTATTCATTAATATTATATAAATTAAAAGAAGATCATATGATGACATAGTATTTATAGAATTTGATTATAATTTTAATTTTATTTCTAGTAATATTTTATTTGATTTTATTGCATGGTCAAAAAACCATGAAAACTTTAGTTTTTATCAGATAAATTTCATACATGATAAAATTATAAATAAGTTAATAGAACAATTAAAAATATTTGACATGAGATATTATTTATTAATGATGTAATAGTGACAGTTAAATCTACAATATTTAAATTAAAAACCAAGAGGAGTTAATATATATCTTTTTTATTTATTTTATAACCTCAATTTAAAAAGCATGTTTTATAAAAAACATTAATTATTTTTTATTCAATTTCAATTCCAACCAAACATATATAAATATCAAATCAACTTTAAACAAAAATATTTTTTATAAAATATTTTTTTTCAAACTACAACTATAAAAATTTTCATAATACCACACATATTAACATAGGTTTTGGTGATATGCCCTAAACTTTGTTTTATTTTACAAACCCATTATATATAAATCAATCTCACAGGAGCACCAAGGCAATGGACGCATAGCTCCAAAGCATTGCATAGGCAAGAGGGGCAGTAGGCAAAGAATGCTGACCAGACAAAACTTTGATAACCAAGCCTCCGAGGATGAAATAATAATAGGAGCTAAAAAAAAGGATCAAAGACAACATTGGCAACAACTCGAGGGACCAAAGCATGAAAAACCCTCTTTAACAGTTTCATGAGCAGCCACTTGAGCAGGAAAACGGTTTTAGTTTATTTTTGTGATTGTAATTTGTAGTACTAAAATATTATATGATTTTCTTGTGGATAAATGCATGCGTAAATTAGGATGGAGTTATGTTTCAAATAATTGTAGACTAGATTTGATTACATGGCTGAAACTTAATTAAAGCCTCAAATATTGACCGTTGATTTTTTGGTATTTTTTTCATTTTGATATTTAAATTTTATTTTCAAAGGTTTTTTTAATTTATTTACAATAATTTTTCTTTTCCATTTTTATCTTAACGATTTAAATTGATTTGGGATTCTCTAATTAATTCCTACATTTATTTTTCTTATACGAATTTATGGTATTGTTTTTGTTATATTCCAAGTAATGCACATCATTAAAATTATGATAATAATTTTATTCAACTCTAAATATATTATTATTAAACATCAGAATAATACCGCATAATAATAAATTGAACCCTCATCATAGTAATAAAATTTAGTGTTCGAAAATCTATCAATCTGTGATGTGTAGTTTTCAAAATTTCTATAGTAATAGAATATCAAAAGACAAATATACACTGAAATTTACTTCTAAAGAAAATACCTTTCAAATTTTATATATATATATATAAAAATCCGACTATAGTGTCCTCCTCATTCCAAAAGAAGGACCAGTGAACGGTCTAGTCAGTGACAGTTCCCTGAATGGGGAGATCCTCGCCCTCCAGTTCGGAGACCTCTATTACCTGATGAAAGTGAAGCAAAGAGAATAATCCTCATGGTTTTCGGCTTTGCTAGAATAGCGTTGCAGGAGACCTTTCCGGAGCTAATTCAGGGGAGACAAACATGAAGTGAACGCTCTGCAACATCTTAGATATAGCAAAAACAAAATGTTTTCAGTTCCATGTCATCAATGGTTAGCTTTCAGGGTTTTGTCCAATTCCAGGCAAAATAGCTCGAATATTTCCATTCCCAGCCATTAACAAAAATACACATATCGGTCCTTGTTTCGGTTCCAGAAGGTACGAGACAAGACTTCGAAGGTGAATATTGTCCATGCATAGTCCTGTTTTCCATGGAATCGTATCCACTAAACAAAGCTTGTTAAACCAAGCATCATGGCAAATAGCATTTTGATATCAGCAAGTTTACACATCTGTTTCTTCCAAGTAACCAACCAGCTCATGTCTCCTAACTTAGAACAAAATGTTTGGTATTCTCGTGTTTTGTCTTGGCTGCTGTCCTGTGCTAGTTTATTTCTTAAAAAAAAACACAAAAAACATGAGATGCTGTTGTCTGACTTGACTTCCAAGATTAGTTTAACCTAGTTCTTTACGAAGAAGCTAGCTCATCATAAAAGTGCATATAAGCACTTATATACTACATTGATCCAGATGCTGAAAATAGTTCACTCTGCAATTTTTCAAGACCACATTATAATATAAACATATGCAAGCAATTTTTGTCAAGAAAATGCTTGGAAGATCGATGGTCCATGAAACACATGTGTTCCAGTAGATCTTCAATTCAAACTTGATAACCATCATTTAATAGCAGGCCAAAATAATGTCAATAAAGTAAAAACAGCAGGTCAAAAATAAGTTTAAATACACATATAAGACAATCATATTGCTCTAACTTGCAACCCTCCTGTCACGCCTAAAAATGGTCGTACCTTCCAAATATGATCTCCTCCAGTCCAAGTAATGACAATTAGGCAACATAATGCCCCTCTTTACCAACTTATAAGATCAGATGCCAGTCTAAATCACAGTCAGAAGGCCACAAATAAGCATAATTAGCCAGCTATCATTAACAAAAGATACTGATGATGCATGCTGCTTCTTCTTTTCTTCATTAAGCTAGCTTTGTTCTAAATTGAGTCAAACAAAATCCATAAATCAACTCAAAAACTAGAGCAAGTAGTGTTAAATCAACTCAAAAACTAGAGTAAGTAGTGTTGGTGCGACATTAGTATTTCCTTACCAATCAGTCATCAAAATTTTCCTCATTACCTTCCCCTTACAGCTAATTGCCTTGAATATTCAATGGTTATCACCATATATAAACCCAATAACTACCGCAATAATTTAAGGAGAGTACAGTCAATTGCTTCAACACCATTGTAGAAAACTTAAATTTTTGCTAAGCCACATTAATCCATTTAAAAACGAGGATCAAAGATACAAAATTCGTACAAAAGAAGGGGGGAGTCTCAAACATATAATCCATTATTATCAATGCACATGGATCAAATCTGCCTCTAAATAGCTAATCCTCTTTAAAATGGTTGCAACAGTTATAGAGCTTACCCACTGGAACTACCAAAATATTCTAATCACGAAAGGTCCATCGTCAAAACATATGGAATACCAAGAGTTTATTTTTTCGGTTCCTAGTATCCAGCACACAAATCAAAGGAGCCAAGGAAAAAGGCACCAGAATGAATGCAAGGGAACATCGGAGTACAGTCGACCTATGGAACACACATGTGACCTGACAAAGGTAGAAAAAACCCTAATGCTTAAAACGATATAATCACGCAGTTGATGAACAGTGTGAGCGGAAAAACATCCCATGTCATTAATTATGACGGGGCATTACATTGGAGGACTTAATTGAATCTCCATACATTATAAAATATGATTAAAAGGATGTTTTGCAACCAAGAAGATGGTGATAAACCCGTACTTTAGTAACCCTTCACTTGTTAAAGAAGGAAATAAAACAAGAGAGCGGACAAGATATTGAAAAGGTACACAAACACCTCATGTTCCACTGACAACGGAGAAAGAGAAATGTTTTATGCAGAAGGGGCCACCTACAATAGCACGTCAACTCACCCCTTGGAGCTTCTGTTTAACAATTAAAATGGTCTCCTTGAACAGTGCTTTTCAACCTCCTGTCTGCCCTCAATACAAATGATCAAGGAACCTCTTGCAATGACAAAGGATAAAAGGAACAGGTAAAATTCACAGAATCAAGTGAACAATAATTTCACAGGACTGAGAATTGATAAATGCAACAAGAACTAAAACCAAACCATAACATGAACCAAAAAACCAAATTAGACATATCATTCACAGATATAAAAGAATGTGCACTAAATAGATATTGTCACCGCAGTCCTCCCAGTTTCCGTACTTCCTAGCATTGTTTACAGTCATGCATGTTAGCTGAAGACCCGTGGCGAAAGGATTCACTCTAATTTGAATTATAAACCGTGTAGATAAAGTTACCACATGAGGAAAAAAAGAAAGTGTAGAAAATGCCAAATCATGAATTTACCCATCCATTTACAGAGAAACATCTAGGACCCGACCCAAATTGAGAAAACATTCCTCTAGTCAACCTTGAATGCTGTTATCCATCAACCAATCTTTTGCATACACCAAAGAATCAATCCAATAAACCCCCTTCCAAAAAATCCATTGCGTAAACTTGAAACTGTTAGAAAGAAATTAAGAAGAGCAAGATTCATATCTATCATTAATCTTCAAAAGCTGCCTTCTTTTGTAAGCCAAGAACCCAACAACACCAATCTGCATGATTGCGGCAATGCCCACAAACAGTAACCCAATCTTTTTCCCACTATTCATCTGGTGATTCCTCGATGGTGGTGGTGGTGCATGACTTCTCCTTCTCTTCACGTTTCCAGTAGACCTATCCCTTGGTGGCGGCTGCAGTTTCTTTCTCGGCGGGGGTGGTGGTGGAGGTGATTTTGATGGAGGTGGAGGTGGAGGTGGAGGAGGAGATGGAGGAGGTGGTGATGGAGGTGGAGGTGGAGGTGGAGGAGGTGGTGATGGAGGCGGCGGCGGAGAAGGCGGCGGCGGCGATGGTGGTGAAGGACCGTTCTGTGATTGTGATTCAACAAGAAGCGCCCAGAAGGTGAATATAAGCCCTAAAATCAGAGAGATGGAGGTGATTGATGATTTCGCGTCCATGAATCAAGAAACTCAAAAAGAAATTAAGGGAGGGTAGGAATAGACGACTGAAAGGGGTTTCAGCATCTGGGTTTGGACCCAAATTCTCGAATCTTGTTAAAACTCCAGAATCTGGGCTGGTTCAAAATTTGGAATCAGAGGTTTAGGTTTCGATCATTTTGAATCTGAAGGGATTTGTTTCAAAGTAAATGCTTTGACGATAAAATCAAAGAAAAGGGTTGTCCTTGATTCCTTCGAGGATAAATGCATTGGAGGGAATCATGGGTAAAATGAAAAAGAAGTGATAATTTGGGTGATTGATTGCTTCGAAAAAAGAATCCTAAAATAGAGGCTTTAGCTGTTACGTTAAAAAAAACACCAAGACAGGGGAGGGAGAGGAGTTTCCCATTCTGTGGGTGGGTCAGGGCATGACCTGTAAGGTCAAAGAGAAACCAACGAGGTTTTTTTCCACAGCGAGTAAAATAAATAAATAAATAAAATAAAATAGCAAAGTTCAAAATATAATTTCTAAAATAGCATTGTCTGATGCGCTGGCAAGTCACATGTGCGACCCACGCAGATGCGCAGGTATGACTTCCGTGATCCCAAAATTGCAGTAACATGAATATTTATTTTAAAAAAAAAAAAACCTTTTAACTCTAAATAAAAAATAGCAAACTTAAACAATCATATTCAACATAATTCACAGTAAATTCAATCTATAATATAGCACGATTCCATTTATAACTAAGAGAAAAAAACTCAATTAATTTATTATACCAATTCTCATATCAATTAATTAATTTAATCTAATAAATTATCTCATGGGACAATCATGTATTATAAGAATCATGAACATGTCATGCAAGAAAAACATTTTTCTCTGCCGCAAGGACTGATGAATAGCCTTTCCAATCTTGTTAAGATAATAAAATTAATTTTTATATTATTTTTAATATATTGATATTACAAATATTTTAAATATATTTTTAAATAAAAAACACTTTTTAAATTCAAAATAATATAATAAAAATAAGGTGGAGAAAGTGTAGCACAACATCATAGGTTATATTGGCTAGAAAAATAGACCTAACATACAACAAAAACAAATATATCATCATGTAAAACATATAAATAAAATATTTATTAAATACTATAAAAATATAATGTATATCATTTTATTATAAAATAAAATATATTATGTAAAATAACACAACAAAATTCAATGCTAATTTATAAACGTCCTAAATTCATCAAATTATATGATTTCAACATAACTTTAATCAATAAAAACCTAAACCAAATCACAATCACACATGTTCCTAAACTTAAAAAAAAACTTAACCCTGCCTTTAACCTAACATAAACACAAACTAGCACAAAAAAATATTAAATTTATGGAGACTAGCGAGTTTTCTCCCAAACGTTGGTAAAAAAAACATCCACAGTAAAAAATGTTTTTGTCCCAAACTAGTATCGTGGGTTAAAAAGAAATCCAACATAACAAATTGAAAATTTAATTTCTAAAATACCCTTATTCCTTTTTTAATCTTTCAAATGTTGTTTTGAATTTTTTAAAAAATTAATATGTTTTATAAAAAATATATTATTATAATATATTAATATTTTTAAAAATATTTATGTGATGCCAATTTACAACAGCATTGAATTACAAGAAATTAAATTTAACAAACTATTTAGATGATGGTCAAATAATAAAAATTAAAAATTAAAAAGTTTTTTTATTTTATATTTAAGTTTTTAATTGATAATATAATAATCACTTGAAAATTTATATAATTATTAACTTTAAAATTTATAAAATTAATTATAATACTTGAAATCCAAACACCTATATTAATTAAAAATAAATAAATCTTAACACCCACCGTACCTTATCATCTCATATCTAATCAAGCCCAGATGGTCAAGTCATGGATGTTAATAGCTGCCGTCGGATTGTGCAGTTGATTGTTAGGCGATATTTTGTGCCTTATATCGCCTCTACAAGGACGGACCGATACTACTTATTAACTTGTAATTACCTTACTTGAATACATGTTTTTAGTTTGATTTTTTTTTTATGATTTTTAATATATGAATGTTAAAAATAAATTAAATAAATTAATATATTTTTAAATATTAAAAAAAAACTTCAAAAAATAACTATGATAAGACTGTTATAATCCGACTTGAAGAATGCTATCTTAATACGTAATATGGCCTTGGAAATTATTGCTTTATTTACCTCATAAGTAAAAGTTCAAGTCTGATTCGAGGGATGCAATATAACTTGAGTCATCATGATTGGAATTTGCCTTTAATATTGTCTTTATTTTTCTTTTTTCTGGTGGGAAATTTTATGTATAAAGGGTGATTGAGTATGGTTAATTTTTAAATTATTTTTTATTTATAAATATATTAAAATAATATTTTTTATTTTAAAAAATTAATTTCGATATTAATACATTAACAAATTTAAAAACACTAAAAAAATTATTTATTTATTTTTTAAAAAACCAATGCATTGCATACAGGCGTAGGAAGTAATCTGAAAATGAAGATGAGAGTTCCAAGTCGTTCGGTGCCATACCTTTTGTTTTGATCATCATTGGAACAGGGTGTACTCTCTGGTTATGTAAACAAGATATTGTCTTGAAAAGATTACATTCCGGAGAACCCAGGAATTTTCCAACTTTAGTTCGGTGTTGGCACAAGCTATTGTTTTTGAGGTAGAAGATAGAGAGTCAATTGGGGGTTCTGCCTATGGTGATCAAAGAGCTGTCTGCTGCACAGCTGATCTTGCAAAGCTGGGTGTGTGTTCAGAAGGAGAAATCATTCATCGGCTGTCAACAAAAAATCCTGGCTGGCCTCAGGTCTTTGGTGTTGCATTCTATGCAGACGAGCTAGTTGCAACCTTGCCGTCAAAATCAATACAGATTTCCAGAAGTGGGATGTATAATTTTGTTATACTTGGATTGTTCTGGTTCTCTCAGCATGCGAGATTCTGGAACATTGCAAAATTGCATAACATTGGTGATAACACTAGGCATGTTCGAGATGGCTTTCTGGTATTTTGACTATTCTGAATTCAATGAGACTGGAATTAGGCCAACTGGTATTTTTGTGGCATCTGAAGCGCTTGAATTAGTAGAAAATGTTGGTGCTGTTAGTGACTTTCTGGCAAGACCAAACCTTTTTTTGGTTCTTCCCGGGGCATTCTTGGACGCTTTCATCATTATTTGGATATTCAAGTCACTTTCTGCCACTTTAAGTCAGCTTCAGGTTCCTGGTTTGCCATTGAGTGATGTTTATTTTACAGCAATGCTCGTTCTTTCTTAGCATGCAGTGGATAGTGGATTAGATGGGTGTTACTAGTTTTCTTTTTGGTTCAGCTCTATCACTCTATTATCTACATGAAACATTGAGTGTTTTTTTTTTTTAATGCAGAAATGCCTGCTTGAAGAGTCTTGTCTTGTAGATATTTCTCTGCGTCTGTGACCATGTGTGCAGCTAGATCTGAGAGGGTCTGGCCAGGCCAGCCTCTCTCTCTCTCTCTCGCTCTCTCTCGCTCTCTCTTTCGTTCTTCTTTTCTGCTAGATTTCATGTGGATTCCTCTTCTGCGTCGAATCTGGCACTGCTCTGGTTTCTAGCAGGGGAGAATCGAATCTCAATGATTAATTAAAAGCAAATTACTCACGGCATCATGTAATGAAATTAGGCACAGTCCTGGAAGACATAACCTTTATATTAAATTTATTCAATTAAATATTATTCTCTAAATTTTCCCAATTAATCTAATAGCTAATTTCTTTTAAGGTAATAATAACCCAATAGCAGGGGAGAATCGAATCTCAATGATTAATTTCTTTTAAGCTAATTGATCAAATTAAATTCACATACGTAGAAATGAATAATTAAGACAAATACAATGACAAATGTATTTGCCTAGATTTAAACTCCTTTTGTTATTAGGTTTGATATATTTTAACTGTTTACATAATAATAATAATAATAATAATACAATACCAAAAAAATTGTTAAACATCAACAACAAAATTACTGATGAATTTTTTATGTTATTAATGTTTGATTATAATAGTGACAAAATATTTTAGTAAAAAATTTATAGTGTAATTAATGAAATTATTGACATAACAAAAATAATTAAAAATAACAAAATATTTCATCTTTAAGATGAAATGTTATCATTGACTGATAATATTTTTCATTACAAATTCCTGTCAATAAATTTAAAAGTGTTATAATTAATATTAGTTTTATTATCTCTTTTTTTTTTCTTGAATTGCAAATCAAAACAACAATCTTTCTTATTTATTTTGACACAATGTTATCATTATTATCTTGATACTATTTTTTAAAAATATTTCCCACACCACATTAGCACACCACATAATTAACTCGTTTATGTTTTAAGATAATATATTAATATTTGTTTTAGTATCATAGAGTAGTTTGCTTATATGTTTAAGTTTTTTATAACCTTTTCATGTATAATTAAAGCTTGATTTATATGTCAGGGTTTCTTTGTAATTTGAGAAAATTTAAATTCTTTGTAATTTAATGAAATTAATTTTGATTTTGTAACTTTGGTGTATTATACTAAAAAAAAAAGTTATTTAATGGGTAACAACCATATTTTGTCAATTTTATTGTTATGTTGGAGATTTTAGGGAATTGATTTTTCATGGAATTGATAACAATTAAACGGTATTAATTTATATTGAATAAGTTTGAATGATAATTAGTTGAGTGCCAATTAATTTTTGCTAATTAGATTTATTTAGTTAATATTTTGACACATCATTATATTTTTTTACAACAATAATAATTGGTTATTAGATTGTGAATTTTTTTTTAATTACCAAAGTTAAATTTTAAATTGATTGTTGCATTATTAAGAAATGTTATCATTATTCTATATTCGTTTTCTAAGTAATGGATGATTATTCTTGGATATATAGATACTTACCATAAGGGTTATCTAAGGAAGATTGTTATAAAGGGGTTAGGGGGGTTATTAGTTTTGCATTTTTAAATTCAAAGAATATTAGTGGAGGTAAAATTAAATGTTTCACATGGTAAAATAAAAAAGTTATACCAATTAAATACTGTGATAATGTATCTTCTAAAAAAAAGGGTTGTAGAGAAATATTTATGTTGTTTTGCACATTAAGAAACTTATGCTTCTTACAAGACCATGTTAAAAAGAATTATTGATTCAATATCCAGTTCTAGCAACATACATGAAGTTGTGATGATAATAACAATTGTTATAAAAGTATGATGCTGAATGCAATAAGAATAAATCATGGTTATTCAAGTGAAGATTCATATATTGATGAAGAATCAAATGTAGACGCAACAAGATTTTTCAAACTTCTTAAAGATTCTGATGAATTATTGTAGGATAGGTGCACAAATCACAGTAAATTATCGGTCAATGCACGAGTGTTTACCATCAAGTATAATTATTGTATAAGCGAGGTTGATTATAATGGCATAATTAAATAAGAAAAAAAACATTTTACTTATTGAAACTAAGTTGAAAAAGAACTTTTATGCTGCAAAATCCATGATAAAAGTATTTGACCAGAGATACCAAAAAATTAATATATGCCTAAAGTTTTGCCTATTGTACTATTATGAAGATGTAGATTTAACCGAGTGCAAAACCTGAGAGCATGCTTGATATAAACCATTCAGGTCGAAGAAGGACACTTACTGTATAAAAAAAAACTAAGATACTTCACAATCACTTTTAAGTCGCAAATATTATTTATGTCTCTGAAGACATCCGAGTACATGATATGACATCATTTACATGATCTAGAGGATAGATTCATGGTGCACCTTTTTGATAATGAAGCTTTAAAGCAATTTAATACAATGCATCCTTAGTTTTTAATGGAACTACGAAACATGTGTTTTGTTGACCTATTAATCAGTGTTTAAATAATGATAAAATTACTGGCTTATATGAAATCACTACAGGACACTAGTCAATGACATGGTTCCTTTGGTAAATTCGTTAGTGATATTTTTACTAATGAAAACACTACTTTAACATTGATCTATGTAAATGAATGAATCTCCTTTGTCCTTTTTTGTTCTCTATCTAGTTAAACATCTATATATCATTGGTCTAATATATTTAGGCCATAATAATTTGTTATGTAAGGGTAAAAAAAAGGAGTATATGTATTTTTTTACATTTTATTTGGAAATCAAGGGTTATCAAATTGGATGTGGTTAACATTTCACAAAATGCAATAAGATATAAACATGGTTAATGGTATAATTTTATGTACCATAACTGCAATTTTTTTTATAAATATCAACCATTTTTTATACCTCTCCTTAGATACCAATTATTAGTTAGTTCATAACTTAAAATAAACCCCTTATAAAATTATCACATCAATAAATAATGAAATAAATATAATTAGAGGCCACAATACCTAATACTTTAAGAGTATTTATTTGACCTATAAAATGTCATTTACATTATAGTTGTTATAAGTAAGCCACATACACCTTTTAATAAATTATTAAAAATATCAGACAAATTTATAATTATATTGCCATAACAACGGCAATTATCATATGAGAGGGTCTATTTTCCTTAGGTTTAACTTATAGCCATTATTTGATATCATCATTTATCTTAATCATGTCATCATACAATGTGTCAAACTTTTGTTTTAATGGTTCTCAACACATTTTATGAAGCATACTTTCTAAGAAAATATTTTTTAACCTAGTATTAAAGTTACCAACAAAGTGTTACAAACAATAACAATGATGTCTAATTAGATTAATAAATATTCATGCCATGAAACTCTTAATCACAATATGTTTATTTGATGTAGCATATAATTTGTTTGACAACTAGTGACATACTGGAAAAGCAAATTTAAAAACCAAATGCAACTAATTTTTATTACTTTTTTTTTTATTATAGAAAAACATAATAGATAAACCATTATTCATGCTACAAGCAACTACAATTAATAACTTTCCTTTGTACTTTCTATATAGGTGAGTGCCAATAATACTAATAAGAGAACGAAAATATTAAAACCTGTAAATTAAAGCTCTAAATACCTTAAATACTCTCTCAAAGATTGCTTTATTATCATTAACTATTTTATGATTCTAATATACAACTATACCTAGATTTTATTATTTGAGAGCTAATAAAATTCTAAAGAACCTCTCATATATACCAAATAGCTGCCCTAGTATTTTCTATGTGGCCATCTAGGCCTTGTAATGTGAGACATAATGATCATGATCCCTATATATAGTAACTTGAGTATTTATAACACTCATACTTATATTAATTTTCATAATTATTAATATCACCTTGGCATTGATATTTGAAAATAATATGACAATGGATGTATAAAACCAATAGGTTTTGATACATGCGTGCCCTTTTCAACTTAAGATCTCAAATGAATTAGATCTCTTGTGATACCTCCATGCAAACATTATTTACATATTGGTTTAAGACTATATTGTATATAAGTTTTGGTTGAACGTTGTTTATTGTATTACAATGAATTCTTGATATGCCAGTGCTTAACTACAATAATATATTTAAACTTGTTTTTAATTTTTTATCGAACATCCAATTCATCACTCAATAAAATTGAATTCCTAATACTAAAAGCTTAGTCAATGTATACGGCTTGGGCATACCCACCCATATCCTCAAATTTAGAAATTAAAGGTCTTATTAATTGGTTTACCGGCTGAACTAACTCATCCTCCTCCTTTTTCTCAACTTTATTAACATGATAATCATCTTTGTTATCAATTGTTTTGGATTCTCTATAATAACATGGAGAAGATATCACACTCAACTGAGCTTCCACATCTATAATTTCTTATGTTGGTATCATGTTCACATCTATAATTTCTTATGTTGGTATCATGTTCATTGTATCACCACCTAGACTAGAAAGACTAGTTGCTTGTTATGTTTGTGTGGTCCTTAAAGTTTAACTTGGTACCTGAGTGAACTCCATATTAAAAAAGTTTTCTCATTAGATCTATTATTCAAGTTGAGCTTTAAAATTTACAATTCATTTTCAATTGTCAATTCTAACATTGAATTCATATTTTTTTTAACTAGAAATAATTACATTAATATAATAAGTTAGACACAACCTAATTTGCACAATTCAAGTAATATCAACTTTATTTTTTTTAAATCCTATCCAATTAGATCATATATCAATCTAGATAGCTTGGTAAGTGATATAATTGTTAGAAACCCATTACTTTCTCCATTCTAAGTGATATCATTATTAGTATCAATACAAATGCTATCATAAAAGCATAGTATTTCAATAATAAGAGATATTTTACCAAACAATATAAAAAAACACTCAAGCTTTATTTATCAATATCATAAATTAATTAAGGTATATAATTTCAACAAAAATTTATCTAATAAAACCCTAAATCATAACATAATCAACAACTCAAATTCATCAATTTTCTCAATAAATAATAAAATTATCAACTTAATTAATGTATTTTATAGCTAATTAACATAATCTATATCTAATTCAAATAAAAATCCTAAATTAACCTTAAGAACTGTAATCTTATCCATAACATAATCAACAACATTCTAAATTCATCAATTTTCCCCATAAATAACAAAATCATCATCATATAGAATAATTTAAGCTCTAATCTCTTATTTGTAATCATTATCACTAACCTTATCATCCACCAACTATCATCATTAATTTTTCATAGGCACATCTTGTTGGTATCATCATCACCTAGATCACCGTGATCACAATAAAATATTAATTTTATACATATTTTATATTCCTTCTTGAATCAAACAAGGAGCTCAACGAAGGTGAGCTTCTTCTAGCTAAAAAGTCTATTTTAAAAGTCTATGAAAATAATAATTACTTCAAATCTTGCAATGGAGGTGAGTTGGATCTTGGAATCATATTCTATATATGATAGACTAGCATTAGTTAGAAAATTAAATATTTTTTTTATTAGTTTTTATTTTTTATTTAATTTAAAAAAATTAATTATTATGCTCAATAATTTTATTTTTTCTATTTAGTTTAAGAATTCTTGTGTTGATTTTATAATTATTTATGAGGATCTCCTTCTTTTTAGTTTAGTCCTAGTACTATTTGTTTGTATTTTGATGGATATTGAAATTTTGATAAATTAATTAATAAATATTTCATTTTAGTAACTTTAATTCTATTTCAAATTCATTTTAATTTATCATTTTTTTAAAAATATATTTATGACTTTTTACATGTTTAGATTAAAAACTTAAGATACATTACAATGACAGTACTGTAAAATATTTTTCTTTTTTATTTTTTTTCTTTATTTTTCAATTTTTCTCCTCCTTCCTCTTTCTCCTTTTTACCTTCTTTGTGCCTAAGGCAAAACCTTAGTTTCACCACTTTATCTGTCGATCCCTTAAAACCCTAGATTTTTAGAAAAGAAAAACATAAGTGAAGAAAAAAATGTCAAGAGAGATGATCACACTAGTAGTAGGATAATGTGAGAACGAAATGGGCATGGAATACTTAGCTTTATCTGTATGTTCGGTTGTTAAAAATTATCCTTACCAAAATTTTGAAATCCAATCATCTACTTTTTTTCTTTTTTTTCTATTTATTTTATTGAGGTAGGATTTGTTATGATTCAGGGAGGTTTTCTATCAAACAGATAAGTAACACTACACACCGCATGCCTTACTTATTATTCACTAGCTATTTTACCTGTTCTTTATAAGGATAGACCCTTTTCTTTTAAAAATAAAAAAATAAATTTTTTTGTTATGTTTTTTATATGATTTTAAAAAAATAAAATAATATATATATATATATATGAATTCCAAAATCTCTTTAAAAAATAAAAGCATACAAAATAAGTAAAAAAATAAACATTATTGGAAAGTGGCTAAACAAAAAAAATCAATTGGATTTTAGCATGTGGTCCACTCTAATTTTTTTGAAAAAAAAAGATAATAATTTAAATAATAATTAAAAAATTATTTTAAAATAATACATATAAAAATATATTAATTAAAAAAATATATTTAAAAGAAAAGAAAGCAAGCACTGCTAGGTCTAATTGATTTAGCAAAGACACGTGTGCGAGCCTATAAACATATATCTGCACATTTGGGTCTTTAATTTATTTTTTTTATTTTAGCATGTGGTTCACCCTAGCTAGTTTTTTTTTAACAAAAATAAGTTATATGATGTGTCATATGATATTATCTAGTTTCTTGTTAATATAAGGGCCAAAAATTAGGTCAAATTTTTTTTGGATATAGGAATCTATTTTCAATCTATTTTTAACCCAAAATAGTTAAAAAACATCACAAGTAACTTAATAAACACAATCATGGTGTAAAGCACCAGTCTCAAAACTTGCAATCAACCAATAACCAAAAATCTATCTTAGTTCAAATATGTTTGTTTAGGCAATTTCAAGGTAAAAAAAAAAATCTAATGTGAACCTCCTAATCATTTAAAACAATATGACACCAATATTAACTATTTTTATGGTTGGAATCGATGCCAACTTTCTTCTCTCTCTCTCTCTAATGTTAGATTCTAGTGACTTTCCTTTATTTCTTTCAAATCTTAAACCTAAAAACAAGAAAAATATAGTTTGGGATTAAAATTCATTTTTCCTTTAAATTATGGAAACCGAATAAACCTAATATTTATAATTTGGAAAGACTGGGTAACACAATAAATATTTTATTCATACTTTGTTAAAGCTACTCATTCTCTTTGTGTTTTTCACTTTGATCCCTTATTTTTCAATCTCAACCTTCCCTAATAAATTGGCCTACAATTGGTCCGGTAAGGGCCAACTTAAAAAAAAGAAGAAGCACCATGAACAATTCAATTAACGAAAATAATTAATTTAATTTGAATAAAATTTTATTATTTGAGTTTAAGAGGAAAAGTGTGAAAGGGCATATAATATAATAATTAAAATGAAATAGAGTGATGAATTAACAAATAAACAATTATTAAAGGAAAAACTAAAGCTTTAAAATGTGTTGATCTTGATGGTAAAATTGTATTTTTATTGTACAAAAAGTTTGAAAAAAACTAATATACCCTTTCAAAAATCTTATAATGACCAATAAGCTAGTGAAAAAGACCAAAGCACCCCCAACTCTCAAGGTTTCCTTCTTTTCTTTTTCTTCATATAATGGCAAAAGGATAATTTCATTGTAGTCGTGCACAATAAACTATATTAGTGAGACATTTACTCTTTATATATTTTTGATAAATTAATAATTACCATTTGGGTGGCATCCATATCATTTGAGAAGTTTGTGCAATATCACCTACTGTCTAAACATAACCTTTTGCTATGTCTTTGAAAGCACCATTGTATTCTATTCCTTCTGGTATGACACATGATGATATATGGTTGTTCGATTGTTGCCAGTGGTGATTTTTTTCTCTCTCTCTCTCTCTCCTTCTAGATAAAGTGCATGATTATTCTTTTTATTTTTTCTTTTTCAATTTCAGTCCTCATTCTTTTGATTTCTTATTTTGTTCTTATTCCTTTTATAATTTTTTTTCAATTTAGTACTTCAATTATAATTTCTCATATGTTTTTTTTTGTCATTTCAATCCTTATTTATTTGATTTTTAATTTATTTCTTTGTCCCTGTTGTTAAAGTTTATTGGTTTTCAATTTCATCTTTTAATCAAAGTTCTTTGTTTTTGTTTTTGCAATTTTACTCCTTATTCTTTTGATTTTTGATTTTTTTTATTCCTTTTGTAAATGTTTTTCTTATTTTTTTCAATTTAGTCCTTCAATTAAAATTTATCATATGTTTTTGTTTTTATTTTGGTCTTTATTCAATTTATTTTTAATTTATTTCTCTGATTCTTTTATTCAATTTTTATTGGCTTTCAATCTCATCCTTCAATCAAAGTTTTTTTTTTCCTTTTTAATTTCAATCCTTATCCTTTTGATTTTTTTATTTTGTTCTTATTCCTTTTATAAAAGTTTTATATGATTTCAATTTAGTCCTTCATTTAAAATTTTTCATATGTTTTTTTGTCATTTCAGTACTTATTATTTTTATTTTTAATTTATTTCCTTGGCCCTTTCATTAGAGTTTTTATTGGCTTTAAATTTCATCATTAAATCAAAATTTATACTATTTTATTTTTCCAATTTGACCCTCATTTGTTGGATTTTTTTTCTTTTTTAAGGTTATTTTTCAATTCAATTTAATCTTCCAATTAAAAACTTTTGTTTTCCTTCTAATTTTTTATTTTATTTTCACTCTCATTATTTTAATTAAATTTTTTTCTTAGATTCTTATATGCAATTGATTTTTTTTTCTAATTTTACCTTTTAATATTTGATTTATTGGGGATTTGGCTTCTTTTTTATTTTTATTTTTAACACTTATGATATAATAATCCGTATCATGAGTTTGAAAACGTAATGCCGTTCAACATCTTTTTGTTTGCTCATTTTGTTTTATGATCTTATCATTTTGTATTATTTTTTTTTTATATTGTTTTTGTGATTATCTTTGATTTTTTTTATAGGTTTATCCTAGTCTAGTGACTTAAATATCATATTTTGTATGTCTTTTTTAGATAATTTTTTTTGTTTATGTTTGATTTTTTAAGATATTTCTAATTCTCCTATAATTTTTTTATTTTATACAAATGAAATTTATTTTTCAAAATAAAAAATACTCATTTTATAATAATATTTCTTATATATTTGGCCTTGCAAAATATATAATCAATTTTATTTGTGTTTCTATTTTTATTATCTTTTATTAATATAAATAAACAAGTTCAATAAAAACAATCTGATAAATAACTCAGTTTGTGTAATTGAATGTATTGATCTAAATTCATCTCTCAATTTTTTTAAATTCTCTTTTGGTTATTATTAAAGATTTTATTTATTTATTTACTTTGATAGTTATCAATTTTTTAATTAAATATTTGTATAAGTTCTTCATTTTACACTTTATTTTTTTATGTAAAAAACACATTAAAATATTCTGTGTACCTAATTTTTAATCACTCTAATAGATGTTGTTGTTGTTTTGGTGTGTTTCTAGGATATATTGCTATTTTTCTTTTCTCTTATTTGTTTTTTTTTTCTCAAGAGTTTATGTCACTTCTCAAGTGGTGGAAAGTGTGGGTTTTATTAAATTTTTGTTTTTTTAAAAAAAAAATTGTTTTTAAATATTAATTTTCCAATTTTTTTAAAATAATTTTCTAGTTAAAAAACTCAATATAATGCAGGAATATTTTTAAGTTTGAATCTATTTTTATTATATAACTTGATTATTCATTAAAAAAAGCATGTTCCTACCTTATCGCCGTCTCTAATAACCAGCTATGATTAATTTTTTACAATATTATTAATAAGAAAATTGGCAAAATTTTTTACACATAAAGTATTTACATTAAAAAAAAAAAAAACTTGTATAGGAAAATATTAATTTGGATTCTACGCGCCTTGAAGAAGAGTGGTCCTGGCACTGCATAAGAAGATCCAAGAATAACAGCGATAAGGCTAAGGGCACGCAATTTAAGGCACCTTTTCAACGGGTAGGCTTCGATTCTCTGTATCTCTCCCTCCCTTCAATTTTTTTTTAGTGTGTGTATATATAAAATTTATTTCGAGTAATTTTATAAGTTTTAAAATTAATAATTATATAATTTTTATTTTAAAATGTCAAACAGATATTTTTGCAAATATAACTGATATATCCTTTATTTGTTTTTCTTTCTTATATATTATATCTAGATGTTTTTAAAAAATATATTTTTTATTTAAAAATATATTAATTATTTGAATGATTTTTAACATTAACATATTAAAATATTTAAAAATATTAAAAAATTAATTTAAAATAAAAAATAAATAAAATTTTAATTCTTTTAAAATATAAAAATAAAAAAAAAATCTTAATAAAAATTAATTAAATGAAAGATTCAAAAAAATTTTTATATATATTTTATCCGATAACATTTATTTGTATCTAGTTTCACGGTGTTAGGAGGCTTGGATCGAAAAACCCAAAGAGTTGCACGTTTTTTCTACCTAGTTTTGCTATCACAAATAATCAATTTAAATTAAAAAAATAATCATTAGCATTACAAATTTAGATATTTGAAAAATATTTGAATGAGATTCTAATACCTATAATAATTTATAATTCTAAAACCCAATTATCCGATTGAGATCCGGGTCTTGAATTGAGAGTTTCCCCGAGTCTAAAATTTTCATTTCAAATAAACTTAAAATAACATTATTTTGGTAAATAGAAATAGTTTTTTTACTAACTTGACCTCCACAAAATGGACTCACAAAGCCTCGCTCTCGCTAGGCCAGATTTGATATTGCTATAATCTATTTGACTCTCCAAACAAACCTGCCAGAGGAGGAAGATTACAGCTTCTCTGCATCCCCAAAGTTCTTTCTAACCATAGTCAAAAATTCCACATCATGTAATAATAATATTGATAATACATGTCTTATGTATTGGTCTGTTGCAATAAGACCAAACAAGGTGGTCGTTTTGTTCCTTGTGTTTGTGGCAGGCATCCCAGCGGAGATTTTGTGGTCCCTAATGGCTTGGGCAGCTAGAGACATTGCATACAGGGCCTCCTTCTTGTGCCATGTCTCAGGCGGTGCCAGTAAATTCATGCAAAGCAATTGGTGCGGCCTTCAGTTTGACGGGAAGGGGGCAGAAACCAAGTTTACTGTGTGGTTTGAAACTTTGGATTGGATAGTTGAAAGAGCAAGTGCTTCACAGTTGGTCTTGTGTCTTTTCTGTACTTCAATTTGTCCGGGTTCATCTCTCTTGCTTTATCATTAGAAACTTAAGTGCCTTTCACCAGATTTGTTTTTCCTATCCCTTTGTCAGAAAGGAAATGATCGAGCCCTCTTGAGTTCTAAATCTTTTTATAATGATAATTACTATATATTTGATGTAGAGTTCTCAAATCTTGCTCATCTTCATTTACTATTTTTCAATCATTCCACAATGCAAACATAGGGACTTGATGCTTTCCACCGTGCAATGGAAAGTAGCCCTGAGAATAGCTTTCGCTGCCAAGGCCAAAATCACTAGCCAAGCCAACCGAACATTTTGGACTAGCAGCATTGGAGGGATTCCTGCTACTAGAAGCCACGAAAGTTACACCACTGTTATTGTTGTTAGCACTTTGTTGCTGCTGATGTTGCCCTGTATTTTCACTCCACATCATGTCAGTCAATTCATGGGAGGCTTCACTGCTTGCTATGGCAAGGTGGGGCTGAGAAGATGTTGATGAAGCACAAGAATTGTAATCCTCGAGGGCCACCGGAGCCGAATCTTTTGATGAACGCTTAGCTAGGTCACTAGCAATGAGTTTGGAGCTTGAGCAAATTCTCTTCACATCATACGTTCCTATACCAAAATTTGTAACAGCACTGGCGCCCCTAAATTTAATTGCAGCAATGTCATAGGCCTCGGCAGCTTCTTCTTGTGTACCTACATCGTAACGAGCGATTACACTATTTGAGTTAAGTTTCTCAAGCTATAAAATAGTTATTGTGCATGAAATGGTTGAAAGTTGATCAAGGCTAACTTGTATTTTGTGGCCAAGACATGCATTTACGTTAAAACGCCATGAGCTTAAGTTAAAATCCTTCACACTTGGTTATGTGCAAAGAGTAGGATGTAATGCCATAAGAATGGATGGATACCACATCACATGCTTTAATAGAAGGAAAACAAAGGGAAAAAAGACGAGAGAGAGAAAGAAAGTGACGAAGGCTTGCTTACTAAATGTTCCAAGGTACAAATCCTTGTTTCCAGCAACCCTTCCTATTCTAGCTTGCCATCTTCCATGTTGATGATGCCTGCCAGGATAAAGGAAATCAACTTAGTGAAAAGGAGGGAAAGATACGGTGGAAGAATCACGTTTAGTATTATTTACTAAAAATGCGCACTCGATATTATATGCAAATGGTTAACAATGTTTGCCTATTATTGCCTACGATGATTGAAAAAAAGCCTGCAATTGCAGTAAATAATGGGGAAAAAAAAAGAAAAAAAACTTTATCATTGAAGTCGCTTTCTGCCATTACCTTGTCACTCCTCTGTACACAGAAGCTCCTCTTGAAAACCCACTACTTTTCCTGTCAAAATTTGAACAAAGCAATCATTTTTTCTCCCCTCTCCTCTCCTTCTCTTTTTCTTTAATTAAGGACTGTAAAATGGCAAATACCTTCTCAAACTGGCGACAAATTCTTGCCTGGTCATGTGCTTCATCTCTTCAAGCTCTTTCTCATAAGTGTTCAACTAACATTTTTTTTTGTTTGTTTGAAAAAAAAGTTCAGATATTACAGATACAGACACTACAGAAAAATGGCTGATCTTTTTTGCACACACCAACTTAGGATGACAAACAGCAGACTTACAGGAAAATTAATATGCGTTGTTGGACCCCAATACTTCAAGGCAGCTAAATCATAAGCCCTTGCTGCCCTTTCTTCCTTATCATACCCACCTGATACACGATTTTAAAACAAAAGGAATGAAAGAGAAGAACATGAACAATATCCAACGAATTTAAGACCACCAAAAATATGTTAATCAGTAATTAATAAATCCAATTCTTGGGTTTAATTAAAGAATATAGCATACAAATAATATTTGACATAATAAAGAATTACACCTACCAAGGTAAACTGCATAAGATTTGAGTGGCATTGAAAGGTGAATTTACCCAAAAAGTATATGAAAAAGAAAAGCAACCGTTAGTATATTCTTTTGAAGAAAAAGAAGGAAGACGGCATATGTATGTATTACTAGAGAGAAAAACAGAAAATATTAAAAGCTTATTTTCTCTCACACCTTGCCTTCCTTTCCTCGTTTGTCCTTCTTTCCTGCAACTATTGTCCCATAAATGGGCCTCATATCTCCCAGTCCATCTATGCCTAACAATCATAGAACATATATAACAGATAATTGCACCCACACATGTATACGTTGAAGCGAAGTTGAAAGGAAGATATTGCCAAGACTTGAAGAAGAGAAGAAAAGGAAGATAGTACCTTGTTACACCTCTATATTGTGAAGTTCTTTGTCCAAATGTCTCAATAGATTTATGAGAAACTGGTTCTTTAGCGAGTGATTTTACAACTGGCCTTATACGGTTATCAACCACTTGCAATGGAGATATAGTAGCCAATCCATTCTGAGAACTAGGACTCATTGTGAGCAATAATGATAGAAAATTGCTATTGTTTGCTTCAATTGGAGAATTCCCACTGGAAGAAAATGGCGCCGTCTGCCTAAGCCAAGACTTGAACCCAGAAACTGAACTAGCACTCTCAAAAGGCACATGGTTCATGCCACTTTCATGGTTATGGTTATGGTTATGGCTTAGGCTTAAATCACAGTGCTGAAGACAGTGACTAGGGATTGAGGTTTGTGGATTGTCATTGAAATGGTAACTTCGGATTAAAGAAGAACGACTTGTGAGACTATTCTCCCCAGTTTTTACATCTCCGTTGGTGTTGAAGCTTGGTGCTAGATCAACATTGATTCTATTAGCATGGTTTTGACGACTCTGGTGATCTTCTTGCTGACAATAAACTTTGGTCTCATTAGAAGGTGAGTTTGAGTAACACCCCAAGAAATCCTCAAGCTTTGGACCATCCTCACTTGTACTAACTCCATCCATAGTGTTTTCATATCTCCAATCTACCAATTACCATCAAATAGGATGAAATATAAGTTTTCATTTAATAAAATAACACATGCACTGAGAAAGAAAGAAAAAGGGAGCATGCAGTACCTGAAGAGCCATTAGATGGACTTCTATAGGGATCAAAAACACAAAGAGATCCATCAGAACGCAAAGGCATGACAGAGAAACCAGGAGCTTGGTCTTCCCTACCAAACCCTTCATCAATTTTCAAGTGTGGAGTCAGAGAAAACCCCGACCATTTACTCATGTTATCTTCACACACAAAAATCTACAAGCGATTTTCCCTCTCACTCACTCAAAACAATCTCGAAACGGTGTTTTTTAATGCGTCTCCCTCCTTTACCTTTGTTTCTTTGATTCACTGTGACTTCAGGTTCTGGTTTTAAAGCTCAAACTTCAAAAACTTTCGGTGAACAGTGCTCTCTCTATCTCACTCTCTTGTCTTGTATTCGCAGCCTTTACACTTCTGTATCTGCGGTTTTCGGGTTTCGTGCCCTCTCTTTCATTTCCTCTCAGCCGTACTTAAGTCCCATGACACGATGTTTATTTGCAGGATACAAGTGAAGACAGATTTACAAAGTTAATAAGCTTTTTATAGTTTATTAAAATAAACTAATTAATCTTTATATTAAAAAAATAATTAAATAATTTTTTTATCAGCATTGATTATGCTTTGTTACTGGTATATTTTTTTTATGATTTTTTCTCCATATTTTTCCATATTATCTACTTTTTTTTATCATTTTTATAATAGGAAATCAAGATGAACTAAAAAAAGAATATGACATGGAAAAAAAATTAAGGTACACATGAATTTAAGAATGCAGGGATTGAATGTATAGTTTTTAAGACTAGAAGGACTAATAAATTATTTTTACTAAACTTAAAGGATTACATTATAATTAACTGAATATTATTTAGTACAATTTAACTCTTTTTCTCATTTGAAGAATGGTTGATGTGAAAGTTGGAACATTGCACGTGTATTCTCGTTTTATGGTAAAAATAAATGGAAAAAAAATAGGCTCATCAGGTGAACAAAATAATATTTTACATTTATATTTAAGGATGTTTTTTAATCATCATCAATAAAGAGCTAAACTAATATAAAATAGTAAGAGTTTAATATAAAAATACATTAAGGATTATAAGAATACACCAATAAAGAGCCAAACCAAAGTAGGATAATAAGAGTTTAATATAAAAATACATTAAGAATTATAAGAATTAAATTAGATTGAAAGTTATAGAAAATAGGGACCGAATTGAACTTTCACAACGTCTCCAACCTGATCCAGCCATCAAAACCATCTTTTAGCCATAAATTTTGCCTCTTATTTCTCTATCATTTTTTTTATTTTTATATATATCAAAATTAATTAACACTTAGGGTTTAAGTCAAGTATACAAAATTGAAGGTCTGATTAAAATCATTTGAAGAAATACAATTTTTTCATGTAAAAAATCCTTAATTTTTTGATGAAATAGTTAAATTTAACATAAATATCTTTGATATTAAATGAGCTAAGGGTGTTTTTATGTTTTGAAAAGTGATTTTCGAGAAACTATCTTTTAAATTTTACTATGTTTATTTATTACTAGAAAACTTTATTAATAGAAAATATTTTCATGTTGAAAAAAAGTTTAACTTGATTTTCAGGAAAGTATTTTTTTTTATTTTAGGCGAAAAATACTTTTTAAAAGTTATAAAAAAAATTAGAAATATCATTTATTTGTTAATTATGTTAAATTTGGTTCTCAAATTTTTGATTGATATATATTTTGTTAGATTTCTTTTCAATTTTATTCTTTAAAATTTGATTTGATTTAATTTTTATATTAACTTTAATCCTTATTTTTATGATTTTTATTTATTTTTTTCTTATTATTTTTTTAATTGAATTTTTTTATCTATCAAATTTGGTCCTTATTCTTTTTATTGTTACTTATTTAATTTAAAATAATTTATAAAATTATAATTACAATTATTTTAATTTCATCATCTTTTAATTTTTTGATTTAAGATTTGATATCTATTATTTTGATTATTATTTATTTTATTTTAGATAATTTATAAAATTATATTTTTTTAATTTCATTCTTATTTAACTTTTTAATTTGTAAGATTTGTTCCTAATTATTTTAATAAACTTGAAAAAAATAAAACATTAATAAGTTATTTTCTATAACATAACCAGACACTGAAAATTGTATTCCAATTTATTTTTCATGATTATCAATCATTAAAAAATAATTTAAATTCTTGAAATTTACTTTTCAATGAAACTATTTTTTTTTAAAAAAAATACTTTTCCACAAACAAATATACCTAAAATTTAAACTTAAACAAAAAAAAAATAGTAGTTATGTAGCCATATCATAATCATTGATCTTATTTGAACACATGTTAGGCTGAGCTTTTTATAAAAAATCAAGCTTAAAATTTATCTAAAATCAATTTTAATCACTATTTTCCTACTCTGCTTATTTCTTTTCCTAATTATTGTAAAAAAAGTGTGGGTTATTTTATTATCCATTGTAATATTCATATGAACATTGCTTCTTTTTTTTATGCTTTTTTTTTTGGTTTAACTCAACTTAATTTCTTTATAATTTTTTTCTTTCAGCTTATATTAGTATTGTGGTTTTTTTTCCATGCTTTTATAAATACAAAGTGAAAAATCCAACAAGTCAATTTTATAAAATAAAATTTTAGACTATAATTAAAAAATATTAGTACAAGAAAGATTAAAATAAATAAATAAACAATAGAGCTCACTTTTCAGAGAGGGAAACTTCAATTTTTCCTTAAAGTTCTAGTTGATGTGTTTTTTTGGTCTTTAAAGTTTTAATATTTTATATTTTGGTTCTAATTTTTTTTTAATCCCTAAATGTTGAGAGAGAATGGAGAAAATTATTAAAAAGTATTTGGATAAAAAAAGATCATTCATATATATATCTCAACCATAAAAATATCAATTTCTATTTTAATGGACTTGTATTAAAGAAAAGAGTTTTATGGAAGTGGTTTGGTTTTTCATCTTGCTATAAAAAATTAATCAGGGCTTTGAAAAGTCATCTTGAATAAATTATGCAAACCTATAAAATCAAATATTATATCTATCTTAAAATTACTTAACATACATGTTAAACCTTTTTCAACTAGAAGAGATTGATTTGAAAATAAATTAATAAAGTTCTCTACATTATACTATCACTTTGATGAAAATTAAGATCATTTATTTATTTTTTCATTGATTCCACATCTCTCGTGCATTTCTTAGGTATCATTTAGCTTGTATATTCAAGAAATTAACTTTAATTGAGCTTAATTTGGTGAAATTTAAATGATTCAAGAGTGGGTTTTAGTTTAGGGTTAAGTTTCTTTAATTTAAAGATTTTATCTATACCGAAAAATAACAACAATACTTATAACATTGATTTAGTTAAATCAACTAGCTAGTTTAACCTCAACTTTGAAATATTCTAATTTTCTCTTTTGATCTTTCTTATGCTCCTAAAAAATGCCCTTTCCATGTAAAAATTAAGGGTCAAAATCTAAAATCTAGGGTAGTAAACAAGTTATATGTGTTTTCTCTCAACTGATTCATATAAAAAACATAAATTTTTGGTTTTGATAATTTTAGATGTTTTATGAGACCAAAAATCAACATTTTGTCTAACTTTTTGTCTCACATTAAACCTAACTAAAATATCAAAATGTTATTGTTCATATAGTAGCAAATACTTTATTTCATTATTTCTTTATTTCACTAAAACCTTAAAATGTTATTGTTTACATGGTAGCAAATACTTTGTTTCAATATGTCAATTGATTGAATTAGTATAACAAAATGGTCGATTAATTTATCAAAGATCTACATTATCAGAGAATTTTATAGTGGGACAAATTTTTCAAGCTAAAAAGGGTATATATTTCATCATTGAAATATGTTTAACTGATTTTCAATAATATATACACACAAAGAGAAAATCTCAAAAGTCATTAGCATGAATAAAGCCTAAATTCCCTCTTATTTCACAAATATGATCCTTACCTAAATGCTTTTTAAAAATATTTGTAAGTAGATTTTATGTTTTTAAAAACTCATATATAATATCATTTTTTATCATGTAATCTTTTAGAAAGTAATGTCTCATTTCAATATGTTTTGTATGTGAGTGTTGTATTGATTTTTAGATAGATTTATTACTCTAATATTATCACACTTAATAGATAAATAATTAAGATTAAAACCAAAATCCTATGAGGTTTGTTTCATCTATAAATTTGATGCACAATATCTATCAGCTGCTATATATTTTGCTTTAGTTGTTGATAGGGCTATTAAGTTTTGTTTCATACTAGCCTAAAATAATAGTGATGATCTTAAAAAGTAACATATTTTAATAATATTTTTTTCCATCAACTTCACACCTAGGAAAATTAATATATGAATAGCTAATAAACTTAACTCTCTTTTTTTTTAATACCACAACCTTAAATTAATTGTAACATGTAAATATTGAAAAATTTGTTTTACAACACTTATATGGGACTTTTTAGGACATGCTATAAAACATGTATACATGCAAATACTAAACATCATATCGAGTATATTTCCAGTTAAATATAATAGTAAATTAATCATAACTTAATATTTTATGATGTCTATATTCTTACAATTTCTATCCATATTAAGCTTGGTTAATGTTCCCATGGGTGTGTCGATTTTTTGACATGTTCCACCTCAAATCGCTTTAGTAGATTTTTGTTGTATTTGTTTTGATTGATAAATGTTTCATATCTTGTTTGCTTGATTTGCATTCATATTCATTTTGAGCACTCCTTGCAAAGAGAATAATTATTATGAATATAATATCATCAACATATATTTGCACAATTAAGATATCATTACCTTTTTTTTAAAGTTGAAATTATTTTTAATGAGAAAAGACTTTAATATATCATACCAAGCTTTTAGTGCTTGTTTTAAATCATATAAAGCTTTTATTAGTTTGAAAACTTAATCTAGAAAATGAAACTTTTCAAACCCTGAACTTGCTCAATACACACCTCTTCTATGATAAAACTATTTAAAATGCACTTTTAACATTCATTTGAATACGTATAAGATTAGCATGACATGCAAACGCTAAAAGCATTATTATGATTCTAGTCTAGCAACGAGTGTAAAAGTTTACTCATAATCAATATTTTCTTCTTGATTATAACCTTTGGGCAACGTGTTTGGTTTTATTTATAATTATGGTCCTATGATTATGGTCCTATACTTATCAATTTTGTTCCTGAAATCCCTATTTTGTTTATATAATAGGTTGATTATTAGGTCTACAAACTAGTTCCAACACATCATTCCTTCTATATTGACTTAGCTCATCTTGCATGGTTAAAATTCAATTTACATCCTTCTCGGCTTCTAGGAATGATTTTGGTTTTATATGAGAAACAAAAAAACACAATGCTCACCAATATTTATTTTCAAAGGGATTATTAATAACTAACTTGGTAGGATGAGATCTTAGATACATTAGCTTATTTAATGGCATAAAGGAGTTATAATAGTATCCAAGAAATGATTGAATAAAAAAATTCAGATTTTAGCATAATTGTTTCTATTGTTCAATTTTACAGCAATAATTACAATTCTTAATCTGATTGTTAGATCGGGCTAAACATTTACTCAGATTTTTTTGGAATATTTTTTATGTTGGGTATAATTTTAGATCAATTAGAATTTAGAAAGGCCTTATGATATAGGTCAAAACAAACTATATAAATTTGTTGTTATTTTCTTTTGACATATAAACTTTCTATTTAGTAAGGATCATTTTTCTATAAGGATATGACAACTTATTTTGGGAGTTTTTTAATCCTACAAAAAAGGTTAAAGAAAGACAGGAAAAGTTTTTATGCTCTGAGAGGATTCTTTAAAGTTACAATTAATTATATTAGATCAATAAAGAAACTAAAAGGAAGCCCACTTCAGCAATCATTTTCCTATTGAGAATTATAATTTTTATTGTAAAACTAGACGGTACATATAATTATGCTATAATTAAATGATAGTATTGAGGTTTAATGCCTAATTTGAAGTAATTGTAACTTTTAGGGATGAAAGTGAAAATTTTAAAATTTTCTCTTTATAAACTAGCAATTTTGATTGGCCTATGGGACTTCTTCTTCTTCTTCTTCTTCTTCATGAAAAATAGTTACTATGAGATAATATTTTGAAAGTTTCATTGTTTTAAATTTAATAGCCCAATCCGTTAATAAATTCAATTAATAATTGATAAGTCATGGCCACTAAAAGATTTTGATTTTTTTTCTCTTACCTTATCTTGCATACCTTTATTTGTTAATCTCCATTTCTTTTAAAAAATCATATTGATTTAAAGCAAGGGTACTTCTATTCATTACAAAGTGTTCCTCGTTTAGATATTAAAAGCTTTTCAAGTAGCCATACTTGTTTTTCTTTCATCATTTATAGCTTTGTTTGAACAAATATTTATCAAAAATGATCTTTTTTTGTTCTTTTTTTTTTATACTTGTCCCTTCCTGTATGCCTATAGTTGCATTACATGTCTAAAGTTTAAAGGCTTTAGTTTCTAGTAAAATAGGAAAATCCTAATGCTATAAAAACAATTTTTTACTTTTTTTTTCTTCAATGCATGGTTTTCTTTAGTTGTGACTTTACTTCGTATATTAGAAAAAACAAATTTTCTCAACAAAAAAAGAAAACCAATTAGATATTAAGATGAAATATTATTAAAAAATTGTTAGTGAATATGGCTTGTGGCCTATTTGTTGGTTATACAATACACTAATTTTATTAATGTAAAACATATTTGTCATTAATAAAAACTTTACTTATCTTTAATATTTATTTATATTTGAATAATGAATCTAGTATAAAAATAAAATTCATGTGACAAAAATATTTTACAAAAAAAATTATAAAAGTTGTTATAATTATAAGATTTTTATTCCATCAAAACATTATTTCTAAATATTCTTGGTCAGTGTCCTATTAAGATTGGGTATTAATAAGTTGTTGAGACTCGTGTGTATTATGTATATTTCTTTATGAAACAAAGCAGTTACTTTCATAAATTATAGTGTATGAGATATTTATAATTAATATGTAAGTGTTTGTCTTATAATAGGTCTACTAAATTGATCAATAAGAGAATTTCATGGAGAAAGATCACTAATGTCTATGCAAAAGCTTTTATAATTGTTGTGTGAGTGATACTTAAACTCGATACCATTCAATTATATAAGCAAATTATTTTTTTAATAGAATTTTGATTGTTTCTCTTCTTAAAAAAATAATTTCCATGTACTTAAATAAAAAATTTAAAGGCTACTCAGAATACAAGAGTAAATATTATAATATGCATAATCTCTTAACTTCTCAACTTGGTCTTTTGCTATCATTAATAACTATTTTTAATCTTTACTGGTGACTTTAAAACTGGCTCATAAAAGTTTTAGTTGATAAAAAAATTTCTTGCTAGTATAAAATATATTAACACTGATTCCTTTTTTAAGTTGATTTTTTTTATTTAATGTCGAAAGATAGGGCAATTGACTAGTTATATTACTAAAGTAGTTACTTTCAATTAATATTAGTACAAGCCAAATTTTCATCATTTAAAATTCTAACTATACCTTTGAGTATGGTAGAAAACATAAAGCAAGCAATAAATTATAGTAGTTGAGAATGTGATAACTTTTGTTTTTAGGTGTGTTTCACTTAAAAAGGTATAAAAATAATTTATTATTATTATTATTTTTATGTGTTGATGTCAACAACAAAAAAATATATAAAAATTATTTTAATATATTTTCAAGAAAAAAGCATCTTGCACCATAATATCAAACACATAAAAGTCAAGCAACAATAAAAATATAATATATCATCTTGTTTTATTACATTATTTTTTGATTATCTTACATCATATGAAAGATACGCTGACAAAAATATTATAACGTATACACATTATAACTTATACATGGACTCACTTCATATATTAATGAAACCTATTCCTTGTGGTATAATGTTATTGCAAATGATTGATTCACTATGGATTAGAACAATGAATTCATATTTTTTTCCCTTAATAAAAAGTGGAAGAAGTAGCCTTAAGTGGTAATATGGTATTTAGGCGACATCTTTTTTTAATTCTAGAATTTTTTTAGGGGTAACTTGGTCTTTTCTCATTTTTTCACAGTCAAATTACTTGAATACTCTTAAAAGCAAACAAACACTTAACTACATAGACTTTTCTATAATTTCAAAAATATTTTTTTCATAATTATTATTTAGGACGAGGGATAATGTGTAATTTGATAAATAAAACAAAAAAAAACAAACAATTGATGACTCATATTGCACTTGTTAGTCATTTTGTCGTTTTTGAGTAATACACGTAACTGATTACGATGTTAGAAACTATTATTTCTTTCTCTCTCTGTTTTTTTTTATATCTCAATTTTGATTTTTATTCTTTTCATTTTTATTTTTTTATTTGAGATAATTTATAACATTGATTTTTATTTTGTAATTACTTCCTCTTCATGTTTTTTTTTTATCAGGTTTAATCTTTCTTCATATTAAATTAATTGAGAATTGATTTTCTTAATTGAGCTCATATCTAAGATTTCATAAGTTATAATTTTAAAAGATTAACATGAGTTTAAAAGATTCACTTGGGTTTACTTTGTTTCACATATTATTAGATTAACTAAATTTATTCAATCTAGTCGATTCAATGATTCGAGTCTTGAATTTCTTTATCTTCCTTATAAATATTAGCATAGCCTTAACTTTATTTTTTTTTATGTTTGGAGAAATTTGGCTTAGCCCCTAACATTGCACCAGCCATTGATACAGTTTTACTTAGGTCAATTTTTTAAATTTAAATATTTTTTTTAGCCTTTGATATTTGGTACATTATAATTGGTCATTTTATTTTTTTTTATATGAGTTTCGTGGTTTTGTCAAGGTTTTGTATCTTAGATCATGAATTTTATAGGTTAACAATTATTGGCATAAGTTGATGTAATAAGACACCATTTTAATATTTTTTAAAAAAATATTTCATCCAATATATCATAATTTAAGTATTTTAGTAATTATATATCAATATTTTAACTTACCACTACCATTACATTTTTTTTAAGGTTGACAAAACATGAATTGAATAGTGGTGCAAGATGAGCTAAAAAAAAGAAGTTGATTTCTATAAAGTAGAGCACATGTCTTAGCCTATGTTTTTTCTAGAAATCTTGTCATCTTTTATTTTTATGTATAATATTTTATGGAGGGATTTATTTTATGAAAAATAATTTATAAATACAAAATGTTCTACAATGTTTGACAGGTAATATCATAAATAATGAGACAGTATAACAATGATGATATCTTATGATTATAAATTGTTGATGGTGGAGATTATAAATTAGAGGAAACCTCTTCATCCCCTCATATATAAAAATATTATATTTTATAAGTTTTGCAAGTATTTGTTGTTCTATAGTACATAACAAAAAAAAATAACCATTAAAGATTGTTAGCTATTGTTCAAGTTATGGTTATTTTGTAGCATATAATAAAGTAAAATAATCACAAATAATTATTAGGTTTTTTTCTAGTCATGGTTGTTTTGCATCATATAACAAATAAAAATAACAACCAATGTTATTTGTTTTTTAAGATAAATTAATATGGATGAAAGTGAAGGATATAAGAATATGTTATATATCAAAACTTTCAAAGATAAAAAAAATACTATAAGTATAGAAAAACTCTAAAAAAATTTAATTTAATTTATTCATGTCTCCACTTACCAAAAAGCTATTGTAACCTTTTATATAAAAAAAATACTAGAAAATCTTAACAATGTTGAATAGAAAAGAAATAAATTAGGAAGAACATTCCCTTCAAATAGGGGGAAAAAAAGAGAAAAAATCACAATAAAAAATAAAAAAATAAAAAATATTTATTTTTTTAAAAAGCTTTTGCATTAATGATTGTGGCTGAGTAATGAAGTGGTGGTGGTCAAAATTGTTAAATAAAATTATGAGTAAATTACCTGTAAAATATTTTATTGATTTTTATTAGTTGAAAATATTTATCAACAAAGAAATCAAATTTAAAATTCGATTATAAAATATTTTATATTGATAATTGTTTTTATAAAAGATTTTATAAAAAACAAATACACATAATCAAAAACATATTTTCAAGTAAATTATTTTATCTTAGTTTTGAAATATTGATTGAGATATATGTTTGGAGCAGATAAAGATATAAACATACAAGGAGCAATAGGGAAAACTAGCATAGTATAATTGTACTATCGAATACATTTTAAAATTTATTTTTATTTAATTATATAAAAATTAAAATAAATATTCACAAGAAAGGTAGTGATTAAAATTTCATAATTGTCTTTTTTTCATTCATGTTTTTCTTTGTTTACAATAACATTTATTTTTATTAAAAACTTCATAAAAATTCTAATGACTTAAATTAAAGAGAAAAAAATGTATTATCTTAAGAAAAAAAACTCAATTTCCTTATTCATATATTTTTTGTAAGAAAAATTATTTTTTATTATGATCATTATTTTTAAATATAAATTTATTACGATAATAAAGGAAAATTTAAAACAAATCACGAATGAATATTTTCATCCATGAATAATAAATATGGGAAAATTATATAAAGCATTTACAATAAAAATAACAAAATAGATATTCTATTCTAAATATTAGTTAGAAAATTTTTCAAAAAATACTGCATGATAAGGTAATATATAATTATTTAAAATATCATTAACCTTTATAATCTTATTCAAAATCCAATAATTATTTAAATGTGATTTCATTAATTTATTTTAAAAAAATATCTTATTTTTTACGGCTAGTTGGAAAAAGCCTAGGCTCGGAAGAACTTGCCCATACCTAGGCTTACACACCTGGTTTTTTTTTT
>SRLM01000343.1:73739-177272 GCA_015708895.1 Populus ilicifolia
TATAACCTAACATTTAAATTTTTTTATATTAATAATTAATTTAACATTGAAATATTTTGACACTTACATAAAAAATAACTATTATTATATTACTAAACATGATGAACACCAGAATATAATTACAAATATTTTTATATTTTGTTGAAAGGTGTATTTGGGAATGCAGTATAAACCTTGTTTTTAAAAAATTTTAAATTTTTTATTTAAATAATTTTTTAAATATTTTAAGATAATTTTAATATATTAATATTAAAAATAATTTTTTAAAAATAAAAAAATTCAAATTAAATTTTTTTCACATTATTATTATTATTATTATTATTACAACCTCGGCAATCGTTTAATGCTGCTGGCTCAAGATAGAAGCCCGCGTGGTGGATAGTTTGAGTTCATTGGTGTTGGGTCAGCCTGCAAATTTCCTGTCCAAATTTCATGTGGGTTTGGTAATTTCGGCCCAACTCTCTCGAAGACTGGCCTGCCTAGTCACCTGCAAAGAAAGAGGAGGCCAGCTGGAAAATGCTGGCTATAACAGGACACGAACGATGTTCCGACAAAACTTCTCCACACTTTACGCTCGCTAGCTAGCACCAAAGCAAGTCTTCTTTTGAAAAGTCATACTAAACATGACCATAGCCCATAGGTTAAAAGAAATCGTGGATCGTAGGGTGCCCTGCCTGGTCCACATGGTAAGGACGAACGTGGATGCGCAGCGCAATAATATTCCCCACCTAGTCCTGTTCCTACCTTGTCTCCATCTGATAAAGGCCGATAGAGTTTACCTGTAATGGTATGAAGTTTGAACAAAAGCTCCCCCTGAATAATAATAATAATAATAATTCATGCACAAGTGCAAATCTGGAAAGGCCGTAGGTGGGGGACCAAGGTCATTCCGAAGCAAAGCAGCATGCAGGCCAAGTTAATTCTCAATATTCACGGATGTATTGCTTTACGTAATTATTGTCGGTCAACCATGTCATCTCATACGTACGTGTAACTAGATGATTATTCTCAAGCTTCTAATTAAAACAATAATTAAATCATATGAGTAATAATTATCTTATCAGTTTCAAAGGTATCTTATGATTATTAAAAATATAATTTAATTTAAAATAATTTTTAATTAAAAGTAAATGTTAAATTGGTTGATATCTAATGGAAAACCATCTTCAAGTATAATAATATTTTTTTAATTATAATTAATTTTCTTTAAAATTAACATAAAATATTATAATCTTTAAATCCAAGTAAAAATAAATAATAAAAAAATTTAAAAGACAAGGGTTTATAGAATGAGCATATTAGGCTTATTCTAGCTTAAAAAGAATGTTGACAAGTTAGAAACTTATTTGGAAGTGTCCTCGTAATTGTTTTTAAAATATTTTTTATATAAAAATAATATTTTTAAGGTTAGTGTATCAAAATAATCTAAAATATATAAAAAATTATTTTTTAATAAAAAAATTAAAATTTTAAAAAATATATTTTACTCTGTATTCCCCAAGCTTCCAAGAGTCCCACGGGCGTAGCTCAAATTCCTTTTTAAGTTAGGCTGAAAATAATTCATTTTCCCAAATCTTTTCTCCAATAATGCTTTGTCTCTAATTTAAAGTCTTGAACAGTTTAGGTGGTTGGAAAGTTACGTCTTTTAATTTTTAAATAAAAATTTATTTTTATTTATTTTTATATAAAAACAATTAAGAAACACTCAAAAGACCTTACTACCCTAATTTTAGTCTTAGAATAAACAAACAAATGGTCAAAAAATAAAAATCCAACCCGAATTTAAAAAAAACTTTATAAGATCAAATTTATTTTTCTGGACAAGATAGAGCTCAATATACTTCTCAATGGAAATTCCACTCCCATAAAAAAAACTTATTTGTACTAATATTGACTTTTTTAGTTATTATAATCAAGCCAACTAACAACTTCTTTTTTTTTTATCCTGTAATTCCATAATTTTCCTTTTCTTCTCTCATATTTAAAGACCAAAATGCAATGAAAATAAAGTTTGAAACTATAATATTAACTTGTCAAATTAAAAGGGTTAAAAATGATTTTGTCCAAAATATTTAAATAGATAGGTGTGTTTTAAACATTTAAAGAAAAAGACTTTTGCATTCTTGCCCTATGATTAAATTAGTTTGGCAATCATAGAAATAATTTATTTTTTAACCAAGCATCAACCTGACAATGAAATGTTATTTCAACACCTTAAAAACTATATAAAAAAATAAAATAAATTATTAGGTCTAATCTTAAATAAATGTAATGTTGAATAAATACAATGTCAAATAATGAATTGTTTTTAAAAAATCAGCTTTGTGTTTAAGCAATAACAAATAAAGAACCTTGTACTCTTTTCTTTTGTTAAATTAGTCCCTTTTCTTTGGCGAGCAATAAAACAATTGGTTTTTGCAAATCCAACAACTATTGAAAAGATTTCTTGATACTATAATAATTTTATGGAAAATAAATTAAAATAAATAATACAATCAAATTCTAAGCAAACACAATGTTAAAAATGAATTCAAAGAAAGAAAAAAAAGTGATCAAAATAGAAAAATATTAAAAAATAAAAAAAAATGCACGGTAGATTGCACAGTAAAATCAGTACATCCCTAAGATTCCTTTTTATTTTTATTTTTTATATTAATTATTGGACGTGACTTAACTAATATTGTGGATTGCCTTCTTTTTTCAAGCTTGTTTTTGTTGTATTGCAGGAATAGCTAGCTTTCTCACAGGAATTGATTCCAAGCTATAGGTACCACTTTCCCTTCGTCGGAGTCTTTGAAAGGAGGAGCTACACGATCACCATCACCAATAAGTTCCAGGGTTTAAATTAAATATTCTGGTTTATTTTAAAAGTGCCTAGCTAGCCACACGAAACTATGTAGTTATTATAAATAATTATTTAATATTTTCCCCATAATCATGATAATCCTACGGAATCTTTTTATTCTTCTATACTATACCTATGAGATACGTCGGTTGACAAGAAGCGATTTTCTATGTGACCGGAAATTATTGTGCAGAACACACTGATTAATGATCGGTCCCAGTTGAATGATCTTTTACTTGTACGTATTATATTTTAATATATTAAACAATTAGATTTCCTAATAATTCAGGCAACCAGCCGTATCATTACTTAATATAAAAATTTAGCATGGAAGCCTCGGTGTCCTATCATATACTTAGTATAATGTTTATATATATATATAAAATTTTGTGTTCATTATCCTTCTGAAATTAAGCAAGAAACAAGTCTTTGATTGAGCAATTACTTGGTTAGGAAGAAAAGGCTTAAGCTCTCGGAGAAATTATTTACAAATTAAAGAAAGAACGAACTCGTAAAACCCTTTACTCTTCCCCCTCTATGAACAACAACATCCCGATCTTTCAAACCACCACAATAGCATCAAACCAGTATAGTCTGTCATCAATAACCCTATATATCATGAACCAGCCTTACGTAAACAAACCCACCTGAAAACACAGCATCTGTCCTCCCGACTGCCAACTCCCTACAGCAACCACTAATCAACTACCATTAAATAGCCATAACACCATCGGTATACTCTCTCCGTTCACCGTCACAACCCACAAATCAACAGCAGTGCCTTCAAAATACTCTTCTCAATATAGCCAACCTCCGTAGCCTTCTCTCACTCGAACAACCTGGCAACGATAACAACAAACAACACAGCCACCAACACCATTCTCGAGCCACACCACCATCTCTCCCTTGTGCTAACAACAATAACAATTTCCTCACACTGATCAGCCGCGAACAAGCCTTAAGATGTTAAATCGTAATTTCCGTTTACTTTTTCAGTGGAGTGATAAATAGAACATTATAAATAAAGCAAAAAGATTTAGGGTTTTTGAATAGTGTTTGTTATTGTTATCCAGGAAACGAAACACCGTGGATTTCAACATATATATATATATATATATATAGTTTCATCCCTGCATATTTTTATTTTTTTCATATTTAGTTTCTAGAGTTATAAGAATTTGTGTTTCAATCCTAAAACATCATTTCCTTGATATTTCAATACTTGAATGTTAAAAGATGACAGAGAAAGGTATATAAAAAAAAAAAAACAGAGAAGAAGAAGGAGAGGAGGAGGAGAGATAAAGACATTAACTTGCCACATTATGGTTGTAAAAACATCGATATTGATGTTCATAATTTCATCTTTGAGAAAGTATTTCTATGGAGATGACTTTTCCATTTAAACATGCCAAAATGGTAGATCGGTCCCATATTTTTTTTTTAATTCGATTTGATTTTAAGATTCTAGATTAATTGAAGAATGTTTAAAGGTTGAAAATGGAGTTGTGGAGATACATCAGATTTCTTGGGGGGTGTTTGGGATAAAACAAATGTTAAAATTGAGTTTTAGAATCCTAAAACTTAAACCCTAATTTTTCAATCAATAAAAGTGAAAAAAAAAATTCTCTTACACTGGACAATTTGTCATCTATCTAGACGGTTGGCGTGTTATCCTTTATATATATATATATAAAGGTGGATACCTAGTCTTACACTTGTTTAATAAAAACTAGGTGTGTAAGCTTGGCCTTCTAGTTCCAGGCATGTTTAAATGTTTTTTAGGACTTTTTTTCAATTAAAATACTTTTCTAAAAAAATTAATAAAATGATATTCCAAAAAATGTGGTTATACTGTAGTTTTCAAAAAAAAAAACTAGAGCCTTTTATAGTAATATTAACAATTATTTAATTAATTAAATATGCTCTTGATATGAATTTTTTTAAAGTATTTCTCATGAATTTTCAATAAGAATAAAATATCTTTGTGATTATCTTTTCATCATAATTTTATATTCTTTCTTTGTGATATCTGCATAAAAATCATCAAGTCATGATTTTTTTAATTAAAAATTCCTTTTTTTAGATTATGATACATTTTTATTGGAAAAATGCTTTTGATAAAAAAGACATGTTTTCGCCCAAATAATAATAATAATAATTGAATAAGGAAAGGGAGTTTTGGTTAAGAAGATATATTTTTCCTCCTTAATTCAAATCATTGGAATTTTTATGGATATTTATTTTATATTTGATAGAGCATGCTTCTAATTAAAAATACATAGCTTCTCCAAAATAAAATTACAAGAATAAGAAAAAGGAATTTTTCCTAAAATCATGTATTTTTCCTCTTGAGTTTAAGTTTCTGCTTTTCTTGTGAATATTTATTTAAATTGCTATATAATTAAATAAAAATTAATTTTAAAAAGTGTTCAGGGACATCATATGGGCACATTGCCTACTAAAAGCTAAAACTTAAGGTTGACAAATATGAGATGACAACATTGAATAAGGGACTAAAGCTTATTTAAAGGCTTAATAAATAGGTTAAGTGTGTCTCCTAACATTTTCTTTCGTCTGGCTTAGGCCTTAACAAAAAATGTAGTAAGAAGAGCTATGAGGTATCAAATATATCTTTTAGGGTGGGATTTTAGACAATATCTAAATTAAGAGAAGAGGGCGTCGACATTGTGAATTTATTTTTTAGTATTATGAAATTTATTTATTGAGGAATGGAAAAATGATGTATGCATTCAATACAATTAATTAAAAAATATATTAAGTAATAAATCAAAAGAAAAACGTTGTGAACATTAATTCAAAATAAAAAATTTTATGACACTTGGAAAATAACTAATGACATCTTATTAGTTACTTTCTAAACTCACTTTAAAGAAATAAACAAACACAAAAAGAAGAAAGAAAATAAAAATCATGGCCCATTAAAAATGATAATAATATTTAAACCTGAGATTTATTTCTCTTAAGAAAGAGACATATATAAAAAGAAGAGAGATAAAATTATGATCCATAAAAAGTGATAAAAAATTCTCTATTTAGAATTTCTCTCTTGTATTTGTATATTAAAAATAAATAAATCCAAGAGGTAGCTTATGGGATGCCATCAGTTATCTCCTTAACCATCATAAAATTTCTTATTAAAAACTAAAATGAAAAAATGATTTTCCTATAAGAAAGTAAAAAACATATAAAAATGTAAATAGTTTACATTAATTTTCCTCTCCACCTTATTCATTTCTTTGTATTTACATGGTCACCAAGTACAAACAATTCTCAATCTTATCAATGCGTAATGCAAATACAACTAACCTTTTGAAATTTAACAGGGATAAAAGATAAATTATAACATTATCTTTGAGATATTATGAAATTATAGAAAACCTCCAAGAGACAAATTAATATATAAATAATATTTAAATTAAATTATTAAAAAATAGTGGATATTAATTAAAATTAAATTAAAAAAAGATCTCGATATTGCACTTGTAAGGTTAGGCTTGCGTGCTTGATTTTGTTTTTTTTTAAATAAAAAATAAATAACAAACAACATCTCATCTATTCAATTTTTTTTTAATAAAATGGATAACACATTGTCTGTAAAGGTGAACAATGTGTTATCCATTGTTACAATTTTCATTTATCTTTGATAATTTGATTTGAAAAACAAGCTCCAAGATTTTAATTTTTTAACACCTATTTTTTAACTTATTTTCACTTGAAAACATGCCAAAAAAGAGTTTTTGAACCTCAATAAACTCATTTTAATCTTCCAATCCTTTACTTACTCTAAAAAATAAAAATTAATCTGAATATAATTTTTTATAGATTCTAATATGCTTTTTCCAACATAGTTAAAGGAAAACATTATCTTCATTGAACTCATCTTGTAAAGATGAATTTTTTTATTCTAAGATCAATTTTTTTATGATGGTTTGAACTCTTTCTTTCTCAGCTCCTTTTATGATGAATTTATCTCTCATATGTCAAAATCCAAGGCCTGAAATCTAATAAAAATAATGTTTAGGGTTGAAATATAAGAACTTAAGAAAATAGGGATCAAATATGCAAATTAAAAACTTAAGGAATCAAAATAAGTTTTCTGAGCCATTGAAGAGCGAAAAAAAAAAAAAAAAACCTCTTCTGTTTTCTATGTTAGTTTTGATCATTGCTTTCCTTTTTTTTTTTTGGTTTTACTTTCTAATTTTTATTATAATTCAAGATTTTATTTTTTAATAGCAATATTTAATATAACACTTGAATAATTTTTGACACATAGTATATATCAAAGAATGTAAAGAATAATAAATCCCAGCACATAAAACCATGCAAACAAAATTTACAAGGGTGATAAAACAAAGAAATAAACTCCAACAATCACATTGCAAAGAAATTTTTTTTGTCTATGAGTGAATAGTCAAATGTACCTTGATGAACAACGCCAAGCACTGTTCATGTTCTGTTCAATAATACGCTGGATCTTGCCCGTGGATTGACTCATTGTATATAATATTTATATTTTCAGGAATCAATTTTGGATTCTGGGTTCATAAATTAATCCAAGGGCATGAATAAGATTCTTTGGATGAATTTGTGAGTCGGTTTCGACCAAACTCTAATTTCTATCAGATTATAAAGTTGACCTGAAGAACATAACTCGACCCCTTCTCCCTATTTTTTTTCTCTGAAGAGATGGAATGATCAATAATGGACACAAATCAATCTCTTATTACGTGATGGATATAATCTTTAATAAATACGTCTCAATCAGAATCAGTGGGGTAAAGCAGAAATAATCTTTAATGATACCAATGCAGTCACCACTGTTTAATTATATAATTACTTGTAATATAATCAAAAGTTTCTGCACTTGACCTTTAGCAGACTAATCTGTCACAAGATTTTGTCTACTTCTGCTTTAATAACAGTACATACAGTTCTTTCTCCCTGTCAACCGCGTGCGTCAGTCATGTGTTCATTATCTCAATTATCACCTTCCGAAGAGGAGATCGATTTCACCATGCCCATGATTCCAAGCTTCGTAAGCGATGTAAAGCGTAAAATCTGTCAATGTGACACTTGAGTTCAACAATGGCACCTATTTTCTTCCCACCTAACCCTTAAACAGAATAAATTAACGTGCGTAAACCTATATCGTCCCCCTTTCCTAGCTATTTTCTTATTTGGGTATATATTATTAGTGTTATTTGCACTTGCAAAGATTGCTTTCTCTATGCAATGCGGAAGTAATCTCTTCAATGTAAACAGTACTCTCTTTAGTGGAAAGTTTGTTGTTCATCAACCGTGGAAAAATATTAATTTCCAACTCTTTTCGTTTTTTTTTCCTTCAAGTTTTTAGGTTTTATTTTATCTGGTTGCAAAGTGAAAATGAAAACAAAATGAAGGGGCCCAAAATTGGGAAAACATTGTTCATCAAAGTTGATGGACAGAAACTTGCCCGTCTGTGGGTTCCTTCACTGTGTAAAAAAAAGAAAGAAGAAGACGAAGGAGCCTCAAGCTGGGCAAGCTTTTTAGTATTTAGATTTTAGTTTATTTGGTAATGATAACGGTAAGATGTTTAATTTTCGGATACAAACGCAAGTGTCCTGACATTAAATTAACCTTTTCGTAAGCTAGCAGAGAGAATGCCTTCCTTATCGTACTTCGCTGAAACAAGAAGAAAACTGTGTTCCGTTAAGATTTTGCATCCACAGCCACATGATCAACCCCTCCGTACATACTCAGCTGATGGCTTTTATTACAATCGTCAGATCAGATCAGTTTTACCCCTCGATGCTCGTGTCTCCTTGCAGACGACTTGAGATGAACAAGATAGGTAGATCCGCACTAAGGAATATAAAATATTTTCCCTCCAGCCTCCTTTTGTTGTATAGCATGTAACTTGACAAAAACTTTACAGCAATCATGAAAGCCATGACCAATATCTTTCCGGGTCTAATATAGTTCCTTTATTTTAATCAGTCACACACGACCCTTCATTGCCTGACAGGAACAAATTAATATAAATAAATGCAAGTTGAAATCCGTCTCCCCCGCTTGGAATGTTAGCCAAAACAGCTCCCTAGAGAAGCAACGACTTGATCTCTCTCTCTCTCTCTCCCTCTCTCTCTCTCTCGCTCTCTCGCTCTCTCGCAGACACTCTCAATCGCAGAAAGAGACAAGCTCGTTGATGGCTACCATGAAGAAAGAGGGGGTGAAGCCCGTGGAAAATTTGACAAACATGCCCAACAAGGGGGCATGGACAGCTGAGGAAGATAGGAAATTGGCTGAGGTTATTGCAATCCATGGCGCAAGAAAATGGAAGACAATTGCAGCCAAAGCAGGTAAGTGCACACACATACTTTGTTGTTCATATGTAATCTTTACCAAGGAAAGAAACAACTTACTTGAGTTGAATTATGCACTATGTATTGCGATATTATTTAAGCTTTACATGTCCTTGTGTTCTTGCAGCTCTCAATAGGTGTGGTAAGAGTTGCAGGCTAAGATGGTTGAATTATTTAAGACCAAACATCAAGAGAGGCAACATTTCTGACCAAGAAGAGGACCTCATACTTAGGCTTCATAAACTACTAGGAAACAGGTAATTAATGATATCTAGCATTGAGAAACACCAACTCCTAATAGTTATACTCTCCCAATTTCCTTAATTACTCTTGCTGTTTGTATCTTGCACAGTAGTACCCTTTCCTGTAGAGCTAATGTCTAATATACTCAGCGTTCTTGAGCATATTTTAGATGCTCCCTGGTTAGTTTTAGTTCAAGAAAAACACTTACTAGGTTTGAGATTTTTTTGTTCAGGTGGTCACTGATCGCTGGAAGACTGCCGGGTCGAACAGATAATGAGATTAAGAACTATTGGAATTCTCATTTGAGCAAGAAGATAAACCAGAAAGGGAAACAAACTGGAGTTTCAACTAAAGAAGACCACAGAGTTGAGAAAAATATAATAAAAAACAATTTGGATTTGAAAGAAGAGAATAAATCCAGCCAAAGGGATGAAGAAGAGTCAAAACTGAATTTTAACGTGGATGATTTCTTTGATTTCTCCAATGAAGATCCCTTGAACCTGGAATGGATGAGCCGATTCCTTGAAATAGATAAGGCTTAGATTCTGGTATGTCATAACAGTCTGTAAATCTTGTCCTCTCTCTTGAATTATTAGTGTAACTACTAATTAGCCATGGGCTATATATTTGACATTCCTGCTGCATGATGATGGTTCATGAATCTGCTAGAGTTTATGTGGTCTGTGTATTCTGGCCTCTTCTTCCGTATTGGCTGGCAATCATATTCTGCACTGATTTTCTTTGATTTTTACCCTTCCACATACCTTTAGATGTCACCGGTGCGCATATATATATATATATATATATGGCATGCTAGAATAACGCACAAAAAATTAATAAATATTAGTTTTAATCTCGAGTTGTGACAAATCTTTTATAGCAAGCATAAAACTCTATCTCCATTGACAGGGATTAAGCTTGAATGGAATCAAGAATATTTTAGAGTCCTTGAACGTCTTGTTTTTTTTTTTTTTTCTGTAATGACAATATATGCAAATCCTTATTTTAATTAAAATATATTTTATTATTATTAAGTTGTACTTGCGGATTATTTTTATTATTATGGAGTCTCTCTATGATATATATATTTTATTTAATACTAGTTAAATTTGATGATTTTTCATTTATGTAAAATAAAGTTTTAATACTGATAAATATTAAATAAAAATGGATATTAATTTATCAGAAATAATTTAATATTATCTTTATCATAATTACGGAAAATAAAAAAGGAGCATTTCCTTAATAATATAAAAAATAAAAAGAAGAATCTAAAAATATTGCAGATTAATATATACTTTTTTATTAAAACGGGTGTTCAGCTAGCCAATGTGTATTTTAATTAATTTTATATATTATAAAATTAATAATTATATAATTTTTTAATAATTTTAAAATTTATAAGATTAAAACAGATAAATTTTAAAAAAATAAATTTAAAAACAGAGTAGTTATTCTATACCCTTGTAATTTGATTAATATAGATTCTTTGTCATCGGACTGTGGAAGGGTGGTGGTCTTACTGACAAGAAATAATCATGCTAAAGTGAGAAAGCCCCTGCATTTTACTGCATCTGGGTTTGAGCCCCAGCGTGCACGTCTGTCACCCCCGCGGTGTCTTATATGCCTACTGGGTTTGCAGGGTATTCAGTGGGCCGTGAAGATTAGTTGTGGTGCGCGTAAGGCCCGGACACCCCACGAAAAAAAAAGTGAGAAAGCACCTGTCGGCAGAATTATGAACGGAACACAATCACGCTACTCCGACCGACAAAAGGTGCCTTTGAGTCACACAACTCACAATAATAGTCCTTTTTGCTCTTGGGCCACTCTATTTTTTTATTTTTATTATTTTCGAGGGTGGCAAACACTTTTTTCCTTTTCTTTTTGATAATCAAGCTCACAGCAAGGGCAGCAAAGCTGAGATCCACCAAGCTTTGCAGGGTGTACGCGTAACTAAGCTAGGGACTAGCAGTAAACAAACAGAATCCGATTTCAGACCCTTGTCTCATTCGAGCATGATTAGACCGTTTCATGGGGCAAATCCACGACTGTGAACTGCTTTTGCACCAAGCTTTTCTGCGAATATTGACTAGGAAACTCAAAAACCTGTTCATCATCTGGAGGATGGCTATCCACATCGGCGATCCATCAGTGTACAACGTGGCAGCATCGCTTCCCCTTAGAGAAAAACGTCACCACGTTTTTCATCCTGCTAAAATATTAGCACATGAAAGAAAAATCACTTTTTAAGCCAATCCTGTCAAATCATCTCATCAGTCTCAGTTTCAAACTAGGCAGTGAGTCCAGCATATGCCATACCAGGACATAAAGGCAAGGTCTACTTATGGAGAAGTTGAAAGGGAGGAATCACAGGAAAACATTACAGCCGCCTGCTTGATCAAGCTTTCAACTGACCTCAACCAGTTTCTGAGGATTCCCTTCAGGCACTTTTTCTCGATAAAACTTGTCTCTATAACCTTTCCAGATACCGTCCAAGTGATGGATGATGAGCCACAGGGCGTCAACTCGATAAACATGAACCGGTTATGAGCTCAGGGAGTTTGGCTCGTGAACCAGAGTGGTCCTGCCTGACAGGTTACAAATAGCTGTGGTTAAAATTGTTTTTTAAAATATTTTTTATTTAAAAATATATTAAAATAATATAAAAAATTAATAAATTATTAATAAAAAACAAATAAAAAATTTCAATTTTTTTCAAAAATAATTTTAAAATACAAAAACAAACAAGAATTGATCATTAAAATATTCTTCACTTAAAAATACATTAAATTGATATATTTTTAATTTAAAAAATTAATTTTAAAATTATCACATTAAAATAATTTAAAAAATAACAAAATAATTATTTTTAACTAACTTTTTTTTAAAAAAAACACGGCTAAACCTGCGCTTCCATAATTAAAGCAAGCCATGTCGGTGAAAATATGGTAGCAAGTATAGAGAGAGATCTGCATCTTCTTTTAATTCGCTCACCAAACATCCTTAGCAAATATAAGATACAGTATACTGCCAGACATCATTACGATTAAGCCAAGAGGTTTTAACCAATATATAGTTGCCCGGGCATCTCCAGCAACCCCACAATCTTTAATGAATCCAGGCTTCCAGTTACGTCCATGGGAGTGAGAACATGCGGAAGAACCCAAAAACTCTGGTAATAATTGACCTTTACAAACATTAAGTTGGAATTTATTCAGGTCACAATTTCTTGATCTCGTGTGAAAATATATTGAATCTCGAATGCAGCTTGTAACAATTTCTGAATGGTTTCGTCATTTTACAGATTGGTACAACGAGAACAATACTCTGATGGACATCTTTCGTGCTGTAAAGATTCCTAAAGGCATCAAAGGCATAGCGTGTGCTACAGTTAAATGTCATTATTACATCACTCTCGCATCGAAAGTTGAAGACCAAATCATAAAAAACAAATCTCCAGCCTTCGATAGAAGCATCTTAAACCAGTACAGGTCTTGCATGTTCAGACTCATCATTGAAGCAGATGGTATAAATGGATGAAGTGGGAAATTAACCATAAACAAAAGGAAAAAAGAAATCTTACAAATGCATGTGAATTCTATGATTGAAATCTCCATCTCTTCAATCACTTGTACTATATCAAATGCATGCAAGTACACCGAGCAAACGATATTGCAGGGTTTGCATCAACGAAGTTTCCTTATGACTCGTTGGGTCCAAGAAAACACAACAAATATTCATAATATGTAACAAAAGATCTCAAGTATGAACAGCATAAATCAGCACTGGCATTGCCGATAGTTAGCCCCACGCCACTGAACAAGCATAGTTGACCAGCAGTTTACCATCAACGCCAAAATTCTGAATTGATAAAGTGGAAATTAGTTTGAACTTACAATAGGTAGAGTCAAGGACAGGTAGAGCAAATATGCATCTGATAAAAAATGACAGACTTACAAACCTAAATTAACTAAGGTTAGGAGCAACTCAGTGAGAGAAAACCGACACAATCCGAACAAACCTTCAAAGGGGGTCCTAGTCATGTTATGCTCATGAGGTAAAAAGAAAAGCTCTGCAAAATTCACGAAGAACTTCATAGAAGCTTTTCTCCTCGACTAATCCATCTTTTTCCATTGCCACATATCAATCTTGAAAATGACATTGTCATGTGTGTGTGTATGTTAATGAAATACACAATAATAGATCACACCTCATGTTCCAAGAGTTGACTACAGACTACCAAATTTCGCTAAAGGGCAAGGACAGATACCACATGACAGAATCTACATTTACGTCATTTGCATGTAACATTTGTGCTCAATGACAGCTCAGAACATGGAAAGCTGGGCACAATATTTGGAGAAGTAACAACTTATTTCAGATGATTCATTTGCCTGTAGCCAATTTGTTTTCAACCTGAGTGTCGTATGAACCAAATGCTTCATTCTTAAAACCAGTAGTGTTGATAAATAAATGTTCGATGTTCCAAAATTAAGCACAATGAACAAACAAATAATAAACTAGATGGGATGTCTTGGTTAAAATCATCAGTATAACACATAAATGTGTTGCAATTACTTGGTCTTTCATAATTTTGTCACAAAAAAATTAAAAAAAAAAACCTAATCAATGCTCATCTAATGCATATGGGGTGCAATCATCTAGTACATGTTGTAACTTGAAATTTAACATGAATGGATATGAACTGATAAAAAACCAAATTGTATTTTTCAAATTAGAATTATCTATGACAACCACAACCAAAGAGATGACATTAAATAGATAAAACAAAAATTAACTGCTACAAAAACTCACATTAAACAGATCAATCACCAATTCATCTGGATTTGGTGAGAATGCACTGTTGATGTATACAAACTAAAGAACAAGGGAGAAACAGGCAACATTACTACTCCAGAAACCCACTTATTAATTCTTTTGCTAAATTGGAGAGAAATCAATATCAGTGATAAGCTACCATGCTCTCCCTGTGAAGTTGCCGGGACAAAAATCAATCACCTTAGCAAACTTATCAGTTCCAAGTATCTGCCACATCCAAGTACTCAAAGTATATAAATATCATCATCATCATCACAATTAATAATGAAATGCAAGTTTTAATAAATAAAAAAATCAATCTCTGGAAGCATTAAACCACATGTTGTATGTGAAACCTGAAACACATCAACTTGCAGTTATTCTGATTTTAAGAAGTATTATGCAATTTCATGAAATGTTTTTTAGTTGAAGCACCAAAAAAAGCCCTGCCCCATTGATTAAGCTCTTTCTGGGAGTCCAAAGCTATAGCAGTCAAATTATTCTCTAGAAGAGCAACAGAATGATATGAATCAAGGGTTTGTTTCAGCATGCAGTTTGTCATGCAACTTGTTTCCAAGCTTTAGATTTGTTGCCCAATGCTCAATAGTTACAAGGCACACATGCACTAAGGGGCGGAATAGGAAATTTTTTTAGGGGGACTTAAATTTTACTAGTTTTGGCCCTAAAAATTTAAATTGTTCGAGGGGGAGCCAAGAAGTTTTTTTTTTTTCCTCCTCCGACTCTGCCCCTGCATGCACTCTATTTAAAAGTTTGAAAAGGAAGATACCTATGAGGCTATGATCAATTCTATTAAGCACGAATGCCCCTAATATCAAGGCTAGTCTCGCAAACACAAATCAAGCTCAATAGTGACACTCACAACCCACAAATCATATAGCAATCATTAAACTTGCTATACAGATATATCCTTAATTGGATAGAATTCAATGGCAGCATACATGATCACATTTGCATGCAAAAAATGCCCATGTATTGAACCAAAACATAGCTTCATGAAAAAAAATAAAAAATCCTAGACAAAACCCTATTCTTCCATAGTGCACTTTTACTTCAGTTCTATTAGATACAATTATTTATCTAAAAAATTTCTCCAATGAAATCCCAGCTTATATCAAGATAACAAAGCAGCAAGATCATCCCTTGATTCATTCTATCTCTATGAGTTTATGGTTCTTTATACTAGCCAACATTTCATAAGAAAATGAAGACGTTGGCATCTAGATTTTATCCTTATTTGCCAAACCCACAAGAATAGACACAGAAATACAGAACCACCTAGAATTTATTACATAAAAAATACATATGTAAAACTATGTAAATATGAGTGAAAGAAAACTACACCTTGAACTTGTTTTGCTTGAGAATAGGCGCATCAGCAGTGGCTTTTAACAGAACAATCACTGCATCAAATCACAAGCCCAAATTTTAATTAATTAGTTTGTTAAAAAAAAAAAGCATAACTGAAGAGTATTTATATATGGGTTTTAACTTGAGCAGGTTTGGGCTCACCTTTTTGAGCAGAACTCAGTGACTCAGTTGCCATTGTTGCTTTCAGCTTAGAATTTGAGAGCTAGATGAGCCTTAGAAGTTGAAACTTGGAAGTCATGGATTTTGACACGTCCACAAAAGATTTAAGATCAATATCCCAAACATCCAAATTTTTTAAATTCAAGCACAAAGTACACAACTAACAGAATAATCTCCTGAAATGATTCCTTGGGACTCCACTGTATGATAAATACTCCCCTGTACGCTAAATGCAATAATCACGCTGACCCTTCTTTCCATAGTGGATGATATCAGGTTTTCTAGTTCACTACTTTTCCTATTGAAAATCGGAATTCCATATAACTTCTAGCCAATTATTTACTATCCAAAACCCATATCACCAAAAATCATGAAAATATATATTACCAAAGATCATGATGAACATAAACTGCCACTAAGTTCAAATTTCAATGTCATAAATACTCCCAAGTTTCTACTAACTCCACCGTATATTTGTGCATATAATATATAAATTGAGAACAAACAAATAATTAGTAATTATAATTAGCCAGCTCATGAATGAAGAACAGATTAAAAAAAAAAACACAAAAGCTTCATTACCAGTATTATCTCAGCTATGCAAGAAGAAGAAGAAGAAGAAGATGAAGAAGAAGAATAAGAAGAAAAACTTAAGAATTTTCCTTGGTACCTCGGCTTGGCAAAGCAATTAGTATCATAAACATTTCGTCAATTTAAAACTTTATCACCTTGAACTGAATAGCCTTTTGATTTCCCGAACTCATTATTTCACATTCCATAGCAACAACAATAACATTATTTCACATCATATCATAACCATTTCGTCAATCAAAAGCAAATATATTCAAAATTCACGCAGATTATAAGATAACAATACGCGATTACAAAAGACTCCCACAACATTACCAACTAAAAGCATTTACAAAAAAGGTCTGCAAAGAGAAAGCTTCTTAATTTAGGGTTATAAGGCCACAGCTTCCTTCCTCTTCCCCGCAGCAAAACATCACAATTCGTAAAGAATATTTCAGAGTTTTTCCAGCCAATTATATATTAGATCCTAGAGTTTCACAAAACAATAACCTAAAAAGCTTCGAACTCATAATTTCACTCTACAAACCTAGGGTTTCACAAACGCAAATAAAAAAAAATTAGATAAAAGAGTGGTACCTTAGCAGTGTAAGTGATGTTCTCGAGCTGGCAATTCCAGTTATATTTTACAATTGTGATTTCGATAAAGAGGGAGGAAGAAGAAAGAGGGGAAGAAATTAGGATGCGCCCGGCGTTCGCAAGTTACCAGAACAAAATCCAAGAAGAAAGGAGAGATAAATTAGCTACTTTGATTCAGGTTGCCAATATCAACCCGACCCAATTCTGCTCGAAAAACTAGCATTTTCAATTTAAAACCCGACATGATCATGTCCGAACTTAAAATAAATCAAAATTTTCGGTTTCGATTAACTATAAATCAAGTATATTAAAAAAAATTATTAAAATTCAAATTAATTTAAAATTAAAAAAAAAAGAGAGTTAAAATTATAGGAGAAGCACTCCAGTACAAAATATATTTTATTATTTATTAAAATAGTAAAATGGCAGAATTACTCCCTACTCAAAAAAAATACCTTAGAACTAGGTATTGAGTTTTTCATAGTAAAATTATTAATTTAATTGTAGAATGAAAAAATAAAATGCTTATTATTCATGGATGTTATAGTCTTTTTAATGTTTTTTTCAAAATAGTATTGTTACATTGATGTCTTTAAAATTAAAATCAATATAATTCTTATTGACATAGCTCTTTTCCAAGAATTTTTTTTGATCATTCTATACCATTGCCACCACCAACATTGTTAACTCCTTCTATAACTAAAACACAGCCAAACCTGTATGGGAAAGAGAGAAACCAATAGAAAGGGAAGAAGCAAAAACTTCAAGTGACCCTATTATCCTTTACAAATGGCAGTGAGGCTTATCATTGGAGTAAAAAGGAAGACGATGAGGAGGCACACATGATCTAGACAGTCACAAGCTCCTCATAGGCCAACGCATGTCGATCATGCATCGACTATTCATTTATTTTTCCAGTAGCTTCGGGGTTATCCCAGTAGCTTCAGAATTTCAATTTTAAAAAACCATCTGAAGTCTTGAACAACTATAACATGTTATTATTGAATATTGCATTTGTTATTTTTTCTAATGATTTTTGATTAATTGTTAATTTATTGTGGATGATTGTTATAAAATATTTAAAGTGTTAGGGTTTATACTATTATGTAGGAACTTTTATGGTATAATATTATTATTAATTTATTTTTCAAGATAAAATATGGTTGGAATTAGTACCCTACAATGAAGTTAGGAGGCCTGGTTGCAAATTTTTTTATTTGAGGTGTAATGACTTGGTCTCGATATGAAATTTGATGAGTGTTGATTTTGTTTTTCAATTATAAAATTTGTATGTTAATATTGTTTTTAAATTGCTAAGTTGTATGTGGATTTTTTTTTTATTATGTTAGGGGTTGATGCTGTTTATAATTTTTTATATTGTGTGTTGATGGCCTTAATACACAATTTCATTGTAAATAGTTATTCTTTTAAAATAAAGAATAAAAATTGAGTTGATGAATTTTCATCAAGTTTTTTGTCAAATTAGTAATGTTTTGATTAAACTTGGTTTTAACTATTATGTCGACACGCTACAAGTTTTACGGACGGATTTAGAACCAACACAATGCTTTTAACCATAAAATAACTTTGATGATAAGTCAACGAGTTTTTGTTAACTTGACAACATTTTGATTTAAAATCCTTTTTTAACCAATAGATTAACAAGTCTTATAATTTTAGAGATCAATAATATAGGCCTCACACAATATTTTTAACTTTAAATTTAGTTTTAAGATGCATCAATAAAGTTTTTATCAATTGGATATGACTTCAATTTTAATATTTAGGTTGACAAGTCTTGTAGCTCTAGAGATTGATGTAGGCCTATGCAATGCTTTCAAATTAAAATAAAATAAAAATCATCCAATTACAAGACTCTTGATTTAGGGTCAACATTAACAATATGAAAATAAATCAATCAATAATAATTATTATGTAAATAAGCTCAAAAAATATTTTAGATAATTAATAATATGTGTCAAAATAAATTTAGAAGAAAACACATAGCCAAGATCTTTTTGTTTAGTTGATTTTTATTTTCCCTTAGACACGACCAATCATTACTTGAATCTTTGAAAAAAGTTTATATTTTAGAATTTAGTCTTTTTAACAAACTAGTTGATGACTCCATTTTCTATAATTTCTTTTTCATTTAAGGGGTCTCAAATTTATGTTGGGTAACAATAAGAAGATTTCAATATTGACTTTTCACCTATTGGTTATGAAAAGATTTTTATTTGGGTGGTTATTTTTTTTTTAATTTTTTAGTACAATAACAATATTGTGTTACCATCAAAGTCAACAAAAATTAAAATTATTGGTCAAGGGCTTTCTTGATTTTTTGTAAGTTTCTTAACTATAAAAATACTTATTTGTCCCTTAATCAAAAAATTATTGAGGGATTGGATAAAAGTTTTTTGGGATTTTCAAATTTTCATATACAATGAAACTAGCCTAAGGGAAAAATAAGTTTTCCATTTGGAAGTTTTTTTTTTAATTTTAAACTCTTTTTTTTATTATTTTTTAAAGCAAAAAACTACTGGCATATGGTTAACATACACTAGTGAGTAGGTGGCGTCCGTGTCATTCAAGCGCCTTGTGTGACGCCACCCAGCGGCTAAAATTAGTCTTCCATTGCAAGATTGTCAAAAATATATTTTTAACACGGTACAAAAAATATAAAATAAACTTGGATTGTAAAAACAAATTATAAATTAATGAAGATATTATTAAAAAAAAGACTTGTAATAAAATACGAGTTAAATAGCTAGTGATAGAATGAACATGATAAGCATGTTTGTTTACGCAACTACAACTATATTTTAATTAAATTATAAATTTAAGATATTTGGTAAAAATAAAAATGAGATTTACTATTAATAGATCTCACAATATTTTTGTGTCCCAGATATAAGAAAAGAAAAGCAAGTAATTCCTACTTTTTGCATAATTTTCATACTAATTGCATTGTTCATTAAAAACAATGTAGTTAACATGAACAATGTAGTATGCTATATTGTTCTGGTCGGACCAGTTCAGGCCGGGCCGGGTCCGGTTCAAAGCTCAATATGCATTGAACCAGATCCGACCCAATAAAATAAAAAATAATTTTTTTTTAATTTTTTAATTGTGTTTTATTTAAAAAACTAGTGTTCAACATTATTTAATAATACTACATAAATTAGACAGAGATCACTTGATGATGTAGTATTTGCAGAATTTGATTGCAAATTCAATTTTGTTTCTAATTATATTTTACTTGATGTTGTTGCACACTTAAAAAACCAAAAAAACTATAGTACTTGTTAGATGTATTTCATACGTGATAAAATTGTATATAATTTAATAGAACAATGAAAAATATTTTATATAAAGTGTTATTTAGTTCATGATATAATAACAATAATTAAATCTATAATATTTAAATTAAAAACCATCAATATTAATATATATTTTTAAAAATTAATTTATAACCTCAATTTCAAAAGTATTATTAACCAAACACATTAAATAATTTTTGGTTGAATCTTAATTTCAAACACAATTTTAACCAAATATCTATTAATATTAAATCAATTTCAACTAAAAATACTATTTATAAAATATTTTTTTTCAAATCACAACTACAAATTAGTATAATCCCAAACATATACATTATTGCCCGTTTGGCATTGTGTTTTAAATGGGGCGTGATGGAATTTGAGGCTGCATGTTCTTTACTCAGATAATATATCTACATTCGATTAGTTTCACTAATAAGAGTATTTTTTTAATACTTGATTTTCAACTCCAACGTGGGTGTGGTAGGTGTCTTTAAATATGTGTAGTTGCAAAAGGTATATAATATTTAGATACCACATGCGTAAAAATTAATTATACTTATATAAAATTTTTTGGCTAAAATAAATAAAAATGTAATAGATTTAAACCTTCAGAAAAGCTAGGAATATGCTAATCGATATTAGCATGCATCTTTCTTTGTGTGGTTTCCTTGGGGAGACGCCGTGTTTCTTAGGCTTCTTCCCTTGATGGTTTCGGTATAAGCAATGGAGATTTTCTTAAAAATAATTTAATCATGATTTTATGATTGAATTGTATGATAGATTAATTAATTTAAATTTTTTTTATTAATTTTTTAATTGATTTTTTTATATTTTATTTTTTAATATTTATTTTGGTTTGTGTTCTATAAAATTATCATGTTTTTATAAATCGGTTTATAAGTTTGGTCGATTAATTTGGGTGATTTTTATATTTTTTTAATTTTATTTTTTAATATTAGATTGATTATTAATTGAATTTTATGATTTATTAATTTTAATTTATTTTTTATGAAGTTATCTTAGTTTAATAATATAAATTTGATAAATTAATCTTTTTGACTTGATTTATTTTTGTAATTAAATTTTATTTTTTAATATTAAATTTGATAAAAATAAAATTTAATAAAAATAAAATATTTGATCTGTCTCNTATATATATATAATGAAATAACTACGTTCATACTTTGTGATGAATAATTGAATAAGAATCGCTTTACTTGCACTTCAATTTCTTACACAGAATGCACGGTTTTCTGTCTTTTTAGTGAGATCCATGCTTAGGTATATACGAAATCAATCTTCATTAATTCATCTGGCAGAGAGAAGAACAGATGCTGTGTTGAATGAGTGCTATCTATTAAGCACTTCCACAGATCGATATACTGCTAATTAATTGTTTAAAGGTGAGTAAAGTTTCATTCTGAATAGAAGACTACCCCACTGCATGTGTGTGTGTGTGTATGGGTGTATCACGACGTACGTAGCATAATAAATGATTTTAGTTGTATATATATATAAATGAGTCGTGATTATTACTTACGTTTTAGGAGCAATATAATTAGTCATGAAATTGCATGATACAAATTTTCAGTTGCTGACCTGATTGTTTCGTGTGGAGATTGATGACTATAAAAATGCCACACTTTCCTGGACAACTCAAGAAACTTTGGAGCAGATGGGAGATTGTAGGGATGGTTTTATTTAGTCTTTTTCTGCAAATCCTTCTCATCATGTTTGGTTCTCGGAGGAAGCGCATTACAAGAATCTGGATCATAATTCTTGTTTGGTCTTCTTACTTGCTGGCAGACATGGTAGCCACTGTTGCTTTGGGTGTTCTTTCCAGGAGCCAGCTTGGAGAAATGGGTGACATTCAGTTTGCAGAAGAAAACAGTTCACTTCGTGCGTTTTGGGCACCTTTCCTTCTCGTGCACCTTGGTGGCCCAGATACAATCACAGCTTTCTCCATCGAAGACAATGAGCTGTGGTTGAGGCATTTGCTTAACCTTCTAGTTCAAGGTTCTGTGGCTTTTTATGTTGTCATAAAGTCTTGGGATTTCAGTGTCCTCTCATTTTTAACTATTTTTATGCTATTTGCCGGAATTGCCAAGTATGGGGAGAGGACTTGGGCGCTCAGATCTTCAAGTACCGAGCACATCAGAAACTCTTTGCTCTCAACCCCGCCTCGCCTGCGATTAGATACGAAGAGTATAATGGTTGTTCCGCGAGGACACCATATTCCTCAGGCCGACTATCTTCATCAAGCTTATTATCTTTTCAAGATGTCCTTATATCTCTTTGAAAATCTTATCCTCAGCCTTACAGAACTGAAGGACAGCCACTCTATCATTTCTTGCCAATCATCAAAGGATGCTTTCAAGTTGGTAGACTTGGAGCTCGGATTCATCTTTGAAAGACTTTATACTAAGGCTCTCATAGTTTATTCCCGAAAAGGAGTTTTTCTTCGTTCCCTTACCTTCTCCTCCTCTTTCATTACACTAGTTTCCTTCTCATTCTTTGTTGACAAGCATCGCTTTTCACCCATCAATGTTGCTACAACTTATATGTTGTTAGCTGGAGCTCTTGGTTTGGAGGTTTAGGCAATGTTACAACTCGTTTTCTCTGATTGGACAATGATTTGGTTAACTAGGTTTACAAGCACACCAAGTAATCCCATTGGTAATGCCATTTACTCCCTTCGTGCATATTTCGCCAATGAAAAGAGGTGGTCAGGGTCCATGGCACAGTGCAACCTGATAAGTTCTAGCTTTGCAATCAAAACAATCAAGAGTTTGAGCAAGTTTATCGGAATCGATCAAGAAACATTGAAGCACTTGCAAGTAAGTTGGGAGCATATAAATGACAATTTGAAAGATCTGATCTTCAAAAATCTTCTTGAGAAGGGGAATGAGATTATAGAGCATCTCCAAGATAAGGAGAACCGACGTACTAGACTACTAGCTCGAAGGGGGGATGGTGTGCTTGAGAAGATGAAAAGGCTAAAAGAATTCCGCTGGTGCACAACGTCTGTGGAATTTAACCAAAGCCTCTTTATTTGGCACATTGCTACTGATCTTTGCTATTATGTTGATCAGAAGTTCCATTCGAAACAAAGGATGTCTAAATTACTATCTGATTACATGTTCTATCTTCTGGTCGTGAAACCGAATATGCTTCCCAAGGGAATTAGTGATTCAGGGTCTAGATATCGAGATGCGAGTGACGAGATGGAGAGATTTTTCCAAGCAAGAAAGAAAGGGCCAAATGGTACGGCAAGGGAAGCTCGCATCACATTATTCCAAGCGAAGCAGGAGGAGTTGGAAGATGCCATAGCAATTCCTATTGATACGACGCCAACAATTCTTGGAGAATATGGAAGTAGCAAGCACCTGCTCGTCCATGGGTGTAAGCTAGCTCAACAATTGCAAAAGTTGGAAGCAGAGAAGTGGAAGGTGATAAGTGAGGTTTGGGTTGAAATGCTCACTTACGCTGCAGGTCATTGCGAATGGAGAGACCATGCTCAGCAACTTAAAAGTGGTGGAGAGCTACTCACCCATGTCCGACTTCTTATGGCACACCTAGGTTTAAGCCAACAATATCAGGAAATTCTTCTTAGTTGACTGCATTCGATACTTTTTCAACAAATTAGTCCAGTAATTAACAAGTTGAAATGTTAAGATGATTTCTTATAAAAAGATTGGGTGGGTGATCTTTTTCGAATTATTTTTTATTCATTTGCAAGCTGTGAAACATTCTGTATTATGTAATTTCAACTCCTAACTACGAACTATACAGTCAAGATTATGCATGCGCGTGCTGATTCTACCAGCAATGGGCTACAGGTTCATTGCTACTCTTGCCAGGCAAAAGGAGAGAACCCTTGTCGGAGATTCCACCTTCCATATCGTATTTTCCTCTAACCAGCTGCTCTTTTTTTCCCTGTAATGAAACACATCGTATGTGAATATGACAATAATATTAGATTCAAGCAAATGTATCATGATTTTTCCCAATCAGCAGCAACAATTATGAGAAACTACCATGAGCATATACATATTCTCTCAATTCCGCGTGCGGTGTGGTGATGGGAAAATCCACTTGCTTTCTCTTTCAAAAATGAACCATTACAAGTTGCAGACCTCCAATAAGTGAGGATTAATGCTGTCGGTATTAATGCAGTAAAAAAGAAAAAAGAAAAATAAATTAGCCCCTCCCTGCTGCTTCCAATTTTGGGTTATTTCAGTATGCAAATTGATTGCAAAGAAGAAACCAACCCTCAGATATACTAAGAGAGAATGCCTGTGCTTGAAATTAGGGCTCACGGTATGAACAGAACTTTGCTTCCAAGAAAATGACTTGTCATTGCATTACATCTGTTACTTCAGAAAACGCTCAATGTTCTCTCAGGTGAAAAACAATAAGCCATTTAATCTCCTTGGAGTCGGAACGGATTCCCCTAACCCTATTTGCATGCGTGCAAACAAGATGCAATCTCGAGAGTATTGAGTAGTTTTCAAAGTCATCCACCAGCAAGCATTAATCTAATAATATGCTAAGACACGAGATCACCAAATCCCGAACGTAAGAAAATCCTTTTACATGAAAGCAGGCAGAGGAACGAATTTCACAAAAATCCTACACCGTCTCATTAGTGCCCCAACCCCCAAAGAAAAGAAAAGAACAACACAAAACCGCGAGACGCACGTGGGGCCCAAAATCCAATGGTGTAGAATTTTTGCGAAATCCATTCTTGTACTTTGCTTTAATGTCAACTTACAGCATTGAATAAGCAAAATAAACACATTGCAGGCAACTGGAACCTCCATTTGCACTCTTTAAGCCGCTAGACGAACTTGAACTAAGGCGAGCTATTCACCACCAAATCAAAAGATTACACAACAATGATAACTATAATAAATTAGATAGTCCGCTGATGCAATCTCCACGGCCATTTAGGGGATTACTCCATATAATTACAGATCTGCTGGACTCCAGTCCAACTACAGCTTTGCTGCTACCAATCCGAACTGTGGAAGAAAGTGCTTAAAAGTTTTAGTAATGTAGGAACAGAGATACTAAAATGCTTGCAGTGATAGCAAATACCATTTAATCACCCTTAAACCATGAGAAGTTAGCACATATTGAATAAGTGCAGCAATAGTAATGCACCTTGCAATAAATGAAAATCCTCTCTCTCATGCAAAATTCTGTCAGTGAAAACATGCAGCTATTCTTATATGCAAATCCAACATGATTTTAGGCATTGTACTAAATCAGAAAAATCTAAAAAGGCATATCCTTCCATGCATTAAATGATGAGTGATGAATTTATGCACTACTTTTCTTTCTAGATCTATGTTAGTTGTTTGTCATCAATGCAAAGAGACCAGGAACTACATTCTTGGCAAGCAATTTTACCGGCATTGAAAGGACATGCAGAGCAATCTCTAATTTGTGCAGACTGTAAATTTCACACACACAATTGAAAGATGAAATAAATTCTCACCAGCAAAGTCTAGGCAGTTAAATCAAACTGCATTGAGTCCATATCAGAGACAAAAACCTAAATCAATTAAAACCGTGTAATCTGCTGCACCATTGGAGAACCAGTTGACTGTGAAACCAACTGCTCTGAACTTGGTGAAGGTCTTAGCAGGTGATTAGTAACAGCTGGGTTGCCATGCCCTTGTCTTATCATCTCTTTAGGACTGATATTATTTTCTTCAGACTGAGAGGACTCCATCAATGCACGAATCTGAACTCAACATTACAAGTGAAAGAAAAAGCTTTAGAACCCCACAAGAGGAGGAGGGAATGTAAGAAAAAAACATATATGGAGTGTAGTTACCATATCAAGACGCTTCTTGTGGAGATCACTAGGCAACTGCATATTTTAAACCCAATGTCAACATGTATTTTGCATGAAATACTAATGAATTTTTGCAGTGGTTCAAGAATGACCAACATGATCCCTGTAGATGTGTGTGTGTGTGTGTGTTAGTAGGAAATGACATGACTGGTTACAGGATTATAATGGTTTGTAATCAAAGCAAATGAAGTTCTAGAATAATAATTGATAAGCTTCATAATTTGCATGATAAAAAATATATATTATTATGATAATTTGCCTTAAAAATATCAAAAGTTCATAAAAAGAACTGTAAATACAAAACTTTGGACTTCCATCAGATGCATCCAACGTACATTGTACTTCATCTTAATGAAGTTATTTGACATTGATAATGAGGGGGAAAAAATACTATAATTAACAGATATTCCAAATGCTTACAGGTTTACTTTGGTGCTTCCTCTCTTCCGATGAAAATCCAGGAATTGTCAATTGCCAGTTTTTCTCTGCACAGAGTTTTCAAGTATCAAACTCATAAAAAATCTCCTTATGCTTCACTTCAAAATAAGAAAGCAAAAGCAAATTTATCAATATCATTGTTAACTAACATGCAGTGCAAGCTATTAATAGATCTCTCTTTTTTTTCTTTTTTTTTGAGGGGGGGGTGTTTGGATCCCCTGAGCCAAGCCATATCATTCAAACTATGCAGTAAAAAAGGAAATATGAATTCAAATTCCTACCCTGTATAATAAATCACCCAAAGGGCCACGGTGATTTTGACTACTAGTTTTCAAATTCGAGTAATGCTGTTCAAACTTGGTTTTGAGAAAATAAATAAATATTTCATCAATGGACTCATTAACCTTTATATATATGATCCATATACAAACCAAAATTAATCAGATTTTTTCACGACAAGGAATTTTTAAAAGACAGTTTTAACTATAACATTCTTGACAGAAACCTAAAGTTCAGCCAGCTGAACAAAAGTTATTCACTACATATCTAAGCAAAAATTATTCCTTTCTCTATTTTCATATTAACTAATCATGACATCACAGGTGTAGATAAGAAACCAAAAGAAAGCATATATGATAACAATGAAGTCAAATGGATTACATGAAACCAGAACCAATGGTAAGCCTTACGGCAACTCGAGTTATTGCTCACCATGCATGTTCCACAACCACTTGTGCAGCTCCTACTTTTTTTCATCAGATACTCTACCCTCATTCTCTTTCTAATCAATAAGAGCATTCTATAAAACCAAAGACTAAATCTGTGCACCACATATCAATGTTCCAACATATGACATAAAATTGCTAATGCAAATACTATATGTTGAAGCACAAACCTAAGTGCAGCAATATATCTTTGGACTCTAAAGTTGAAGATTTCCGATGCTTAGCCAAACTGCAAGCAAATGCAGTCACCTGCATTTTGATACCAGAAATAAGTTTCTCTAACAAGCATGTGAAAGTAAAGGATTTAATTCATCCTCCACGAATGTTAGTGCATATAATATTTGGTAGACAAGTTAAACAGTAACAACATGATCATGTATGCAATAACTACTCATAAAAATAACATGAATTATAGGCTAACATTTCTCAGGATAGAGCAGATCCGACCAAAAACTCCAAGCAATATTTAATTGCTTATCCTACATGATTTATAATTTATCCATGTTTATTTTTTTTTACCTGAATGAACCAGTTCTATCGCTAATCCATGAACAAAAGAAGACTTCTTCCACTAATTTAGGGAGTGTATAGGACCACTAGAACCAAAAGGAGTAAAAACAATCCAGCATATTGCATTTCAGAAAACTACAAAGTAGGATTTGAGTAGTCTACATATTGAAATGAATGCATGTACCATTGACCATTGTTTTCATGCTTCGCCACAAAACCTGAGTGGTTGACCATATCAAAATTCATCCTAAATGAGGGGGCTATCCACAAGAACAGTTGAGCAATGCAATAAAGAAGGTTAAACAGCACAAGAATTACTACAGAAGTTTTTCATGCAAGAAAATTAAGGAAATTGCTCATACATTAATGAAGGTTCTCATAGAAGGTGACATTTGATGAGATCAAGAACAAGCTTTTATGTTTGATACTGCTATTCAAACTATTAGGTTGTACATCAAATAAAGCTTCTTAAGGGGCCTTTGAAACACTAGGAGAAGGTTTCTTCTCTGATCATATATTCTCTCACTAAGGTTAATTTGGAGATAATATACCCTTTAGCTTTTTTTGTAATAAGTAGCTCTTCTCAACTTTTAACATGCAACCTCTTTGTTGCAAGGCATAAAATTTTACCATTGCACTAGTCAATGGCCCTTAATATCTAACTACAAGTCTTTGAAAATTCTTTGTTGATTGGGATGAAGTTAAGGAAAAGAAAACCAAAAGGAAAGGTCTTCTGAAACCTAAAATGGTTAAACTTCAACAGTCTATAACAGGAATATATTTCTAAGTAAATCTATAACCAAGCAATACTTTTACAAAGCAAGATTCAGTGATTTGCAACAATTTAAAACCAAGCAAAATATCTGGAGGAAAACTTCCTGTTTTTCACTCACATTGTGCTATGATTCCAACGTGCATTGAAGCCTTGATGAACAGTAAAATCCCCACACTCAATCATGAACTCATCAGTAATATTCATGTAAATGCAGAGTAAAAATATTATGAAGTGTCTAAACTTAAAATCTAAATGCAGTAAAACTTTGAAAAAATAGCACAGAAAACTATGCAACCATGCCATGTTGTGTGTGTGTGTGTGTGAGAGACAGAGAGAGAGAGAGTCTTTATATCTGAAGGAATTCACATACAGCCACACACACATGGAGAAAAAGTTGTGAATGTTAGCGAGCCTCACTGAATCAATAAAGTCATCGGCAATTTCCAGAAAAAGTTCTTCAACTTCAGGATCTAGCTTACCATGTGAATCCACCTGAGTACCCGAAAGATGAAAAACATGGCACATTTATCATGAAGAATTGGAAGGCAAGAAAAAACATGGCATAAAGCTAACAGAATAGGAATAGAGAAGAAATGCTGAAAAGACCTGTGAAACCAAGTCCTGTATCTTTCTCTTCCCAAGAAGTTGATTGGTTGCTTCAGTTCCTTGGCTTGAACTCCCCCCTGGTGTAGTTGTTCCAGATGCCGTTGCATCAGGCTGAGATCCTGTCAAACTAAGAGTTTTCTGGCCTGGGGGTCCTGGCATCCTTGGAGATTGTTGTTGATGTTGCTGCTGCTGATGCAAAGACACTTGTTGCAACTGTTGCTGTGATTGTTGCTGTAGTTGCTGCTGTTGCTGCTGCTGCTGTAGTTGTTGGTGTCCGATTTGGGGCTGCTGCTGTACCAGCTGGGATAACTGTTGTGAGTTCAGTGCCATTGAATTCTGGTGCAGTTGACCAGATGAAGCCACTTGCTGATGCAAGAGAGCCTGTGACTGCCTCGGTTGAAGACGGGGTGAAGATAAGGCAGGACCAGACATAGTTGGCATTTGCTTCAACCACTGTTGCTGTGACAGAGAGCTCTGCATCATAGCTGGCTGTGCATTCTGAACCAGCCCTGACAACTGATGGTTCATATATGCCAGTGATGGTGTTCTTTGTAGGCTTTGAACCTGCAGTTTCAGAGAGATGATCATGCACACAAATCAAAAGTAAAGCTCATGATTGCAAAAGTTACACGTTACAACAACAAAACTAAAAGGAGAATGATCAGTAAACATTTTCCTGTTCTTACAGAAGGAAGGATCAAATACTCAACCATAGAAAAGAGGATTACTTGATTCAAGGAAAGCCCAATCGCTAAAGTGAATAGTAATATGCTGTTGTATTCACTCGGTGCTTTAATGAAAGAAAAAACAAGTAACCAATTCATCAAAAGAAGTACGTGTATATCCCATACAACATGTAAGGGCATGAACCAAATAACATGAGAATACACATTACTTCTCACATTCAAATCCATTTATGCTTATTAAGTATAATTACAGAACCATGCATCATGAAAAACGCTAAAACAAATTGCAGAAGCATAAGAGAGCCAAGGTTGAAAAACCATCCTTTACAAGAAAACAACTGCCTTATACAGTATGACTCTTCAAAGAAATAGGACTTGCTAGCAAAAATTATACAAGTAAAAAATAATTAGAACATCATTTTGAAATTACAAAAATTTGAACTGAGCTTTACAGAAACTGGAGTCATCAAATCCAGTTACTGGAAAGAAAAGAAGGTGATGTGATCAGAGAAAACTCAAACCTGAGAGGTGAGCGAATTTTGTTGCACCAATTGCTGCCTCATTGACCCTGCACTCATTCGCTGTTGAGCATATGCAAGTGTCGCATTAGGTCTTAGTTGTGACAAATTTAGCGATCCCATCACTCCCATTGCTTGTATCCCCTGAAAGGACTGCCCCGGAGCATCACCAGAATGGAATTGGGACCCTTGGGCTAACCCAGCTTTCTGCCTCGGCTACATCCAAAAGTGCAATTGTTATAGAAAAAATCGTTATTCTGATCATTTATATTATTTTGCTGGCTCAAACTCAAATGTATTAAATAATCAGCTTGAGACGGAGCAACAGATTCTATTGATCCAATCAACTACTCGATCATGCAATGATTAAAAAGAAGCACACTGTTTTCTAAGCTTATCATCTGCTGAATTCAATTTGTTAAGCTCAGAAATAATATGTAATTGGATATCCTTTTAAAATTTAAGTATTTAAACAGTAATATACTATCAATTGATCATCACGTAGAAATGATTTTCATATACCACCAACATCCGCAAAAATTTTCAAGTAATTTGTCACCTGTAAGTACTAAGCACTACAATAAGTAGATTTCATATCCCAAATAGCAATAAACAATAATTTGATCGATACTAATATAATTTTTCAACTTGAAAAAAAGAAAAAAAAAACCTAGCCTTTACCTAGCCGAACAACTGAGCCACAAATTAAATGAATAGGTCACTATCGTTGCTGCATCTTGTTGAGTGCCCTATAATTGGTAACTCTGAAACACCCTCATCAAAACTAATTTGACTCATGAACTGCCTAAAAAAAACTCCTAAAACAAAACAATCTCAATTACTGCCCTTGAAAACCAAATCAGATCACTAACATAATCCATCGAAATTTTCTGACAAACTCACACCAATACATAAAACATCATCATCATCATCATCATCAACAACAACAACAACAAACATCCAGAATTCTTACCAACGCTAATAACTGTATCGAGAGCACAAATTACTAACAATTATGTTCAACAAACGCATTAACCAAAAACAGCGAATTCGTATGCAAAACACTATAAAAGTGGTAACTTTAAACCAATCAAACACATACTGAAGCCAACAATTGTGAGGGCAAGTTCAACTGAGCGGCGGCTGCGCCGGTGAACATCGGAAGGTGGCCAGTCTGGCCGAGAAGTGCTGAGCGAGACAAATTGGAACCACTCAATTGTTGATTCTGCTGCGAATTCTGTTGAATTGAAGCAGACCCACCAAAATTCATTTGCCCGTATAAGCCCTGTTGCTGCTGCCTCAAAACGCCACCGTATTGGTTCAGTTGTTGTTGGTTAATTTGGCTCAAGCGTGACATAGAAGGAGATCTTTGAAGGGTTTGTTGGATTTGATAGCCTGACATTGCGGTGACATTCTGCTGCTGCGGTTGCTGTTGCTGTTGTGGAGGTTGGAGAGAAGGCGAAGAGGAGATTTGGGAGTGGTCCAGTGAAGGAGAGGAAGAGATATGCGTGTTTTGAGGTAAATTGGATAGGTTTTGTGTCTGTGTCTGTGTTAAGTTTGTCGTGTTAGTGTTCGTCAAGGTTGCTGCTTGTTGTGATTGTGGTTGTGACGATGGGTCTATAATTGTATTCGGAGAAGGCAGAGGTTTAGGCGAAGAGGCTGCGGCAGCAGCTGCATTTTCTGCCATGGATTGGATTGGGTTGGAACCGAAGATTTATGGGTTTTCTTAATTTTACTTAAAAATTCATTCTTTCGATGAATTGAGTGACTGTAGCCTGGGTTCTCGCAGAGCTAAAGAGGGAGAGGGGAAGACAAGAGGAGGGTGACTCAGTGTAGCCTGATAAGCAGAGGGAATGATGCATGTGGGTGATCTCGGCCATACACGTAGCTGTCGAATTTGAGGCTGGAGGGATATGGACTGTAGGCAGTACACGTGTGGAGATGAGTCAATAGACTTTGGTGGTCAAAGCATGCGCCTTGATTAGATTGAAGAGTGACTTTAACTAATGAAAAGTCAATCATAAAATAAGAAGCAAATAATCGAAGGGCGTCCTCTAGTAGTTAGCGCTAATCTAATTTCACTTACAAGTTCTCCCTCTAACGCCATCTCCGAAGAAGCTAAATGGATAACTAAAAATAAAAAATTAATATTTTTATTTTTTTATATACTTTAATGGAGAAGTTAAATAAAATACTAAAATATTTTTTTTATTTTAACTTTTAAAAATATCATTTTGGATTGGAGTTGCGATTATATACTTCAACAAAAAATAAATAAATAAAGATGGTTGGTTGATTTTTTCTGGGTCAAGGGAGTTCAATTTGTGAAGTAACAACTCTCTCAGGTTAATTTTTAAAGTATTTAAAAAAATTAAAATAATATTTTTATTTTATTCTTAAAATTTTAAAACACTCTGGTTGAACCGTGCCAAACCCATATTGGTTCTTGCTCTTCTTTGTGCAAAGCTTTTGAACGTATCTTTCAGCTCTAATAACTGTTTCACTCCCAATTATAATAGGACTTTTAATTACCCTATGCATGGCCTTGACCTTGAGAATCATTAGCCATGCAGCTGTTCTTCGTTGCATTATAATTACAATTATAAAATATACTAAAATAATTTTTATAGCAATTTAATAAATTTTATCCTTAAACATTTTTTTTTAATTGCAGCCATCTATGAATAAATTAATAATTAAATTTTCCAAATGTTTTAAGAAAGAAAAACTCCATAAAAAAGATCAAAATGTAAAACAAAAGAAAATATCATGGCCAATCTTAAATTTAAATGAAAAAATACTTTTAAGTTCACCTTGTTTTCTTTTTTTATTTTCCAATCCTTATAGTTTTTGAAATTTTAATTTTGTTATGATAGTTTATTTTTTTTATTTTTCAATCCTTGGATATAAATGTGGAAAGATAAAATCGTTGATTTATCACTTTTTAACTATAAAAAAAATTAATCTTGATATTAATGAGTTTTTTTTTAACAATAAAGTCTTATAGAGGTGTATTTAAACATTTATCTTGCTTGGAAAGGTAGAGAAAAAAATTACTAATTTAATTGTGTTTTTAAATTATTTTTAGGTTTTTTTATAAATTGATTTTTTGATGTTATAAAAATATTTATTAGTTTTTTTTAAAATTAAAATTAGCTAAAAATAGATTTTTAGACAAAAAAAATAGCCACCTAAGTTTTTTAACCATTATTATATGGTCAGATTCTAGTTAAGCTGATAATACATATGCTTTTATTTCTTTCAAAAATATAAAGGCGAGTGGCATATTATCCACCCCCTTTAATGAATAAAAAAACCAATCATGCGGGGCATGTCTTGTAAGCCTATGCATGTGTTATTTTCTATAAATGTGTTAGACGTACTAGGCCACCAGGGTCTTATGTCTACTTTTTTTAACTTTGATTTTTCATTTTTTTATCTAATTATAAATTAGTTAAAATAAATTGATTAAGTGTATGTATGGGATGCCTAATCTATAGGGTATTGGATTTTAATCAAGATTATTTCAATTAATTAAACAAATTTTTATGATGTTTTTAATAGAATATTGTTTAATTTTTACTTAGTTTGTCGATAAGATTACATCATTTTAAAAAAAAAAGTCTTTCATTTTTAATATTAAGTGTATGTGGGTCTCTTTTTTATATTAATGTTTTATTAAATAAAAAGTTGATAACAAAATTATTAAATACAATAGAGTTAATTGTCCATGTTTAAAAACCAAATATCTAAATTCATTTTTATCTCTCGACTTTCTAACTATGTCTATTTTTAATATTATTTGATTAAATATAAAATTGAATATAAAAATTAAAATTATTAAACACAATTTGATTCATAACCCATATTACAAGATCGGATGTCCTAATTTATATTTATCTCTCTCTTTTTTTGTTTAGTATTTGGTTATCGTTAATGGTTCTTTTCTCTTCTTTTTTTTTTAATTTATTGATACAAATGATTCATGATTTATTTAATTAAATACATGCATATATCACATCTCATCTCTTATACAAAGAGTTATCAACTTACACTTAGCCTCTTTCATAGGCTTCTTCTTTCATCCCTTTTGATGCAAGTTCTTAATTTTTTTTATTGAGATTTATAATCTTACCTCCATTTTTATATTTTCTTATGTCACTTGTTCATTTATTCTTTTATCTATATATTTATTTTAATTTCCTAAACATTCAACCATATTGAAATAGCTCCACTACCATGTTAGAAATAATTAGGGAATAAATAGATATGATCTAGGTAAGAGTAGCCATGTTTAGACAAAAATAATAATTAAAAAAAATAAAATGAAGAAAATTATAGTAACAATTAAAAAAAACGAAAGAAGATATTAAAGTTATCATAAATAAAAGAATTATAAAAGATGAAATTACTTAGTTACCACGAGAGGAGTGGCCAAGACAAATGCAAGAAAGATCTTCTAAAGATGAAGATTCAAGATTCAAGAAATATTGGTAGTAATGTAGTTATCTAATTAGACTAATGGAGGAAAAAAAATATTATAATGGTATAAATAGAACACTTTAAAGATGAAAAGAAAAAAAAACAACAATAATTTATAAAATATAAAATAGTTGATGAAATGTCTGAAAGTTAATGAAAAGAATAGCAAGACAATATTTTAAAGTGTACCGGAGGCAACCAAGACTTGGAACAAGCATCATCAAAATCCAAATTTTAAGATGTATAAGACTTTATTTCTTGGCATCCTCCCCTCTCGTTATTTTTAATATAGTATTAGAGTTAATTCAATCTAGTGGGTATTTTAAGAAATTAAAGCATGAGTGTAAATGAAAGGGAAAAATCTTAAGAGAAAGTGGATGTACAAGTTACATCTAAATAAGAAAAATTAAGAAAATTAGAGGTGCAAAATAATAATACATAATAAAAGAATTAAGATCATAGGTCAAGAGAGGTAGAACTAGCCAAAGATAGATGTTAAGTGCAAGCTAACAAATCATTACACGAGAGATAATGTGATACAAAGAAGATAACACATGAAAAAAAAAAAAAGCTTTCTCTGTAAAAGATGGAAAATAGTCAGGAAGTCATAACAACCTACTGAAGAGTAATTCAAAATAAAATGCCCACTTGAATAGTCAAATATCATAAGAAAGATTTTTTGCTAGAGAAAAATAACAGCAAGCTAATGAAGAATAAGTCAAAATAAAATGGTAACTTGAAAATTTAAATATCAAAAGAAAGATTTTTGGCTAAAATAAAATGGCCACTTAAAAATTCAAATATTATAAGAAAGATTTTTTGCTAAAAAAAATGAAATCCAGCATAAAAAAAAATAGACTTATATAAACCATGTTTAAGCAAATATTATTTAAGGGAAGGAAGATTGAAGAGATGACAATGAGATGCTATTAACAAGTTATGATAAGATGATTCCATATTTTAAAAGTGACGAGACTTTTAAACTTAATGAATGGTGTTGAAATTAAATTTTAAGACTTCATTTAAAGTGTTATTTTAGTTCTCTTAAATGTTTTCTAAGTATCTAAATATATATATGTAACTATTAAAAATAAATTTATTTTTTCAAGTTTATTAAATTATCATGGATTAATATAAATACGTGTTTAGGTAATATATTAACTCCAAGTCTATATGGAAGTAAAGTAATATAAGGTAACTTTTGGTTACTGTCTCGGAACATAAATAATAAAGATAATAAAGACAAAAAAAAATAAAAATATAATTATATTTGATAGAGGTATACAAGATAGAGTAATTATCTCTATATTCTATTTAATTATAATAGACAAGACATGATAATATATATATATATATGTAATAATCTATTTTATTGTTAATATATATTCCTATCAAATTTACATATTAAAAAAAATAGATATTATTTTGTATACTTTAGTTTATATTGACTATTAAAATTAATAATAGTATAATAATTCTACTTATAAAGCCTAGATTGACTAGGTGGGGCGACATATGACTTGGTTAATTCAAAGCCTAAACCATACAAAGTCTAAGACAAAATAATGGAAGAATTGAGTAGATCTAACTTAGTCAAAACCTAAGTTGTTCAAATATAAAACACAGGTCAAAAATCTGTTGATTTTTTTGGTCAAAACAAAGTTACTTTAATTCTTTTTGTAAAAAAAAAAAAGATCAACTCGAGTTAACTCTCCTAACTTGTGACCTATGTATTGACCTAGGTCAACCCCAAATCAAGTTTTAAAATTATGACAAAAATCACTTTATCCATAAAACATTTTCACCCCCTCTCTTTTTCTATCTAGATTTTTTAGCCAACCCTTAAAAATTCAAGAACACCACTTTAACCTAAAAAATGCTTCTTCTTTTTTTACAAGTTTTTTTATAAATATTTTTTTCAATAATTTTATCCTTCAAATTTAAATTGATTGTCAATTAAACTTCTTGATTAAACTCTAATCTATGATTTAATTAGTTGCAAGTTCTTAAAATTATACCAAGTTTAAGAGGTCCTCTTGGATTTTCTTGGGTTTCTCCTTTTTTTAAAACCAATGTTTTCTTCTTTTTTTCTTTTAAGATTTACCTTTTTTTTTCTTTTATAGTTTTTCCTCTATTAGATTAGCATTAAGTTGTTTATTAATAGGTTCACATGATTTTTTTTCCTTTATTTTTATTGATTTGTTTTGTCAGTTTATATATTGTTATTGTATTTCTATATTATTTAAATATCCACTTGAATCAATGACTCAAGGCTCAAATTTTTTTATTTCATTATTTTTCTTACATAAATTTATTTTTCTCAAGCCTTGGTGATATGCAAGCAACATATTTAGTAAAAACACTAAAAAAGAATAGGTTTTAATGTACCTCTCGAAACAAATTACTATTTATTAAAATAGTTATTTGATGACATTGCCCTTGACCATAAAAAAAAAAAACTTTAAATTAGCCATGGCTAAATCTAGATTTTCTAAAAGGAATTTTATTTTTTAATTTAATGTAATTTATTTATTTTATCTTTTTATATTAAATTGATCGAGCATTGAGTTTCTTGGTTTAACTCGTATTTAAAAATTAATAAATTACATATTTAAAGGATTAACTTGAGTTTGAAAGGGTCACCCAGTTTGCTTGATTTTCTCTCTCTTATTTAAGCTCTTTTTTTTTGTTTATCCTCAAATATTTTCTAGTTTTTTATTTGTTTCCTATGAGATTTTTTATTTTCTTATATAAAACAAATACAGGTTGCCTTGGTCTTTTTTTTTTGTCTTTGTTAAATTTAGCTTTTCTAAAAGGATATTTTTTAATTAAATTAAATCAATTCATGAGATATAAGCATGTGATATTCACCTTATGTTATTTTTTTGTTTGCATTCTGTATTGCTAATCTGATAGTACGGGCAAGCTCTTTTAATTACCTAAATCTGAAATTTTTCTTACTTCTTTAAAAATGTTGCACAACATGAATATTTTTTTTTAAAAAAAATTATTTATCTTAATTTTATCATTTCATATTTTATTTGTTGGAAATTGATATTTTATTTATATTATTCAACATTGGATTGTCATAATTGAGCTTTATGATTTTATTCAATTTGATTTCACATGCGGTTATCATGGTATCATGATTAGGTTAAAGATTTTGCATCTTGGTTTGAGTGGTCTTGAATTGAGTTTTTTCGACCTGTTTTTTAAATACATGTATTTTCTTGATTTTCATCCCATAATATTTTATTTGCTAGAGATTGAGTTTTAGTTTTTATTTTTATTTTTTCTTTTTATGAAATTATTATGTTCTCATTTAAATTATCAGGAAAGGATTTTTGAACTTTTTTTCTACTCTTTTTTATGAGATTATTTTAATTTTATACTTATAGCCATAATTTTTGCGAGTTAACCCGGTTTAATGTGTTTTTTTATTTTTTAAAATTAGTTTTGTCCTTCAACATTGAGTTTTTTTTTATACGCTAAATGGGCTTAGGTTTGGTTCTTTTTACCTTTTTTTCATTATCATTTTTTATAGTTTATTTATTATAGTTGCACTTTTTTTATTCATATTATTTAACTTACCACTTGAATCAATAACTCAACTCTTAAAATTTGTTCTTAGTGATTGATACATAAAAGTGTATTTTTATCAAGGTTTTATATCATCATTTTGCACTTGAAATATTAATAACTCATTAACTAAAGCATATTTTATAATAATATATCTAATAATATAAGATACCTTTAATTTATAGTAAATGTTCATTTTAAATGCAGGCATATCATATAAATAAAAGGATTAATTGATGAATTTAAGAACTGAAATTGAAAGGACAAAGAGATGGCCAAACTTAGAAAAGAGATGTTGGTGCAATCCAAACCGGAACACTGTTCAGTAATTGGATCATATTTAAAGTTGTAGATCTCAGATTTAGATCTACTTTATATAGATAAAAAGGTAAGACACAGACCTACAACTTTTATACGGAGCCCAAGATCTAAAAAGGTTATTTTCAAGTTTAAATTGAAGCAATAACAATGAAGTCTGAATCTGTTCTCCAGCCTAAACACTGTTCAGTATTTTGGTTATATCTGGAGTTCTAGAAGTCGAAATAATCTAAATTTTTTACACAAAAAGCTGAGATAATTTCTTACAATTTTCATGTTTTCAAGTAGTTTTAATTTTGACGTTATCAATGACGTTTTGGGCAGACAAAAGAAGATAAGGATTGTCACCAAGTCAAGAGTTGGTCACCTACTCATCAATTAGTCATCAAATCAATAGTTCCCAATTTTAACTTATAAAAGGAGTCATTTGCCATGCATTTAGGTATCTTGGTGTCCAGATCAAGATCATGTTCTTGCTTTCTCTCTTGTATTTTTTTGTATTGCTTATGCTTTGGTTTCATTGATATCAAGTTTATGTCTTTCATTTCCTTTCCTTTACTTAGTTAACTTTTATCTTATTTATGTTCTTATTTTGTTTATCTATTTTTCAATCTTTTATTATGTCTAACTAAGTTTATTATGTCAAGGTGAAAAGGTTACACTAATGGTGTAAGAATAAGTATAGTGTAAATTTAATATGGACTTTAATGTTTGATGCTAGCATGTTTTGTATTTGTTATCTTGTTCACTCTTTAATACTTTGCTTGTTAAATGACTAATCTTGATTTATGTTGTATAACACTTGGTACAACAAATGTTTAGCACTTTCATAGCTCATACTGTATTGTATAATCGACACCTGAGCTATGAAAGGAACTTGATTTGTTGTTAACATAAGTTTTATCATAAATGCTTGATGAAATTTACAAATATTAGCATTAACTAAATAAGATGACTAATGTAATCATATTAACAATCTATAATCCGATTGGAACCTTATTTGTATGTGGTTTCCAATTGAACAATAAGAGTTTATACTATACTTGTTTGACATACCATTAGTGGATCCTCTAACCTTGACATTGTTTGTTATCGTTGTTTAATCCTTACTTTAATTTTTCATCTCAAAGTTCTCATCAATTTTTCTTTTTCTTTTTCTTCTTCTTTTTTATTATTATTATTACTATTACTACTTCTACTACTACTACTAGTATTATTAATATTATTATTGCTACTATTATTATTGTTATTGTTATTGTTATTATTGTTGTTTTTTATAATTTGTACAATTAATCTCCCTGTGGTTCAACTCCGGTCTTGCCGGGTTATTTATTACTTCGATACTCCTACACTTGGGAGAAAATAACAATCTTTTGGTCATGTCACTTAACATTTTTTATGTCAAAAAAATTTTATTGGCCTATGTTGGATTGTGAGTGAAATATAAGAACTTAAGTGAAGTGAACAAAAATTAATAGTCTAAATCAAATATTGAATGCAAACTTAGTTAAGAATTAAGATTACTATAAAGACTTGAAAGTTAAAAAAATAATTCTTAAAGAGTTAAAGTTAATTTAGGTATATGGAATCCCCTCAGCCCATTAACCATAAAAACACTTAGATTTACAAAAGAAATATAGAAAAAATCTTAAAAAGTCTCAACTTATATGAGCAATTAAGATTAAAGTCATATTTATTTAAGGTCACTATCTATTTTTTATTTTGATTAGGTCACACACACATACACAAGCTTATAATGTTTGTTTCATGTGAAGTAAAAGAAGGGGATGTTAAAGAATTTGATGGTTTTATAAAGATTCATAAGTTTTTACGTGACTAATTTACAATTATATTAATTTTTTATAATATATTTATATTAACTATAAATCTAATTAAAAATCCATTGATATATAAAGAACCTAAGAGATTTTTATTTTTTATGCAAAAAGGTACAAATTTATCATCAAAAAGCAGCAAAAATGCTTCTCTCATCATTCGAAAGCATTGATTTAAATAAAATCAGATTTTTCATATGGGAGAATAATCCATACAACTAAATTATAATGTAAGGCAAACTAACTCTTCAGTGATATTAATAATAAGGAACGGTGCCCAAACAACTTGCAATTCTTAAATGAGCATCTCGAGTTGATATCTTCTCGTATGCATAATCTCATCCTCCCTGTTATTTCTTATTACTAGGTCATTGCCCTGCACTCTAAGTAAATCAAATAAAACTTTTTTAAATGTAAAAAATAATGTTAAAAGCATGGATAATTTTTTGACATTGTTATTAAACTTGGTCAAGCGAATCAATCTTGAAATCTCTCGATCCAGTTCCTTATCTAGCTTGAGTTTCCAATTTAACTATATGTGAGTTGACTTGAAGTGAATCAATTGATTTTATGAGTCTAAAGATAATATGGCTGACCAATAAAAATATAGTTGAATTGGTCATTTAGTCCATAAAATAGGATCTACTGAATTTCAACACCCTAGTAAAAATAACTTGTACATTTAAAGTAGCATTAACATGGATTTTTTTTTGTGCCAATATTAAGGATAATGAAGTAGGGGTATAAAAAAAACCATCAAGGATAGGTTATGTTTCATATACAACGAGGTCTTTCATATTAAAAGTAGCGCTAATATCAAAGCTCGATAACAATTTAATAACATAACTATTTATTCAATTATTTATGACACTTTGAATGGTCCAACACTACTTACTTGAAATTTATGATTTGTTTCAAATGATGTCATCCAAGTCTAATATGTATAAATAAATAATATCTAACATTAAGTACATCGTGATACTTATAAGTAAATTAGTTTAATAGTTATATTGTTCATTATTTTCTTGAATTTGTTTTATAATCTTAATATACAAATTATAAACTATACATACAAAAGACTAAATTGGATAAAACATCTTAATATGAGCAGACATGGAAAGTAAATTTATAAACTTTATAAATTTATAACTATAAACACTATATAATCAAGATTGTGAAATGGAATAAACATTATTCTAAGCCTTAGTAGATATGGTTTAGACACAACCTAGTAAATTAAGATTATCTTTATTTTTCTCATCATGTATAAGGGGTAAAAAATCAGGGAGCTCAACATGTTGATTTGTATTTAAAAGTGTATTTTTTATCACAGTTTTATGTCATCATTTTACACTTAAAGTATCAATAACTCCTTAACTAAAGCATGTTTTATAATAATATATCTAATAATATAAGATACCTTTAATTTGTTGTAAATATTTATTTTAAATGCAGGCCTATCATATAAATGAAAGGATTGATTAATGAATTTAAGAACTAAAATTGAAAGAACAAAGAGATGACCAAACTTAGAAAAAAGACATTGGTGTAATCTAAATCAGAACATTGTTTGGTAATTGGGTCATATCTGGAGCTATAAATCTCAAATTTAGGTTTATTTTATATGGATGAAATGTAAGACATAAGCCTACAACTTTCATATGGAGCTTAAGATCTAAAAAAGTCATTTTCAAATCTAAATTGTAGCAACAACAAAAAAGTCTGAATCTGTCTTCCAACCCGAGCACTATTCAGTGTTTGGCCTATATGTGGAGTTCTAGAAATTTAAATAAGCTGAATTTTTTACATAAAAAAACTGAGATAATTTTCTACAACTTTCATGTTTCAAGTGACTTCAGTTTTTATGTTATCAATGACGTTTTAGGCAGACAAGAGAAGATAAGGATTGTCACCAAATCAAGAGTTAGTCACCCACTTATCAATTAGTCATCAAATCAATAGTTTTTAATTTTGGCCTATAAAAGGAGGCATTTGCCATGCATTTAGACATCTTGGTTTCTAGATCAAGATTATGCTCTTGCTTTCTCTTTGTATTTTTTGTAATGTTTATGCTTTGCTTTTATTAATACCAAGTTTATGCTTTTCATTTACTTAGTTAACTTTTATCTTATTTCTGTTTTTATTTTGTTTATCTATTTTTTTTTCTTTCATTATGTCTAGCTAAGTTTATTATGTCAAGGTGAAAAGGTTACTTTAATGGTGTAAGAATAAGTATAATATAAACTTAATATGGACTTTAATGTTTGATAGTAACATGTTTTGTATTTGTTATCTTGTTTATTATTTAATACTTTTCTTGTTAAATGACTAATCTTGATTTATGTTGTATAACACTTGGTATAACAAATGCTTGGCACTTTCATAGCCTATACTGTATGGTATAACTGACACCTGAGCTGTGAAATGAACTTGATTTGTTGTTAACATAAGTTATAATCATGAATGCTTAACGAGATTTACAAGTATTAGCATTAATCGAATAAGATGACTAATGTAATCATGTTAACAATCTATAATCAGATTGGAACATCCTTTGTGTCTGGTTTCCAATTGAATAATAAAAGTTTATATTACAATTACTTGATATACCATTAGTAGATCCTTTAACCTTGACATTTGTTATTATCATTGTTTAATCCTTATGTTAATATTTCATCTTGAAGTTCTCATCATCTTCTTTTTCTTCTCCTTCTTTTTCTTTATTATTATTATTATTGTTATTCTTATTATAATTGATATTTTTATTTTTATTATTGTTATTATTGTTGTTATTATTATTGTTGTATTATTGTTATCTGTAATTTATATAATTAACCTTTCTATGATTCGACCCCAGTTTTGCCGGATTATTTATTACTTCGACACTCCTGCACTTAGGAGAAGACACTAATTTTTTAGTCGTGTCATATATTTTTCAGAATATATTACATGTTTGATGTCAAACATTGGAGACAAAGAATTAGGAATCTTTGAAAGATAATTATCTAGAAACTTTTCAACACTACACATACCTTCTCAAGCATTTCCATTAGAGAGTCTCATAAAACTTTCTTTACAACTAAAATAAACACATTGGACTCTTTTATTATTGTTTTTCTGTAAGATTGAGGCAGGTGTTTCTTTTGTAATTTATGTTTCATTATAGTTCAGTCAGTAATAGGAGATTTATCTCTCCTCTCTAAACAATCCTCAACACTTTTATAATAAAACTAGGTTTCACCAATGAGCTTCATCTTAAAAAAAATTTATTCTTTTATTATCAGATAAGTTTTATCAATCAAAAAAGTTATTCATACCACTAATCCCCCTATTAAAAATTCAAAGGACATGATGACCGTTAAAAGTAAGAGCCTTTATTTTATTAGGTCTCAACTCGCTCATTAAGGTTATGCTAGTTAGAGTAACATAAATAATATTGATATTGGTGATGTCCTCATTCAACTTGCTTTTAAAGGTTATCAAAGTAATTTTTTATGCTATGTGAGTGCCTCATTTGAAAATTTTAAAAAATCTTTAATGGTTATACTTTTTTAGACAAATTGATCATTGAAGTTAGCATACTTTAGAGTTCTTTTTAAATGTCTTTAAAGGCATCACTAAGACTCGAGTTTGGTATTTATAGATTGGTATTATGATTGCTATTGTGGTTGCGGTTTTAACAAAGCAGTTCAATAAAAAATGTTTTTTGTGAGGTTTGTTGTTAATTTTAAAGTATTTGATTAAAATTATAGTTGAAATTATGATTGAAAAAAAAATTATTGTATTTGGTTAATATACTTTTAGGAAATATATATAGGCAAAATATTGTTGTTTTATAGTTGTGATTACATAACAAAACGAATAATCCTTGTACATTAATAAAAAAAATTCATTGTTCTATCAAACTATTTGCAATTCTATGTTATACAAAATCCATACATAAGGCTGTTGTGATTATTGAATAGTTGAGCGAGGTATAATATTAGGTAAAAAATCATTTGGAATGAAATTGAAATTGCAATTATACTTGAAAAAAAACTCATCATCTTGCGATCACCTTCTAATATAGTTATATAGTGGCATTAATGCAACTACAATCTCAACTTGCGTTTTAAATGGAAAAGTAGGCATATTTTATAAAATTATCCACCTCTGTTTTTATACCCCAAGAGAACGTTTGATGACATTATGTAGTGATGAGTATGCACAGTTAAACATTTGTTCATGGCCAATTAATTGTCCACGCCTAAATTCTTATAAGTGATATCTCTTGTCTTTATAAAGACTCAAATACCCATACTCATTAAGATATTCAGCATCAACCAAATACTATTTCCTTGCAAAGAATCACAACATGCTAATTTATTACAAAACAAAAAAACAATTGAAAATTTCTAAATCAAGTCATCAATTTATTTTCAAATCACAACCTTCTAGTGGTTTTGAAAAATTTATACTGCTATTGCCAATAGCCTCAAGAAAAATATGTGTATCATGTGAACTGCTTTTTCATCCTACCCACAAAAACATGAATTACATGATGAAACTACAAGCAGCCATGATATTTTGTGTTGGTATATCTTTTCCCCCAATAAATAGAATTTGATTAGCAGCTGATATGCAGACACGAACATATGCGCCATCAATTGCACCTACATAATTCTACATGAAAAAAAAAAAGTAATCATAAACTTTAATAAGATATTTCATATTAAAAAGAAATTCATCTTACCTTAAAATGTGTCATATATCTTAGATTCATTGTAATTTTTCTTGGAGTGTTGTAAATTATGGATCTACTAATTTTATGACTTTTACAGCAAACAAACATAATGATTTAAGAACTTCTTTGAAATATCTACTAATAGTTTCACCTGAATGTTGAAACCTCTCCTGTATTTTTCTATTTGACGACCCTACTGTTGTTGTAAATAGAAGTATTGTCACCTTTCAATAATGCGTTTTCTCCTTGAAAGTTTCAATCCATAATGCATTTCTAAATCATTGCACAAACTCAAAAAAAATAATTGTGTCCATCTTAAACATGTTGACAAATCGTTTCTAATGACCTTTTAAAACCTCATTCAACCAACGCATCCATGTATTGTATGAAACCATACATGGTTTTTTGTGCATATAATTGATATAATACATATTTTTACCTTCAATCGTGCATATAATTAATTTTTTTCATATCAAACTACCTCTTTAAAATAAATTTATCATCATCATCATCATCACTTTCATCGTCGTCGTCATCATTATTGTTGTTGTAATCATCATCGTCATCTTTTCCATCACCATCATCTCTAATATCAGCAATTGAGGCACCACTACTTTCACAACTAAGATAATTAATGCAGTCTACAGTGCAGTTCATTACATTATCATAAGCGTCATCAAAATCTTCATTAAATAAGACATTAAATCATAGATCATCTATTCCTTCAATTACATGGTAAATAAAAAAAAAATTGGTATGTTGTTAATAAAATACTACAAATAATTACATATCATTCATTTAAAAAATATTTTAATAAAAGAGTATGTAAGAAATCATTGACTACATTCCTTTAAATTTTAAAAAGAAGGTTTTCCACTTATTTGTATGAAATGCAATTAAAAGGTTTGTTTTGAAAAAAGTTATGTTGTTCGAAAAAATAAAACACATCTCCCTCCTTATATAGAAAAATTTTAATGATATCTATAACTCTTTTAAAATATTATACTTTGAAAAAATTATTTTCTATAATATATGAGCTATAATGTGTACATATATATGTTCCTTTGTAGGCAATATTTTCAAACTTTCACGTGAGTCCAACAAAACTAATGTCCTCTCCAAATTATTGAAGATGTTTTAGCCCTTCTTTTTTGTTTCTATTATTCAATATATTTTTCCACATATGTTTTTAATTTCTACAGTCTGCAACCATCACATGCATCATTTTTATCCATTAATGTTTTAATTTTTACACTCTACAACTATCACAGGCATCATTTTTTATCTTTAACTATTCTACCATTTATTTTCAACTACAGTAAATAGTTAATACTGACAATTAATTTTTTTAAATCATATTGAATTTAATTCAACAACCAATCTCTAGAATATTAATTTGAAAAAAATTAAACAAAACTTGATAGTCTGATAACCCATGTTAAAAATCCATAAATACACCGACTAATATCTGAAAAATTAACTCGAGACAAAAAAGTCCACGCACCTCAACAGTCAAATAACCAACATACAACATTGATAAATACAATAACCAATGTCTTAAATAAAAATTTTTTGAAAAAAAAAACTTGCAACACAACAGTCTACTACCTCACATCAACATTGTAAAAATAAATACAATAATAGTAAAAAACTAATCACAGTGGATGCACCCATCTCTCTTAACACCAAATGTGGACTAATATAATGACTTGAACGAACTTCAGTAACTGCAAAGTACTATTTCCTAAATAGTCATCACATTATCCTGAAAAAAATAAAATAAACAAGTATAAATAAATTATCGTTCATGTCAAATAACACCACACAGTTCATTTAGCTGGCACTTAAATTTAGTTTATTGATTCTTAAACCATGATAATTTGTGGTAAAGTCATGAAAATCATTATCGATCGAAACTCTAGGAACTAAGAGCTCAGTCATAACCTCAAGAATACTACAACCTTCTTGATCCATGTTCAAAGAAGTTGAATCATTTTTAGTTGACATACTATCAATTAGTTGGTCCCACCTTGACAGCATCTAAACACCAATTCCATATGTTTTTTTCTTTCTACCTTGACCCTTAGAAGGGTCTCGTTCTTTTGTCATTGTTGTTATTGTTGTTGCTTGATATATTCATCCCACAAGCCATTTAAGACATTTCAGTGTCTAAATTTGAAATCCCATCCTCTTTTGAATGACCGCTTTCTTTTTCCAAATCAACACCATCAATGTCAAATTTGCTTATGCCATGATTGATATCATTGCCACTAAAAACTCTTGATGAAGGAGCCTATGCAAAATCTCCAGTTGCGACAATGTTGGAATACATTATGTCAAATTTAATCTTCAAAGACAATTCAATATCGTTATGTTTGAATTTTTTAGCTCCTCTAGTTTCCTACATACAATAAGTACAAGTGATGTAGAATATGCATTGAACAATTTTTAAAATTTGACAACAAGAAATGAAATTGTTAGGATGATGAGGAATTCATCTGAATTTTTGCTTTCCTCCACTCATTGCTAGCAGCAATTGTTCCTCCAACCAACACCAGTTTCAGAAACCAACTTTATTTATATCCTCCAATTCTTTTTGCATCCATCTCATTTGTTTTTCAGTTGTGTTTTAGTGAATGCATGACCAGTTTATTCTTTGAATGATGTTATAATAAATTTTTTAACCCATTTTATCGAAATGAATATTAGGTCTCATTCCCATATTAATAGTCTTAATGCATAGATCACAAAATATATACAATATTTCCCTTGACTAAACAACCTTATCCATGAATTCAAGACCTTCCATATTATCTTTTAAAACATTTAACAACTAACATCAATCAATAATATTCATTAGTTGAAGGGACAGAAAAATAATATTAATAGACATGGATTCGACCACATATTCTTATGTTGAAACTGAATTCCATGTGAAGCGAAAAAAGGCAAACAAATACTACAAATCAAACAGTTCCAAGTTAAGTACTTAACCTACACAGTTCTGCACTAACAATTGCTAGATATTATTTTTCTTAACCTACACAGTTCTGCACCAACAATATGATAAGACCAAGATTCAAATGAAGTTCACAGGAATTGGAAACTAAAGAGCACCTTTTGCTTACCCGAAACATAAAGCACAATTCTTTCAAGAAATCAAGATCACCACCAGATAAAACTACATGCGAGAAGACAGTTTACCAAAATCTAGAAATCCACCAACATTACCAAGAAAACTGATCAACAAAGTGTAAGGAAAACACAGCAAGTGTGAATGGCAGATTAACAACAAAAGAGCCCCACAGAAGTCAAATAAAAAACAAAATTGATCTATAAATTAGATATAAAGTCTTCAAATCAGTACTCAAAACTCAAAATGGCAACTATATAATTTCTTCAACAGACAATTTCCATTAAAAAATCAAGATTTCAGAAACAAGTTTCTATTTTTTAAATCGTGAACCAGTCAAAACAACAACAAAACAAAAACAAAAGAAACATGGTTAATTAAATAAAAAACATAAAGAACATGACTAACTGTTATATAAACATATTCAACGCAGAATTACATATATACCTACGCATTGGAAACAGATCAAAGCAGCAGATAAATTAAAAATTTAGAGCAGAATATAGAAAATTAAAGACGAAGATAAGACAAGCACTTATGGGTTTCTCTCTCGTGAAGTTGTTCCCAGCATAGTTGTGCTTCTAGCAAACCAAAACAATAGAGACTGCTCCGCACAAATGAATTTGGTGAAGGTGATCTGATCTTTGCATCACAAAAGAAGGGGCAAGGGGAAACAAGAATGAACGCTATCTCTGGCATCAATTTTCATTAATCTTCATCCAAATTAAAGGAACAGAGGGGAAGGGAACAGAGGAGACGAGCTCGAGTTAGGAAAGTTTTGTGTTAAATGAGAAGGGACAAAGGGGAACAAGATAAACACTGTCTTTGGCGTCAATCTTCATCAATCTCGCCCAAATCCTTTCACAGAGCAAGCTCGAGCAAGGAAAGTTTTTTTACAAGAAAAAAAGTGTTAGTAAGTCTGGCACAAAGTGCGGTGTTAATTGTTTTTCACAAAATTGAGTCTGGCACAAAGTACGAGCCATGTTAAATAAAAAAGTGTGGTTGAAAATTACCAAATATCTCGCTCCTGCTTTTTTAATTAACCACACCGGTAGTGTTAAATGGGCTTTTTTCACTTTTGTTTATCAGTATGAAAGACAATTAGAAATAAAATTATAACTCGGAAAAACAACCCTTTGCCTGTTCAATTCCCTAAAATATTTCTCACGTCTCTCACTCAAAATATTTGGTAGGAAATAGGACGCAAACAGATTTGGCAGAATCTTCGAGGAGGTTAAGGGAGAGAGAACGCGAGCAAGCCGAGCAACAAGCCTGATGCTACGAGACAACCATCCGGTGAAAATAAATTAACATGTAAATATTAAAACCTTTAACTAAAACAAATGATTAAATTTATAATCTACTAAATAAACAGTAATAATTAAATTAATCTCAACAAACAAATCCAAATAAAATTTAATAATATAAGGATTGAAATATCCTTTATAGATATATAAACCATGTCTCGGGTTTGATGTCCCATTAAAATTCAATTCCCGAAACTGCAGTTCAGGAAAGCAATAATTGCAATCATTACAAGTAGAGTTCATGCAGATTAACCACTTCGAGCATAGGTTTCGTCGTGTCAGGTTAAGCTTCCCAGCCACGACTGCTAATCTCTACAATCTAAAGCAGCAAATACAAACCATTCACTTTACTAACTTACAGCGTTGTGATTGCCACACATAGAAATCTGCAAGAGATTTGGGTGGTTGTCAGTAACTAAAGGAAGTTGGATGGACCACACTCGATAATTGTGCACCCCACGGCAAGCAACCAGGCATTCAGCCATGCGAAGGCGAAGACCTTGGCTAATAATCTTTGGTTCTTTACTTCATGTCGTTTCCACATAAAGGAATGATTGCTGGAATCCAGAGCCATATAAAACACCTAAAAACAGCATACTGTACAGATATTTGCAATTTCACCACAAGATATAATCCTTAAATTACAGATCCTATGCAGTGAAACTTTATATACCATTACCTACACACATCTAGTTTGGTGCCTCTCGAAAGAAAACTGGAGGCTGCTCCCTAAAATACTGAAAAACAATACATGAAGCTGCTCTACAGCAGGGCTGCACTCATAGAATTGGCAAAGAAATGCTCACGGTATACCAACTTTGGTTCTCTGAATCTCTTCCCAAGGAGAGTTCTCAGTAAGCCAGGGGGGGCACTTGATGTAGACTGGTGCATCTTCCTCACAATGAGGTGTTTATCCAAAATCATTAACTCCAGTAGATTTCTACAACTCTACAAAAACAATCAGAAATACACAACATCAATGATGCAGATGCTGCACGAAAATATTTCACTAAATAGTTGTACATATTCATGTTCATAATGGAATTGGGTTAAAATAATAAAAACGATGCCTTCATGATGACAAGTTATATTTCAGAATTATCTGTCAGGTTCAACCCACTTATAACGGCAACATATGAAGGGGGGAATACAAGGCCATTTACCTTCCACAAATCCAACTTCAACAATCATTACACGACTGACCCCATCAAATATGAGCAAACATATATATTACAGAACAACAATTAAATGTTCGCTTCAGCTATGATTTACACATGGAAAAGTTACGGAGGACATTAGTACAAAATTTATTTCATTCTTTCTTTGCTAGCAATTTCATTAGGCTAAGGCTAGAACAGCACAAGGCCTGAACATGCTAATATATGCGTAGTCCGTTCTCCCCCCCAAAAAGGATTATGGAAGTTAAAAGTATGTCATCTTGACATAGTGATGCTAAATAGGGAAAACACGTTCCTGAGCAATATTAGATGGTATTGAGACACACACTTTCATGCTCTTGGAAGCATGGTTATTAAAAAGTTCATCGACTCATAAAATCATAAGATTTTACAACTCAAAATAGTATTAACAATTCAAAACACGCTAAAAATCATGGTTGAGATCTTGGTAAAATAGGTTATTGAATCAGTAATTAATAGGACATTTGGACTATTTAAGACTTCTATGCTGCCAGTTCCCCAAAAAAAAGACTGCTTCGTCTTTCTATCCTTTTCCTATAATCCAAACATGGTTCAGAGGCATGAGTTGCATGATTTGATATAACCTTGGTGTTGTGAAAGTCCTAATCTATTTCTACTTTGATTAAACCTTATACTGTAGATTTACTTGATATACCCAAGAATGTTCGTCTGCTTGGAACAATTTTTTTTTTTTATTAAGTGTAGCCAAGCTTTCTTTTGCATGAGATGAGCACAATATCAGTTCATAAACACAAGCATGATTAAATTATATATCTTCGGTTAACAATAAAATTAATTGGTTACAATAGTTGCTAGAAAAATGATTAATTCCTAGCATAATTACATGAATATATTATTATTATTATTACTACTTACCGTTTAGAGTTTGTAAAATTGTATAATTTTCAAGACCTTCCAATGAGCCTAGTTACAAAAGCAAATTTGATAACCTTACATAGAGGAATTGGGTTTTTTTTTTTTTTGGGGGGGGGGGGGGGNGGGGGGATAAATCTGTAGAGAGTATTTTTTAAATCAAAGAGTCCATTTCATCAATTACAGGTGGTGGGACGATTCTTAAACCTGACATGGGACATTTTAGAAATCAGAGAACATAAAAAAAAACTTAAGCTATAACAAATACAATAGCATACCTGGGGATTTAATACATCAACATCGAGTATAATATTCTCCTGCCAAAATAATTACGACAAAAGTGAGAAAAAGTGAAGAGAAATGAGTCTTTCAAATTCTAACATGTGCTTCAAGGGCACATGTTAATGAAAGTAAATGAAAGGTTTAAATTCCAGTTCAGCAATAATGCATTATTGATTCAAATGTTTCTTGATTATTGAAGTAAAGAGCCACCATTTGTTGGGTTTAACATGTGTCCCTAAGGCACATGTTAGAAAATAAAACTCTTGATGAACAATCTCTGAAAGGAGCAACTTGTTCAAGCTTGCAGCAAACAGACCAAAAACAAATAATAGTCTCAGAAATTTCACTAACATCTCATAAAAATGAAACTTGGTTGTCCAACAATTTAAAACCAATACTTGAGTTTGAACTGAAATGTAAAGCATAAAACAGATATCCAACATTTTATGAGTTACATTGAAATTAAACAAATTTGCATAAAGTACAAATACATGTAAGTTGCCAAAATCAAAAGTTACTTCGAGAAGCAAACTCCATATATATTAAATTTTCTAGGTATTTTTCCTAACAGTTAGAGCACACGGCTAAACTTACATCACAAGAGGTATTGGATCATACTAGTACCTTAAAATTTTGATGGTATTATGATATTACCAAAGCATCAGCAACATTCGCTGCTTATTGTTTATATTTATTTTTGAGAATAACATTCTATGCTGGAAAGAGAACATCTGATAATGAATGAAATGTTGTTCATTTGAAAAGGCAGCATACCTCTGTTATACCAGGATTTTGCATCACAGTACCAAGAACACGACGTACAAGTCCATCGTAGACAACCTTATTGATAGTCCCATCTCCATTTATCCATGGCAATATTGGCATGCATATCTCACCAGATGAGGTTTCACCGTCAATAACCTTTTCTGGTGAAGTTACATTTTCTTGTAAATGACTTTCACGGGCAATGCTATTTTGAGTTTCATTCAAGCATGCAAACTCTCCAGGAAGATTAAGAATGGTAACTTTGTGCACATCATGATTATCCATGACTGCTTCCCTTTGTGAACTAGTAACACGTACGTAATTTTCAGGCTGCAAAGTTAGATGGCCATCATCAACGCTCTCCAAGGACTTTGTCACTGAATGTGTAGTAAGATCTTGACGAGAACCAGCAACTGAGGTCAGGAAGTACTTGGAACGATATAATGCATCAACCACACAAACAGATTCATAAGCATTGACCTGCACAAAATGCAGCACATTATAATTTTTCTTGAGTTAAGGTTTATGGCACCAAACCTGGCCTGAGTTGATAAATGAAATTTAAGGGAGTTTATGACATCAATTCCAGGATATAAATGTGTTTGTGTGCAAGCATGTTGTCAGCAACCTCAACCTGTTTCTCCAGTCTTTGACAAGGAATATGGGAAAACTACTTGGTGATGACACTGGATTTGGCATAAACTCAGAGCAAAAATCACCCCATAGCCACCCAAACCAACATATATTACTCTCACATTTTCCATCTGAACACTGGCTATTCTTGTTTGAGAAATTCTATTAAATTAATTATATTCATCAATAAAATAAAAAAATAGAAGGCAGACATGAGGAAAGTGGAAGGTACCCAAGAAGGTGTATTGAAAATTGCAACACCCCCAGCTAAGTGCACTGTTGCAGGTACACCATCTTAGAATTTCTTTAATTAGAATAAAAGAATTTCTCCATGATCAAAAGTAAAACTGACCTTCAAAACTCGTCCAAATGTCTGGAGCACATCAATTATCTGTATATGCATATTTTCTCCTGAAAGACTTGAAATATTCAGCAGAGATTATGGAAAAATGTTGTGTGTTGCAGAGTAGAAGTAAAAAGCAACAAGATTGGGAGAAAAGAAAGGCCTGAAGCAGCTGGCATACCTGTAACATGGGAAATTTCTTCCATGCTCAAACCCTGGTCACCAGCCTTCTGAATAGCAGCATAAACAGTCCTAAAGACATCAGGATTCATTTGATTTCGATCATAAGGTTTTGGCACCAGATATTCCAAATAGCATGTCATAGCCTCCCAAGGTGCCATGCTGGGCCATGCTGCTGTAGGGATAGTGCTGCCAAAATTCAGAATTTCCTGCCCATTGTTGTGGCAAGATGTACTCCAGCTGATTTCCTGACCCAAACCAGAATTGAGCATATCATTCCAATGAAGTTCACCACTACAAGTCTCCCCATCTTTGAGCAAGTCTAGAGAATTAATGGTTTGCATTGCTGCACGATGCAGAGACACCACAATACCAGGAAAGCCCTTTTCTCTGCGAGAAAAGAGTTCACTATCTGCCAGTGATTTCAATTTTTTGCCCTTATCACAATCACAAAATTCATCTACCTTATTTTTGTGTTTCAAGCTTCTCAAGTCTTCGGCCTCTCCCACTCCTTCAACTGGCATGCATGGAGAAATGGACAGCTCGCCCGAAGAAACTTGAGCAAACAACTGAAAAATGTCACCACACTGCAAATCCGCAGTAAGATCAACCCCTCCTTCCACAAGGTCCTTTTCCCTTTCATGAAGCCAGCTGGAAAGTTTAGCAGCCCTCTTTCCAGCATTAGATGGAAATGGAGACTTAGAAACACTGGTCAGGAACTGTTGTGACAGCACATAAGGTTGACCACCACTGCCCCCAATCTGTCAAATGGTGAAGAAGTGAAGGAATGAAAGGGGTGAAAATGTTAACTTAAATGAATAAAAATTATAAGAGAGAAAAGGTAGAATAGAAATAGAGACAGTCAAAAAAGGTTATTTATAATGAATTAATCTGCAATAAAAATTATAAGAGAGAAAAGGTAGAATGGAAATAGAGATAGTCAAAAAAGGTTATTTGTAATGAATTAAATCTGCAAGAAACATGAGCTTCAAGAGACCAGGGGAATTGAAAGACAAGATACTATCAAATTTACACAAAGGACCACCTTTCAACCAAGTAAAAATATTAACAAGGTACATGTCTATTTCGAACACAAGAAGCCATAGAGATATACTCAAATAACCTTTCATATGCTTGCGATGTTATATTAGAGTTCACAGTTGCACAAACTCTCTCAGGCATCAGCAAAAAGTACATTAAGAATTGATTTTCTGGAAGACAGTCACTTTAAAGAGCAAATAGCAAGGTGTGGACTTTCTAACATGCTACAGAATATTTAGCTACAGGGCCTCCGGAATTAGTAGGTACTTGTATAAGAATGATAGGGTGAGAAAAAAGATAAATGCATATATGAGATAGAGCAGTGGTATCAATTAGTCTAAGATGTTAGAAACAGGAACAAAAGACCAATACTTCACCTGTAAGCAAAAGCAAGGAACTTTAAAGAGGGTGATAATATTTTAGTACTTTCTACAAGACTAGAAAACCAAATGAGTCTAAGCAGAAAATAGTTATATGCCTCCTCATCTCATGATACGGTGAAGGAATCATGCAACATGTTTTGGCCACAATTCACATGCATAGCCAGCCATAACAACTGCAATAAACTTGAGAATAGAAAATTATGCTTTACCAAGATTTTTTTCACTCTGAGGTAGCTAAAAGCTGCAAACAGATCATGTTCAGAATAACGCCGTAAAGTTTCTGCCAAAAGATTTTGCAGCTCTGGTGCTGTTGAGCTGCTCAAGAAGACAAGCTTTAATAGTTCTACAGCATTAGAAATAGCCAATGACTTGTGCACTTGTCTACAAACACTAATCTCTTCATCTAAATGCTTAGTAAACTTCTGATGAAGATGATATTGTCTTGATCTTCGAGCAGAATCATTACGTTTTCCAATGCCAAGTTTCTGCATGTCCTTCTTGGGAGTATTTGACAGAACCATTTCAGATTCCATTTGATTCTGCAGGAAAGAAAATGTATTTGAGCCATACACTTTGAGAAAGCACTCAAGAGTAGCGACCATTCTCAAAAAAAGAGTAGCTAGTATGGAACTGTCGTTGGTTGCAATAAATGAAATGTGTTCATATTGAAAGCCATGCACATGGTCAATGAGAACAACAGATAAATAAGAATACTCTACTAGCCCTGCTATTCACCAAAACCAAATACAGAGGAAGGCCAACCTTAATTATCTAGTAATTTCTAACTAAAATGATATTTCAATTGCATTACTATAGATGCTGGATAGATGAAAAGAAAGAAAATGTGATTGTAGAGGTGTCAGATATGTACATGTCTTTCAACATTTGTGTTTAAATCACACCATTCTTCAGAGCTAGATCCAACTCTCTTAGAGATATCCAATTTACTCACTTGCTTGTAGTGGAAAACATCCTCTAACGCTTTTCTAATACTTTTTTCCTTGAAATCATCCCAACACGCTTCCTCACAGCCTGCTTCTTCATCACATTCAACAGTGTTGGAGAACTTCCCAGTAAAGCCTTCACTGGCAGAGCATCGCAAGAGACCTCTGCAGTCATTTTTGTTAAGAAACCTGTTCTGGGTTCTCTCCAGGTGCTTTGCATAGCGCTCACCAAGCATGGTGCAGAGCTTCATTACAGCTGGTCTAAAGTTTGTGTTTTGCCTAAACAGGGATGACATCCTTCTCGAGCAAATTCCAGGTTCTGCTGGTAAGTCAGGAAGTGCATTCCAATCGACACGGTGAAACTTTGGCCCAAGAACTGCACGATGTCTTGCATATTGGATCACCAATTGCCTGTAAGAAGGAAAAAACATAAAAATACAGAAAATTAAAGAGCAACCTCATACCGAAATAGAAAACAAGTCATCAGGAACCAAAAAAACCAATCTAAACTCAACTCAGATTGACCAGGTAGACAAATAAGAGGTTGACAAATGAAGAATATTGTGGTTGAACTTGAAGAAAATATCCAGAAAATCCAAGCAGGTGGTTTAATCAAAAAAGTTATTCACTTCATGTATTCATATTTCCCAAATGAATCAAATAGACAAGCAACAAAGTAAACTTCCTTGCTTTAAGGCATCCTACATGAAACTAACAGCAGACAATCATAAGATACCATGCTTCATTAATCCATTACATGCTTCAGACAGGTGTTCCTTGAGCCATAAAGAGAGAGTAGTTTCTCACTTACCTATCAGCTTCATCTGTCCATGGAAACCTGGATCGGCGTGTTGGCTTCATCTTTGAAAACGCACAATGGTTGATTACAGAATGACATTCCTCATCTTCAGATAGTCCTGGTCCTTCCAGAATATCGAGGTGATCATCATCCTGGAGTTCTGGAAAATGCTCATGTTCAGAAGAAGAAAGATCTTTTTCTACTGTGAATTGGTCAAAAGTTTCAGGTAATTTGCTAAGCCTCTGCCTGTCCAACTGTGCATTTATGTTATCACCTCTGCCATGCTTTGTTGAGCTAGATCCCAGGGGTTTCTTTCTTTTCTTAGAGGATGAAGGTTGTATCTTTTGTGGCAGCTGACACTCCTCACTTGCATTTTTAACACCTTGAAATCTATTAAGACGACGATGGTGCTTATCATAATAGACACGAAGTACCTGCATGAAATATTCAGATGAGAAAAAAAAAATCAGAGAGCATTTTCCAAACAAAATAGTTATCATCCTTCTAGTAAGACAGAGCAGAGAAAGAATTCAGACCAGGTCAAGCAAATTGCAACACAAACTACCAACAACAGAAGACAAAAAACCGAGTGTAAAGAATCAAACCTGCTGTAAAGTCAAGTTAAGATCCTTTGCAATCTTCTCACAATCTTTATAAGACAGAGTTTTGCTCTGATCATCATTCACTATCCGTTTTAGGAGCTCAGCACGCTGATCAGAAGACATAATTCGAACCGAGGCCCATGATCGGTGATGGAAAACCTGAAACAGTCCATTTCAAATGAGACACAAACACGTAAGTGTTCTTGTGTTTCATGAAGTACATGATTGAAGGTGTCCACGTACAATGGTCACCATAGGATTCAACCGATGCATCAATACTGACTCAAAGGAATACAATGCTCACCAGTAAGTATAACTTCTTGCTTATAAGTGATACAACACAATATTCAATATAATTTCCACATGATGAAACTTTTGATTATGCCTACGTGAGAAAAACTTGGCAAACAAAACACCATGCACCTACCTCAGGTACAACAGAACCAGGAAATGCATGTTTAGCAGCTATTTGATGAGCAGCAGCATAGCAGTACTCCAGAGTTTTCCAGTACTCATCAACAGCTTCTCTGTTTAACAGAAAAAAATCATGTCTTATTCTTGGACGAAGGTCAAGACATCTTAAATTAGATACTGCTACTATTGATAGTGGCTCTTCAACATAAGGTTTAAGCTCCATTGCATGTCTGGATCTGGCATGTGGAGCCTTTACACCATCCTCTGAATGCCCATCACGTACTAAACGAATCAGCTACATCACAGAACCAGATGAGAGGTATGATATAATTGAAGATGAAAGATGTTCATCAGATACAATTATAAGGTGAGTAAGATGACTGATGCACATTGATGAAAAAACAACTGTGAATAAATACAATTTTCTTGTTCAAAGGGGAAGACTGTTGCATATGATGGAAAGAAACCAAACCCCAACTGCCTTAGCATCGGGATAACCACATACACTATTCCTTGCTTTTATCAAACTAAAGAACCCTTTCACATGTAGATAGGTAAATGATTGTATGAATTTGAAATGATCTTAAATATTGCTACTTGAAGATAGACATGGGTAAAGGTACAGATTTTATTGAATCAAAAACTTTCAAAGCACAACATAATAACAGAAAGAATTATAAACAAGCCAAATCAATAAAGTACCACAAACATCATGAAACAAGTTAAGAATGTGAGCAAAGTCATCTTTGACCAAGAAACAATACCTTCAATCGACGTAAAATGTCAATGATCAATGATAATCTGTTTGTGGCCCTACTATCCAACAAGTTTCTGTATTCTTCAATAGGAAGATCAGAGAGACGCAAACCCCTCTTGCACTTTTCAATCATATCATCATACTTTTGAGCAGATCCTGCCACTTGTAAGAACAGCTCAATTGGAATGGCATCAATAACAGACTCTAATTCAAACAACTTGTAAGCATATGAATATGCCCCAGATGATAAATCACCGTTCCATTCAGGCAAACTACTTAGATGATTCCACAAAAAAATATGAAGCAGCCGAGCACGGCCCATTTTTGCTAACACAAACCCATTGGCTCGCATGGCTTCCCATTTAGCAGTCTTTTCTTCTGAACCAACATGCATCTGAGTTCTTGTTACACTATTTAACACTGGAACTGACTCCTTAATCTTCAACCTAGATGACCCCTCTCCACGACTTTGCTTTTCAAAAACCCTCACTCTATCATGAATTTCACCCATTAGTTCAGGAGGAAAACCTTGAACAGATGGGTGAAGAACAACTAGGATGGTACGATCTCGGGCACAATTTGTGACAGCAGGGACATTAATGTGCTGCAATTTGCAGTGTCCTTGCCGTTCAAGCTTATATAGAATTCGATCAACAGTCTTTCTGTCAATTGTTGTACCCTTGTCCTCAAGACTCTTAAACCACTTGTGTATCTCAGGTTTCAAAATGAATATCTTGTCCTGCACAAAACAAGCATATTGAAAATGAGTTGCTAGAACAACAATTACAAGAAACATCAAAGAAGATACAAGAATTAGTTAATCTCTTGGCGTAAGCCTCATGAAGTGAATGATGGAATACCTGCAACCATTCAAGAATTTTCTTCTCCCTGAAGGCGCTATCAGCCGTTAAAGGCATGTGCGGATATGTCTGAGAGGATCCAGAATGATGTGGCGTCAACAAAGTTGGTGCAGTTATAACTGATGAAGCACCATCTGGTTCCATTTGCATGCTCTCTATATAAATTTCAGCTTTGGAAGCTGTGCTACTTGGCCTGTTGAGTGAGTCTGGCACATTTCCAGGACAGAGCTGCATATGGTTAGTTTTGCCATCCTCAGGTGAGCCATTATGTACGTCAGTATCAATTTCCTCATTCAGTTTTCCAGACGAAGCAGAATAAATTCCCAAGGTTGAATTACCATGCTCTAATAAATCTACATCAGATCTGACAGGTACATCAACAGTGCTAGTATTCAAATCAGAAATATTATTGTCACCAAGGACAGCTTTGGATTTACAAAGAACTGCAATTGGTGTGTCAGAATTTGAATTTCCAGCAGTCCAAACTCGATATTCTGGAGTTCTTTTGTTGATTTCTGCCTGCCTGTGCATCCCAAACATAGACAACATATTTTCAAACCGAGGATAGTTTCTTTTCTTATCAAGTCCCAGCCTCCTACCCACCTGCTCATAGATATATTGATTTGGAAAAAATAACTGAAGTCAGAAAAAAAATCAGTGAGAAAAGAGGAAGCACAAGATATTTGCAAAGATACCATCAAATTATAGCAGCATTACACTAGAAAAGACAATAAAATATCAAGTGCTAAAGATAATGGTGAAAGCAAAGCAATTTGCCATTATAGGAAAATTTTGTCATTTCTTGGCTAATAAATGCATATAAAGTTCTGCACATAATTGGAGTGAAAGGTCAACAATATAGTTTTGGGGAGGCAGTAGGGAGAGGAAGGGTCATGGATATAGAAGAAAACGCTTCTCTTTTTTCTTTTATTGATTGGTCAAAAGAAAACCATAAATCAAATATTGAAGAAGAAAAGTGCATTTTTAACCTACAGAGTTGCAACAGAATCAATGAGACAAGTATAAGAACCAATGCCCACCTCTCTAAAAGTAGCCCCCTTGGATCCTGCAGCATCAATCAAATCATAAATTTGCTGGTCAACGGAAAGTTCTACAAGTTGATCAGTTTGTTGAATCATCTTTCCGAATTTCACCAGCACTTTGTTGTCACAATCTTCACCACACCCACGAGTTTTGGGCTCAAAATTATTAGGGGAAAACTCCTGTAACAATCGTAGGCAACACTCAACCTGCCAAAAACAGAAACTAGAGAAGTAATGAATGAAACTCAAGGACTTTTTGTACATAACCATATAGAACAGTCAAAGAGGGGTTTTTTAAGCAAACCTTCCCGTCAACTTTAGCTTCAAACTCCTCAACAACACAGGCATCTTTCAACCTACGCAATATCTAAGAGAACATCAAGGAAAGTATATTACAACAAAAACAATAAGAAATAACCAGGAAACAGAACCAAGTTCAAATATGCAGTACGGACAAATAACTTGTAAAACTTACATTTCTCCAAGCTTTGTGTCCTTTAGTTCCACTGTAACCAAGATCCTGTTTGATATCTGAAATGACAAGGACCTTCAATAACACAAAAATCATCATACTTCATAATCATAACTGGCAAGATCAAAAACACTTTAAAAAGCAAAACAAAAAAAGAGTTTACCTTGTCATTGGCTTTTTCAAGTTTGTCACAGATGGCTTTTATTGCCGGTAAATAATCCCTCACAAGCACTTTAGAAGAAGACTCTCCATCAAAACCATCCCCCCGTATATCAGTTTCCTCCATGCATTCCTCATTAATCTCAAACCTCTGTTGAACACCTAAATGCTTCGCATGACGATATAAATACAACATATTGGTAGTGACACTCACATCTTTCATCTTCACAACCGCAGGTTGTCTCACAATCAACCCTCTGCATTCTAGACTCCTCACTACATAAAAAAAGTTATTATTTTCTACCTTCAAGTCCTTTGCCAGTGCGTTTTGTGTAATCCCATTCCCTCTGCACATGTTAATAACCACTAAACATCACTCTAACTCTCACGCAAGCCTAATTAATCGAATAATTAAGTAGTTAAGTAAATGCAACCAAATATGATTCAATTCTCAATAAATAATGGAGTCAAACAATTACTCTAGCGAAAGCAGCCTTTGCTACTTAAGTAGTTAAGGTTTGGAAGCCTTGCAACTACGTTGGAAAGCAGTCTCGTATTATTGATATAGAGTAATGCTAGATATCAAGAAAATATGGCAGGATAAAACTCCAAGAATCCAGATGATTCGTCGATCATGATTATCAAGCTAAATATTATCAGCAGGGAAATTTTGTAAAATCAGGAAGACGAAGATGAACAAACCTAGCAACGGCAAGTCGTTTAAGAGCATTGCGTTGATTAGAAGAAATTCCAGCAGACGGAGTGTCGTAAAGACCAACAAAGGAATCCCTAAGGTGCTCTTTGGCTACAATTTTCAAACCGAGCTTCTCGGCGTGCTCACAACGCTTGATTTTATTGTCGTCGGCACTAAACGGAAGATCGCATCCAGGAACAGTGAATTGAAGAGAAGGTATTGAAAGTAGGTTTGTCCATAAAGAGGCTTTGACTGAAGGAGAAGGTTGTGGCGTTAATGTCGAACAGAGGGAGGATAGGGAGACACCGCTGGGACCATGGTAACAAATCTCTTCGAGAGCTGAAGAGATGAGATTGTCCATGGAGGCATGTGGTGATTGAGTAGGTGTGTTTGGTTTCTGAGAAAATCTTGAGGGTTTTTTTGTGTTTTTTCCCGGAAAATTACCACTGGCAGGGCGCCTGAAAAAAATTTTAAAAAAAAAAAAAAAACCCTAGTAAGTGGAGGTCCAATGCGATGTCATTCTTCGGAGCTTTAACTCGGATACTCTTAACGGCGTCGGTTTAAATAGACGGCTAAGATTTAAAACTTGCAATAAACTAAAGTTTGGTTGGGTCGCAGGCTATAAAAACCTACAGCCTAGAATAAAATAAAATAAAAAAACGATAGTACTGTGGGTGAAATAAACGAGGTAAGAGGAAGGAAGAGAGAAAGAATCTAACAACAAAACAAAATCGTTATATCTGTGCTTCTCTCTGAATATTTCTTTCTTATTTCTCTGTCAATCAAATCTTTCTTTCTGTTTTTTTTTTCGTTTTTCATAATTTCTGTGCCTTTCTTCACTATCCCACAAAAGTTCCATTCCTCTTTCGTTCAATCTTTCTCCACAAAATCCTGTGTTTTCGTGAGAAAATTCATTCTTCCTCTCTCTACCTCCAACCCACTAAAATGTTCCTGCTTCTGTTCAAGGTAAGTGGAGTCAACGATATATAACGGTCAATATGAGATTTTTTTATCTACTTTTCTTCTTCTTTCATATCAGTGTTTCTGTTTCAAGATTAAGAGATTTTCTGAAAGATAATTTTATGCCTTCCGGGTTTCTTTTTTCAGTCAATCTCATAAAATATGAGATATGAACTGAAGTGTAAAACGTGAAGATTTTTTCTTTATTTTTACCAGTCATTGGGTTTTTTTTTTACTTTTAGCATTGTAAATATAATCTTGCTTGGTTGTATCCTAGAGGCTTTTGCTTTTGTTTTTCCACTTCAGGAAATATAGATCTTTCTTTCTTACTCTCTCATTTAATTTGATCTGGTATTGTTGTTTTTCTCAATCCATTTTCATGTTTTTCTTATTTGTTTTTTTTTGTGAGAGTACTGTTTCTTTTTTCTTATGGGAGTTTATCTAGCATTGACTGATTTTGTTGGGGTTTTTCATAGTTTACAGTCATTCTCCACACGAGGTCTTCAACTTGGGATTGAGTTTTTAGAGAAAAGGTTCCTTTTTGTGGAAAAAAGAAGAGCAGTTTGCTTTCTTTTCTCTCTTGTGAATGTTATGAAGCGAGTGGTAGTAATACATGTATGGTTGTTGTTCCTCTTTTTTTATCTATGCTTTAGACCTTGTCTTGTCCATCTGTGCTTGGTTGTTGAGAAAATGAAGGAAAAGGCAAAAAAAAAAAAAAATGTGTACACACTTCAGTCGACCAAGCACAATTATTGCATTAGGCTTTGTTACCTGATAGGTTTAAATTGCGTGTAGTCTGTGATTTTTCTTTGTAAAAGTTCAAAGAGATAAGATAAAATAATTGCAAGGTAGAGGGTATCAGATTTGGTAAAGCTAACCTTTTGATTCTGTATTCTATTTTTTTTTCCCTTTATCCGGTATTTATCTGAGTTTTTTTTTTATGTAGGAAAAAAACTGGTCTTGATCGATTGAGGAGAGATAGAGATGGAAGGTGATTTATTTCCAGGTTTAAGCAGTGAAAACCAAGTAGATGGCAAGGTTTTGCAAACATTTCAGAAGAGTTTTGTGCAAGTCCAGGACATACTGGATCAAAACAGGTTGCTAATCAATGAAATAAACCAAAACCACGAGTCGAAGATCCCAGACAACCTGACTCGAAATGTTGGTTTGATCAAGGAGCTAAACAATAACATTAGAAGGGTGGTGGATCTTTATGCTGATCTTTCGAGCAATTTCACCAGGTCAATGGAACCTTCATCAGAGGGTGAATCAAGCGGGATATTGAAATCCAATGGAAAGGCCAATTCGAAGAGAATTAGGTCCGGGTAATCGATTCAACTGAGCTGTCATGGAGATTCTCCACTTGCTTTCATAGCAGAATAAGAACATTTTGATGTTAGAGGAAAAGAACTTGATTTTGAGGCTTTGAGCTTCAGTTTAATTTCTTGCGTATCCATTGTAATAACAATTTAACTAATTCACATAAAGTTATCATCTTGCTGAATTAATTTCAAATATGCATCTTGATTACATTTGTATTTGTGAGGCCTTTCTAATTCTGTAGGTTTTTATTATTAAGGAAAAAAAAACCTGTGATAGAAAGTCTAAATTAACAATGAGTGATGTGTTACATTTCTTTTCTATTTAATTTAATATTCTATTCGTTCTTTATTGATGTGCTGTGGTGGGATTCCTCATTTGTACTTTGGTTTTGATACTATATTGTTTAATTGACCATAATCTGATCATTAACTGTTAATTAAAAAGATAAAGGGCCACTCGTCTTTTAGGTTGTTAGAGCTGCCCAAGCCTGATTTGTCTGTTTACTGATGATGATCATCACAATTTGCTGATCATATCCACTGATCTGCTTTTGATGGGAACTTTCACCAAACCCCCTTTATTCTTTCCTATGTTTGTCAAAGGATTCCTCATGATGTCTACAACTCCCTGTTGGGGTGGATAGTGGGAGGGGTAGGCTGCTTAGATCTTCACAAACCCCATCTCCTGAAGCTCCTACCTGAAAACTATTCCCAGCCTTTTCGACGTTGTGGGGGAAGTGGAAGCAGGCAATTGTATTGTGACCCTGAGCATTGTTGTCCTTTTGGATTTTAGTTCCTTTGGGACAATTGCAGAAAGCAACTTTATTTATTTATTTATATCTATCTGGCTTTGCATCAGGCACATCGAGCATAGAATCTGATGTTTTGGGTGAGTAATGACTATTCTTTTGACCACTACCTTGTCCCCATTAACAGCAATCCCTTGATAGTTTCAGTTTTCGTAAAGATCGATTAAGATCAAAAGAAAGATGCTACTTTGGGTTGCTTAAGAGAAGGCATGAGTACTTTAAGAGGAAGAAAGGTAATCAATCAAGCAAGTGCTGAAGGGCCCAGCGATTCTCTCAGCAGTGGAGCTGGGAGAACTTTGCTTATCTTTTACTACTAAAGGCCCTTATCTTCTTCCTTACACATATATTCCCTTTTCATCAAAATCTCTTCTGAAGCTTTGATTTTGTTAATAGACTTTCACATCGCATGCTGGTGATGTCATTACATTACACTGCACAGTTCTTCCTATCTTCTTAGTGACTGTACCACAAACAGCGACAGAAACAGACAATCAATTTGATATAACAAGTGCTTTTCTTGAGGACCCCATCAACCTTTGCGTTTCTGTATGTGATTCGTGGAATCATTTATTAGCTTTCTTGATCGGGACGGACACGAGGATGAATTATGATGGCTGCAAAAGGGTAGTATTTTGGTCTTGATTTTGGCACTTTGGATCTAGTCATTTCCCCAATTATTTGATACAGCTTGCTCAATTATACACCACAACTAGGCTCGGCTTCATTCAGGAATAGTTTCTCTCTGTCACGAGAAAGTTTTAAAAATCTATTTTTATCAGTTATGATGTGATTAAAATAAATATTTACACCGCAACTTCACTTAAATTATGGAGAAAAAATATGTATTTTTCCTTTTTTATTCCTTTTTTTACAATAATATGTTTTAAAATAAAAATTAAAGCCAGTTAGGGTAGGTATTTAATAAAATTTTAATTATTTCAACTGTGGAGGGAAAAAAATGTATTTCTTTAACTGAAACTCTCCGTATTTTTTCTTACTGTAATATTCTTATAAAAATTATTTTTTTATAAATAAAAATTTATTATAATCTTAAAAGTAAATTTTGGTGAAAAAAATAAAAAAAATCATGATTTGATTATTCGCACTTGATAAAAAGGGAAAAATACTTAATCTAAGAAAAAATTATGGTGAAAAATTATAATAACAAAATAGAAATTTTATTTTTATTGAATATTTATGAGCATATTTTTTTAAAAAAAAAAGCATATTAGATCATATATAATAATTATCATTTTAATTATTTTATTTATAATGAATTTTATCTAAAAATAATAAAAAATAAATTTAAAAAAAATTGTAGGCAAATTTAAAAATAGTTCCGTCACTTCAACATAGGAGCATAAGCCGCATGCTTGGCCTAAAAAACAAGAGTGCATGGATTTTTCTATCTATCTATCTATATATATATATATATAAAGGAGTGGATAGCATGGTTTAATTTTTTTTAGTAAGATGGATGACGTGTTATTGAAACTACGCCTGTGTTTGGTGGGTGAAAAGTTGGAGAATGAGGTCTTAGATATAAAGAACTTATTTTTCATTTTTGTTCATATGTAAATACTTAAAAAAAATATTATATGAATCTTGTTAAGCTTATTTGTACATAAAAAAATCTTTTAATTAATTTAAAAATTTCAAATAAAATCGAATAAAAAACTTTCCCGGAGATTCTGATATATTTTCAATAAAATGCAAAATTTCAAATTATTTTCATAGAATTTTTTTTGTAAAACAAATTTAATGACATCAAGATTAGTTTTTTTTTCATGATTAGAATGTGTTCACCAACCCTCGTCAACCCTTTTATTATTCAAATGACTTTGCCTCTCCCATTTTAACATTTATGGTTCCAAACATGAAAAAATAAATTTTAAAATCAAAAAGTAAATTTGGAATTTGGGTCAAAGAATGCATAAATTGAAACTTGGTGGAAAAATTGAAGCTTCCCTTATCTCTTGAACAAATAGCTTTGTTTATTTTTTTGTACATTTTTATCTTAATTTTTTTAATTTATTATTTTTTAACTATAATCTTAAATTTATTTTGGTAGAATTGATCTTTAATTAGTGCATGTACTAGAGCAGGCAAAGAGAATCTATCCGAACAAATAAAATATTGTCAGCATAATATAAAGGATAAAATTATAAAAATAAAAGATTTGATGACAAGAATGAAAACAAAATATAGCATTGTTCAATAATACAGTACGGTAAAAAATGATATTCTTTTAGTAGGTGGTTGGAATTACTTACTTATATATAGATCCACAATTATATATATATATATATGTAGATATTCTATTAAATCTTTAGAATGAACGAGCGGAGGAGTAGTGTAAGAACTTGGAGAATCTCCAAGGTGTCATGGAAAAGGACGGAGGAGAAGATTTTGGTTTAAAAAAATAAAGGAAAAAAAACACTGACATGTTCTCCATGGAAAGCAGGGTTGAAGCCTGAAGGGAATCAGCCCCTAAAGACAGAGATTCTTGTATCTGCATTCTAATGGTTTTTTCGATATTTTTAGATTTTAAAGTATTTATTATTTAAAAATATTTATTTTATTTATTTTTATTAAAAAATATTACTTTAATATATTTTTAATTAAAAAAATTATATCCCCGTCGAACACAGTTTCCATGTTTCAGTGTCGGCATGAGGATGTGCAGGCCTGGATCACTGTTTAAAAGAAGTGGGAGGGGGTGAGTGCTTTCCGTACCTCCTGCCCCTACGGTGGAGCAGTAGTATTCTAGGGGCAACATCTGAATGCTGACCTGGCCCGGGACAGCATTTCAATCCCACTTTTAAAAAAAAATATTTTTTTTTACATTTTTATTTTTTTAAATTGTTTTCCTATACTGATTTTAAAAAATATATTTCTAAACAAAAACTTAAAAAACAATGGTCATCATTACACAGGCGCTCTGAGTACGGCGGCCAAAACCCACTGACATCTTCTAGTGCTCAACTTGAAAATGTACTTTGTGGGTGAGGGCTAGTGGGATCCCAACACCAAGTACGTGCGATTTTTTAGCTTCATTAAACGGAAAAAAAGTCATACTCGAAAGCAAAGTACGAACATGATGGTGTAATAGGACCGAGGATTGATGGATAGTTTTAATAAGCTGCTCAGATTGATCATGGCAACAGAGGTCACCCATGGCCAGTTCATTGTAAAATACAGGGTTTCTAAGCTGAGGGAGCAGATGAAGAAATAGGAACACGTCTACATGCCTTGAATTGAGACATATCAAGGATGCTTCTGCTCTGATTTCTCCATCAATCTGGTTAAACGCTCTTTCCAATCTGAAACCTTCTCTTCTCCGTTGACCGCCTGTTTATAGAATGAAGTAGACAATCAGTTGGTAAAATAAATAAGAGAAGATCGGACGACAATGGCATGGCCGGAATGAATAAATAAGGATGCCGTAAACAAGCCTTGACTTGTACGGAAGATTCATGGATAGACTAGTTTCATATTTCACCGACCTCGAATGTAAACCCTACTTGAGGGACGACGTCAAGAGCTTCAACACAGATGAAGGCAGCATCCTCTTTGCTAAGACTCCCCTTCTCTGCACTACCCTGTCATCATCAATTTTACACAACTTGTAAGCTTTTTTGCCCAAATCCAGTAAGGGTTTTGATGGGCTAAATTCATGCCAGTGCTTCATCGATCAGAAAAAAATCAGGCTACCTCATTGAAACTAAAATACCTTTTCAAAGCTGAAACCTTGTGTGCCTCCAGGTGTATTTTGCAACATGCCAACTCTGATGATGGTGTAAGGAATTCCCGAGGCTACGAGCGTTGATTCATCTTGCTCAGCCAATTTTCTTGCGTTGTTTTTCATGAGAGCTTGTAAGCCACCGCTACCTCTATATACAGATAACTGTACCCTTATTAAACCTCAACAATATTGGAAATTATGGTGTTCTACCCGGGGAGAAAGAGAGACAGAAAGAGAGATACCTGGGACAAGAGGATTACATGTTTTACACCTTGCAAGTCCCCACCATTAGACACGAAGCCTTCCTGGTATGGAAAGCCATTTACATGGAGTCAGGGAAGCCCATTACAACGCATGCTTTGAAGTATAGAGAGCCATTTACAAGTGATTGCCTTTATTTACATGATAAAATGTTAATAACTTTACACAGAAGTATATACCAGCTTGTAATGATTTCACTATTAACTTAATTTTCTGAAGAATTTTATCGGCTTGGCTGCCTGTACTGAAAAGACAAGTGGTTAAAAGTAAACAACAAGAACGCTAAGATATGAGGGTGCCTGCGTACAAACATATCAGTTCTGTACAAGGATTGAACACCATCTGTCTGTTTCATTTCCACGTGCTTGATACACCGAGAAAATCCTCAGGATCTTGAGAAAAAATTCCAAGTTTTTAGCTTAAGATAAAATCAAATTTATTGTTCTTTTCTAATTTATTGTTTCGAATTTGTCTTGTTTTCTTGGTCGTAGGTGGTTAGTCACCTCCAGAATAATAGCTATTTAGTTGATGTTAAAAAAAAACTCTATTTAAGGAGATGAATACCAGGAGGACGACAAGAATTTTATTAAAACTTGAACTTGTGGCTGTCTTTCACCCAAAAAAAATAAAATCAAAGTTACCGTGTGTTTTTCATTGTAATCACACAGGGACCTATCATGTGCTCATCCGCTGCGAGTGGATGGCAGTTGACATCCCACTGAGATGTACTGGACTGGCAGTCCAGTTACTTGGCAGCTGGTTTGCACCAATATTTGAACCATTTCAATACTCTATGGCCTCAATACAGTAGGAAAAACTATCCAAAACCATATGCCTAGAAGTAGGATTTCAAAGCCAAATTAACTCAAAAAGATTTGACAGGGTGTGCTCTGGAGCGCAGCCATCTTGATCAATAGCTTCTTTTGAAACTATCACAGGATATACATATATTTTCATGAAATTCAAAACGCACTCATCTAGATTGATGTCAACATCATAATCTGCATAGCGAGCCCAGTTGGATTCATGAAGCGCACCTTACAATATGAAGCGCGCGACTAATGTCAGATTCCTGATAAATTTATTTAATGAGCAAAGTGCAGAGATAAGTAATTAAGAGCTCTGATTAGATTGAGGTGTGCTCAAGTAACGGCTACGATGGAAAATTGCAGATCAATACTATCACAGCCGGCACAGAAACACTTAAAGAGAAGAAGTCAGATTTCTATTGGCGATATTATATTGCTGGTGAGCAGAAAAATGAGTGAACTAAATGGAGAACATAGAATTCCCATAAAAACGTACATTTGGGCTGATAATCGCACGAACACCTCTCAGAGCTTTCTTAAGGAATGGCTTGCTACTTGCATCTCCTGCCAATGACTTTCTCGCAGGCAAATACACAAGAACCATGATAAGTTGATAAATGAAATCATCAGCCAGTTAAGAAAGATAAATGAACATGAGAGATATTCATTCTTTATCAAGCAGCTACCTCAACATAAGTTCCAAAAGCTTCCATGGCTGTCCGCTTATCCTTCACCAATGCTTTAACTCGAGCTTTTTTTACAATCAATGACAATATTATCATCTACATAAGCTAGATATCACAAGGCTCAGATTAATGTAATCACCACTTGTTTAACCACATCAGTATTTATGACTAAAGCACACCTGACCAATCTCGCTATCTCCATCTGTGACCAGAACTGCGTCTCTGACTCCATTCTCTTCTGTGTTTGAAAAAAGAGACCAGATTTGTTAAAACAAATGAAAAGCAGTTGAAATCAAAAAACCATGAAAAGAATCATAAACAAAAGCACCCACATATTGCTATAATTAACCAAGGCATTACCCGGCAATTCATCTTCATCTTCCGCATCAGAACCATATTTTGGCATAAGATCAGGTGCCCCGTACCATTTCCTTAACTTGGGCCCCCCTGCAAATAAACAAGGAGGCACTATCATTTCTCAATTATGAATCTGACCACCAAGGAATGCTGTCTGCTCAGACATACATTATGCTGTACCTTCAATGTAATCAAGAATTTGATCCACGAAGCTTATTTTCTTCTTGGCTGAACAACGAACAAGACCATGACTTCTGGTACGGAATATGAGAGATGGACTCTTAACTTTGCATGGTGGATTCTGAGAAAGGAAAGTGAAAGAATTTTGGCAAAAAGTAGTTGACGGAAGAGCTGTGGCCATTTTTGATAGACTATAGAGCCCGTGTTGTTTTGCTGTCCAACCGTTTCCATTCCCGCTTGAAAGTAGTAGATAACTACAGTATGGCTAGATTACAAAACCCTCCTAAAGTTCGAAGGTCCGTACACTTTGCTTCCCAGATCAAGAACTTTGCCAAATATGCCCCAGGACTCGATTTCCTTTCAACTTTAGGACGCAATCAATTTTAATTTCTTCTTAGATATCCCGTGTTTTCTCAATCTATTAACATGACGAGACTTCTTACTCTTGCGTTGCATTGCATGACATTATATAATCATGATGACCAATGGTAACAATAATTAACGGTTATTTAGGCATGTTTAGTATCGTGCTTTAATTATATTTTTTGAAAAAAATTAAAGTTTTTTAATTTTAAATTAATTTTTTATATTTAAAGTTAAAAATAAAAAAATACTTTAAAAAATAATCTTTATTAGAACTCTAAATAATCTATTTATAAAAAGTTATTATTTGAGTAAGTTGAAACATTTTTTATGTTTAAGATATAAAAACCAATATTGAATTATTTTGTGGGTGTATACTATCAAACTTTAAAGTTTAAAATATAGTATTTTATTTTCCTACTCATTCAACCTGGAACTTTAATGGTTAGCTTGTTATATCACTAAGATGGCGTGTAAAATAATTGTTATATCGATGGCGTGTAAAATAATTTTAATGTGTTGTGAGCTTTTGAGAGTGAGGATATAATTATTTTTTAAAATATTTTATTTAAAAATATATTAAAATAATATTTTATTATTATTTTTAAAAAATTATTTTTGATATCGGTATATTAAAATAATCTAAAAATATAAATAAAAAATTAATTTAAAAAAAATATATATTTAATTATAAATAATACTTATTATCAAAACAAAACAAACAACATGATGCATGCCATGGCGCAATTATCTTCAACTTGTTATATTATAATTATATTAGTGATTTGATAACTATATCATTAAGAGTACTTTCGTCACTTTGACTCTCTGCAAAACGTTCACTAACATGACGGGTTGACACCTTAGTTAGCTATTAGCAAACTGATTAGAGACAAATTTGAATTTGAATTTCTATTATAAATAGTTAAATGATTTAATTAGCTTTATAAGCAGACAATTATTAACTTCACCGGGGAGCCTTTTAGACCTTTTTATTTTCGAAGCCTGGTTAAATTACGAGGCAACAAAAATAAAGTTTTCCTTCTATAATTATAGCTTCTTTTGTCTTCTTTTTTAAAAAAAAAAATTATAATCAAGTTAATTTAAAAACAATTAGATTTTTCATAAATAAATATTAGAAGTGTCCTACCATTTATATTTTACATTTAATTTAGTCTTTATTCTTTTTATTTTATTGCTATTGATTTTTTTATTCTTTTTTATTGATTTTTTCTTTAATTTTATCTTTAATTGCTAGATTTTATTTAATTTTAATTTTAATTTTTATTCTTGTTCTTTTGATATTTTTAAGTTCTTTCACTAATTAAAATTTGTTTTATTTTTATCTCCCATCATTTGATTTTATTGTTTTCATGTTGAATTTCCCCCATTCTTTTTACTTATTTTTAGTTTTTAAAAAACGTTTATCCCTTGATATTTTTTTTATTGAGCTATAGGTTTCAAAGAGTAACATGTGTTGACTTTAGTTTTTCTAAGTTTTTTATAAAAAAAAATTATTTTATTTTTTGTATTTAATTTTTGTGGGATTGATTTTAATTTTTTTTTTTGCCACCCAATAGAATTATCTAAATTTTATATCCATTATCGAAATTGACTTAATTAGATTATTTTTTATGTTAGTCACATGAATTTGTCAATACAGCTTGTATTTTTTTATATTTATCAAGCATGACCCAACTCATTATTCAACTTGAGAAAGGATTAGAAATTGGGTTAAGAAAGTACACTTTGGTTAATTTTTTTTTTAAATATCAATACAACATCTTTTTGAATTACTTGAGATTTGTTTCTGATAAAGAAAATAATATATTCTATTTAATAACACTTCGATGGATTCAACAATCACTAAATTCTTGATAAAGTTATGAGAAATATGCTGTATTATTCGTGAGGACACGAGAAATATTTTGTGAAAATAATAAAATATCAAATGATGACATATATACCTCGTCAATGGAGGAGTAAATATGTTATTACATTGAAAATCTAATTGAAAAAACGAGATTGTGTCGCGTCATAATTCTCTCATGAAGCTCTTTATATTTTATAATGTAAAGTTTTATTGTGCCCTATTATGAAGGTGTTTGTGGAAGCATTTCTATAATACAAAAGGCACAATGATGCTCTTGAAATTATTTGGAAAATATATTCATGGGATAATTGAAAGGTTTGGATATACTCCTATTATATAATTAAGGCATAACAATCTTAGTTATATAATTAAGGCATAACAATCTTAGGATCGTGGTTTCAAAACAATGTTCTCAAGTTGCAATGTTGCATGCAGGTGATTTTTTTTCATGCAAGGAGACAATTTCTTTTGTAATTATTAAAGATTTAAAAATAAAATAATTATAAAATAAAATTATGAGTTAATAATAATAAATATTTAAAAATAAAAAAAAGTCTTGTAAAAATATTATTAGCGATAATAAAATAGTGGAACGATGATAATTAAAATGAAAATTTATTAAATTTGTAAATTAATTATAAAATATTTTATATAAACAGTATTTCTGGAAAAAAATAGAAAATTTGTTCTAATTATTTTACTCAAAACGAAGGGAAAAAAAATAGAAAGAGAAAAAAAGAAAACAAACCCCATAAATATTTTATATGAACAATCTTTCGGATTCCAAGCTTGTATAAATTCCAATAGACAGGAAGGTTGGGATCCAGAAACACATCAGTGAACACAGCGTACTGGAAAAGCGAGCCATAACAGAAAGCCCAAACCATCTCTCTCTCTCTCCCCACTCAAATTTCACTCAAAACTGGTTTTCACGTCAACTCAGTGGCACTTAACTGAGTCAACTCGGCCTCTAGCTTCTTTTTCCTTCCTATGGTGAGTTTGCAACTAGCTCTCTCCTTTTCCTTTTCATATTTTTTTTATTTTAATTTTACATGATATTATTACCTGAGCCTCGAAAGATGCAAATTTGTTTCACAAATTACGCTTGATTTTAACCATCATTTTTAATGATTTTCAATAGAGCTTAGAAATCCTAAATTTGCGCATTGCAATTGAATTTTCTTGCGCTAACTAAAAAAATCAGTTTCTTTTTTTCTGAATTTATCTTTGTTCACACTTGATTAAGCTGCAAAGCGCGAAGTTTTTCATTTAAAATTCTGAACTAGGAAAATTACAGTTGCTAAGCCATTAAGTAATTTGGTTTTGATTGATCATGTGTGGATATTAGGGATTATTTGGATTTTGATGCAATCTTCTTTAGAAACCTGATTTAGTGTGGTTTTTATGTCTCTGTTCTTTGTAATGGATGAAATTTATATTTTTTAGAGGTAAAGAGTTAACTATTTGTTGTGTGTTTTTTGTTTATTGTCTGGAGTTTTCAGTTTGTGTATTTGAGTTGCATGTGCTGGATTTTCCATGGAAACAGTGGTTGAAGTTGAGGGGAATGATGAAGCTAAGCTCAAGGAGTGTGGGATTCGTAACAGTACTTCTTCCTTGTCTTCGCCCAAGCAGATTTCCGACCCAGTTGTATACAAGCTTGTTCGGGTAAATTTTCTTGAATTTATCTATACAGGGTTCTTGATTCAGTTGTATAATAGACTTATGGTTATGTGTTCGATACTTTTTAGCTATCAGGTTTTCTATTTATAGCTTTGAAGTGAAGGCTATTGACAAGGCTTCAATGTTATGGTAAAATTTAAGCAGGCAAATATGGAAATTGGACTGGTTTTGGGCATAAACAGAGAATGAGGTTGCTTGTGTTTGTAATTCTGATTCAAACTAGGAGCGAACAGTGAGAAATTGATAGATCTACCTTTTCATCTGTGTTATGTGGGGTGAGTTCATTTTACTATTAGATGAAGCAAATATCAAAATCTTTAGTGTTATTGATCTTTAGGAATCAAAGAATTTGTTCCATGTAAACTCAGGAATTTGAAACCCTGGTGTTATTTGGATCACTTGGTCATTAGTTAGCTGAAATTTATAACCATCCCAGTATATTCTTGAATGTCCTTCGTAAGAATTCTGACCACACAATATTGGCAAGTAAATGAAACTCTTGAACATATTATAGTGATGGCCTTCTTGATGACGTTGTCTGTGCAAGATGCGTACCACCAAGGTTGTACCCTGCTTGTGTAAGTTCCAATTTCCTTAAGCATGTAGAAGTTCCAAGTTGATGATTAATCATTCTTTGGCTTGTTGGGTGGTTTAGTAGTTATGGCTGGTTTTTACCTGAACATTCAAGATCATACTGGTAGAATCGAACTGCATTGGGCATTGGCTCAAGTTCCTAGACTGTTGGTTGGAGAGTGTAGCATGCTTTTGAAGAAGTAAACCAGAAATTCTTTAAGTGATTTGGTGTCCAGTTGCTAATAACTATCAATGGATCTTTCTTTAGTCAATTTCATTTACATCACATATCTATTTATTTATGTTGTTTTGCTTGGTGTCTCTCACTCTGGCATTTAGTCTTTGCATTCTCAGAACTGAAGGAAAGACGTGGAATTTGAAATTTCTGCATCTTCTCCTTTGTAGTTTGTCAGCTGTTCACTTTTCTTTTCTTCTCTATCTTTCCTCTTTTACATCTCTGTGGATGGTCAATGTCCACTTGCTTTATTTGACTTTCCTCCTTATCTGATATAAATGTTATTATTGTCACTGGGAATATCAGTAAACAGTGCGAGGGATGTGACCAGGGTGGTTTCAGTTTACAACTATTTGAAATTCTTGAAATTCAATTAAAAAACATGGGGCCATCTTCTGGAATATCTTATATGTAAATTTGTAACTGCTGAAACATATCTGACAATTTATCTCATAGGTTGTTTCTTTCGAGGAACTTTGGTTCTGTTATTGGAAAAAGATAACAAAATTGATTACCACACTGGTGCTTTATCTGTGTATGTGTGATTTCATTGTTTCTGCTAGTAGGTTTTAGTTTGTGATGCTGGGAAATGTCCAAGTTGCTATGGTTAAATTTTTGAAAATCTGAACCTTATACGAATCTGTTCCCACTCACTCTCTACCTGTCTGCACATACACTTGTAATGCATCACGGTGTTAGGATCCCTCTCCATATCCCACATCCATGCTGTCTATCAGACTATGGTTGATGTTGCAGATTTAAACTCTTGGTATGTTCTGAATAGTTTGCTAAATTGATGTTACCTTCCCAGCTTATTGTCAACAGTGTTCTGTCTTTTCATTTTGTTGATGTTAATTTGAAACTGTGATTATTGTATCAAGGAGTTATTGAGTTTTATTGATCTCTGATCATGGTTAACTCACCTGCCAAATCATTTAGGAGAATATTGTGATTTCTTCCTTTAGTAATCAGTAATGAATTTAACTAAAAGCGATATGCGTTAACTTTTATTCTTGGAAGTCAAACCTCTGTCTGATCAAATGTGTGTTGGCCTCAAATTTCTTTTTTCATTATTTATATCTCAAGTAGCTTTCTTATTGAAGTTATTATTATGAACTTGTGATGGTTGATGTCCCTATCAAATTTGCAGTTGGAAGGAGATGGGAGAATAGTACCTGCAACAGATGATGAATTAATGGAGGTAGAGAGTCTGCTTATAGATGACAAATGTGAAATGCATATCGTTGCAGACCCTGGGCAGACTGTAGGGTGCATTTCCAATGAAGGATCTTCCTCTGGGATAGCCCAATTAGAAAGCCTGGAAGGTTTTGTTTTTGTTACTAGTGCTAATTTATAGTTGATATTATATTTCCAGTTCCAAATTTAAGGTCAAACAGAGTTTTGTATGTAGATTCACCAGAGTTCATGCATACTGTGTCATACATGGGCTAATGTTTTTGGTTGTCTCTGTTTTCAAATCCTTCATTTGTCAAAATCCTTTTTCCTTCTTTGGGTTTCTCTTCTGGGTTGTGTCATCTTTATCTGCCCAAATAATCTGAGCTAACCATCTTAACTCTCTTTAACCATAACCTTCCTTCTAGAATCATCAAATCTTCAAAATCAATTATTAGTTTTATAATCTACAGGAAAAGAGTTATTTGAGCTTAATTTTTGTTCTCTAATAGAGTATATTGTTGTATGGCCTCTTCCAATTCATTCAAGATTCAAGATCTGGTGTGCCTTCCTGTTTGTTCTGTGTCATCATCTTGGCTGATCAAATAATTTTTTCTGCCTTAAATTTAGGTTCTGTTTTATTTTACTTTCTGCCTGTTTCTCCTCCTCCTCCCCTGCATACCTGAATGAACAATATATGCCAGGTTTGTTGCAATCTAGGAACAAAGAAGCTGATCCAGATAAATTGAATGCAAGGCTTGAGGTATTGTCCGCTTATTTTTATTTTAGATATTAGCACTTCCACTTCACCAAATGCTGCTGCTTTAGTACTGAATCTATTTCTCTCTCAGGTACCTGATAATTGGTGGCACCATGCTGTAATATTTTGTAATGTAGAGTCTCAATTGTTGAAATTAGTCCAGTCATCATTCTTGCATTCCGCTTTTGAAGAACTATCATTATTGCTAATGTAGGAGGAAACTTTTAGTTCTCTGGAGATCATTTGTGCAAAAATTTGAGGCTTTCTTTTCCTAATGTTTTTCCCAATCAGCTTTTTGTTTGTTTACATGTCATATGGGCCACATGGTTTTTAAGTTGAGGTCACCATTCTAGTGATGTAGGCTGTAAGACTTCAGTGTTGTCTTTACTGTTCAATTCTTGTCAAATGGTTCTGGGTTAACTCAAAATCAACCTGTGACAACCCTTGTATTTGTGTTAGATTCAAAGGTGTGCGGTCAAAGGTGTAAACTACAAGGATCTACTTAAATAGTAAAATTCACTCTCTGATAAATGGCCTGGGTAAGAAAGTCTGCAGTGGGTCCAGGAGTTTAGAACACACTACATACTTTTAGGCAAGCCAGTGATATTGTCAGGTATCCTTTTGTGTACCATTTGTATAAACTCTTCCAGCAGTTGGCTTCCATCCTTTTCTTTATTTTCCTTTACTTATTTTTAATTTTTTATATCTTCTTCTTTTCTGGCTGTTTTCTGCTTGTACGATTTTCTTTACATTAATTTGAACCATTGATGTCTTGGACCGTCTCAGCCTTCAAAATCTCTTCTAGTACATCAAGGAGATGTTGCAAAAGGTGAAAGAGGAACAGAGGCTCCGCTTAGCATGCGGATCTCCTTATTGTTCTTCTCCTTATTTGATTGTAGACAGCCAGTGTTGTGATCAGAATGATAAATTGCTCCATATTGATGCGAAGCTCCAATGTGAAATTCCTTTGCAGGAAACTGCCCCTTCTCTGGCACCAAGTTTGAGTGAAAGCCATTTTAATCAATCTGGGAGTTTTGGGGAGTGCTCTCATTCTTCAGATAAACTGGTTGCTGGTGGGTCAACTTCGTCTGTTGTTACTACAAAACCTGATTTTTCCAAGTTGAAGGGGGAAATATGCCTGGACAATCTATCAATAAAAGAACTTCATGAAACTTTTAAAGCAACATTTGGGCGAGAAACTACTGTCAAGGATAAGCAATGGCTTAAGAGAAGGATTTCCATGGGATTGACAAATTCTTGTGATGTTTCAGTGACTTCTTTTATAATTAAAGATAACAAATTGGTTAAGAAAGGGAATGAAGAAATCTCTAATTGTATGGATGGTTCCTATGCTGAGGACCTACCAATTGGCAACCAAAAAGACTTACCAACTAGCCTTGTTAGCCAATTGGATTATCATCAAGTTGTACCTGAAAAGAGACTGGAAAATCCCAACTTAGATGAAAATTCTGGAAGTGATGATCATCAAACAGAACAGAGAGCTGCTAAAAGAGTTCGGAAGCCCACAAAGCGATATATCGAAGAACTTTCAGAAGTGGAGTCCAAAGAGTCTAATGGAAGATTAATGAATTTGGCTAAAAATCCTGGACATGGACTGATATCCCTAAAATCTCGTGTTGGGCTGGTTAGAAATGTCCCTTTAGGTGGGAGAACTGTTGTTACAAGGCTGGATTCTCTTGGAGGATATGGGATTCAGGTTCCATGTGTTTCTCGGGTTCGAAGAAGCCGTCCAAGGAAAAATTTCATGGCTCTTTTGGTAGGTATAATATGCATGTGATTAGATAATGTTTTTTAACTTGTTTTTTGTTGTGTATACTGTCTTCATGAGATGATGGTTCTTGATTTTCTTTGGTTCCTGCTAGAACTACTTGCTGCTTTTTATTTGAAGTTTCTCTGAACTTAAAGCTTATATTTGTGGAGTTGGAGTTGCAATTGCAATTGCTTCCCCTTCCTTTTCTTTCATATGTTGGATTGGGGTGTCAAAATCAAATTTTGATTTAGCCAAGTATTTTCAATTTGACTGATGGTGACAGCATCTAAGTTGAGCAAGTGCTTGGGAATGGTTTCTATCATGGTGTCGGAACTATAAATGTTATTTTTTTCCTTGCCTTTACCATCTCGGAAGCAACGTGAATCTCTGTGCACATACACAAGAGCTTGCATTTTTTTGGGTTAATATCATCTTGCTTGTCAATCTGCTATCACCTGTATTTCAACTAATTTTATTTATTTGTTTGTATTTCAACATGAATGCAACCGTGGTTTAACGTGAATGGCATTATGTAGGAATTCAATCCAAGTGGCATCGGCATGGAAGCTACGTTGGTAAAGAAAGTCCTTGGTGATCATAGTTTTCCACCAGATGATGGGAAGGAGAGCAGAGTCTTGAAAGCCAGCTCTACCCCTGAACATGTTCATCATCAGGTAAGGACAATTAAAATCTGTGATGCAAATTCAAGTAATATTGTAATAATTAAGGAAACATGAGGGTATGAGTGGTATCCATTGGTGGTGTATAATGAGAGAGGGATTGGTTTCTAGCATGGTGTCAGAACTATAACCGTTATATTTTTCTTGCCTTTACCATCTCTTAAGCAATGTGAATCTCTTTGCATGTACACAAGTGCTCGCTTGTTTTTGGGTTAATATCATTGTTGCCTGTCTATCTGCCACAACTAATTTGATTTGTTTGTTTGTATTTCAACATGAATGCAACCATGGTTTAACGTGATTGGCATTCTGTAGAAATTCAATCCAAGTGGCATGGGCATGGAAGCTTCGTTTGTAAAGAAAGCCCTTGGTGATCATAGTTTTCCACCAGATGATGGGAAGGAGAGCAGAGTCTTGAAAGCCAGCTCTACCCCTAAACATTTTCATCATCAGGTAAGAACAATTAAAATCTGTCATGCAAATTTAAAAAATATTGTAATAATTAAGGAAACATGAGGTATGAGTGGTATCCATTGGTGATATATAATGAGAGAGGGATGAAGGGGCTTTATAGTACTCTTTAAGACCTATTGGTCATGTCAATAGGGAGATGCCCGCCACTGCCTTCTAGACTTGAGGAGGTGAGTGAGTATGAAAAAGGCGTGGATCTTGTTGTGGTCATAAATTTCTGGTTCTACAAACTGGATTGGAACTAGCTTTAAACAGAATTAGCTTGGAATGCAATTTTCATGTGAATATTTTGGATAGATGAACATGGTCAGTCAAATGAGCGATGTGCTGCTAGATTGCTTGTTTGCCACTATGCTTTGGTTCTAGTGTTTTGCATTCATACTAGACAACTGAAATCCATGTTGGTTTGCTATATCATAAGAGAAAGATAATGCCATAACTTTAATATTTGCGGGCCAATTCCATGGTAGTTATATTGCTGATTGGTACCTGTTTTATACCCAGTTTATAGGTGTGCCAGAGAAAGATAAGCAGTTCTCAGTGATGAGTGCGATTGGCTTGGGACATAACACGGAGCTGAAATGCATTAATTCATCTAGGGATTCAGATGACAATGTAGTTACTGTTCCTACACCTAAAGGTGGAATTAGAAGGAAACATCATCGAGCTTGGACTCTCTCTGAGGTGATGAAGCTGGTTGATGGTGTCTCTAGGTATGGAGCTGGAAGGTGGTCTGAGATCAAACGACTTGCATTTTCATCCTATTCATACCGCACCTCTGTTGATCTCAAGGTATCTCCTTGGTTCTTTGGTCCATGTTTTTGTATTTCCATACAAATACATCTTCACCAAGTGTTCTGGGTACCCTTTCAATTTCAACAAGTGTTTTCTTTAGATGTGGTTCTGGTTTTTTTTTTTTTTTTTTTTTANTTTTTTTTTTTAACTGAAAGGATTTAATGTCCAGGACAAGTGGAGGAATCTGCTGAAAGCTAGCTTTGCACAGACGCCTCAAGATAACGGAGTAAGAAATCTCTCCCACCCACCCCACCCCTCCCCAATGCGGGACTCGTTGCTTAATTTTGATTTGCGCGCCACATCCTCATCCTCATCCTCTTGAGAATCGAGATTATTGATTTCATCTTTGAAAAAAATAAAATAGCGTTATTGATTGTGTTTGCATGGACTTTAATGCTTTTGGTTTTCTGTGGTTAACAATATAGATGAATTCCCGGAAAAGTACTGGTGCAATGCCCATTCCTGCCCCAATTTTGTTAAAAGTGAGAGAGCTCGCGGAGACGCCATCACAGGTTCTGCCAAATCTTAGCTCGACCAAGATTGCTGGGAGCACTAGAAAAAATGTACATGAAAAACAAACGGGGTTCTTGTAGCTTTGTATCTACTAGATTTCAGGTGTCCAAATTGCTGATAAACCATGATGCGAGTTTGGACTCCAGTGGACTTCTTTTACCGTGGGGTTTGTGTAGCTACTAACTATTACAGTCACAGTTTAGAAACACCTTCGATTTTAGACCCCTAAAAATAGTTCGCCATAAGCCTTCATGTAACTATAGATAAGTGTTATCTTGTGAGCAGAAATAATAGACACTGAAGGTTTTATTCAGGATGTTCCTTTCACAAAATGCACGTGATCTCCTCGGGCAATGCAACTTCCTCCGAAGCTTTAATATTTTTGCATGGCAGCAGCACTCGTCGCCTGGCCTTCTGTTGTGTTGTTCATTCCATGCTTGAAATTCTTCTGTACTTGTAAATGTATACTTGGCAGCTAATGTAAAGGGGGCTGATAAAATATTGAAACCAGGCACCTAATTACTCTTTAACAATTTTCAAGGAGGACCCGTATCGCATAGAAATTTCCATGGTGGAATGCAAGTTGCCTATATTTGCCAAAGCCATGTTATTGAATGTCGCTTGTACGGCGGAGGTTTAATGCTCGGATTTTCATTTGTCAAAGAAAAGGAGATCTCCTTTTACCAATCCAATTCATTAGCATTAGGCTTCGGTGTTATGTTGCAAATTTAAATCAGGAATTGCTCACGATAAAGCGAAAGGATATTTTACCCGGTTGCCTGTTGCGATTGTTTTTCCCACCATGTGTTGAGAGAAAAACCACCTTTTCTTTTCTTGAGAAGAGGAATCTGATAAGAATATAGCAAACCAATTCTCTCTTCCTTGTTGTTTTCCAAGGAGTTTTTATAAATAAAATGAACTTTTGATAAAAAAAGAAAAACTTAAAAACCTTTAAATTAACCATGCATTTTTTTCATGTTTTACATTTTATTTCATGGAATTAGATCACAAAAAGATAAAATAAAATAAAGTCAAAAAATAAGAACAAATTTTAAAAAGGATGAAAAAAAATTGTTCAGAGTAGCTTCATTGTTGATATAAATAAAAAAAATCTTAATTCTTTTAGTTGTTTATTAATGTGCTGTGAGGAAAACAAATTAATCAACTAAATTAGTTATAAATGTGCCGTTAAAAACAAAAATCATTAATATCCATGGAGGGTTTAGCATGTAATGAATATTCATCTATATAAAAGATAAAAAAAATAATCCAAACTGTTATAAAATATAAAATTATAAATATTGAATATCCATTAAAATCTCTTGAATTTCATTCCTTTTGGATTTAATCTCTTGGTTTTCCATGACTCCTGGTATCTAGTATTATTTAATGTTTTCATTTTGTTTTTATACTTGACACAATATCCATAAAAAATTAAAAGTTAAATATCTCATAATAAAAGATCCTCTTGTTCTACAATAAAATCTAAAAGAAAAATATAATCACCAAAAATTTATAATACTTCTGCAAGCTTGTTATGATTGGTTAAGATTGCAAGATTTTAAATTGGTTAATAAATATAATTATGATCTTTTTAAATTATCTCAGAGCTTGAAACTGTAGGGTGCAAATGTTACACAAAATCAAATGTTAGAGAAAATATTCATCACTTTTCAAGAGATATTTAAAATTAATTTTATGTATTATTATGGCTGAACAAATCATGAACTTTTGATGAAAAATCATCAATATCACCTGGCAAGTTCTAAACTATTTTCTAAAATGAATGCAACCTTTGTCTAAAAGACAAGAAAGAATATGATGGAATTTTTTAGGATAATTAAAAAATTTTATTTTTATTATGATATTTTTTATTGTATTTTCAATAAAAAAAATATCAATTTTGTTTTAGTTAAATAATCAAATTTAATTACATTTGAAATAGAGCATGACATTTTATGATAAAGATTTATATCTAGCAAACAATTCAACAACACACACAATTCTTAAAGAAAAAAATACTTTAAATATTTAACATTAATCAAAACTAATATCACTATAATATCAGGTTCAACAAACATGATTAAAGGTTTTAGAAAAGCTAATATTTTGTTGCCCAATAACACAAAACTAGGCATAAAAAATATATTATATTCACTTGGGTTTAGAAGAAATTTACTCAATTTTAATGATACATGTGCTAATGGTTATCATATTGAAATAATAGATGAAGATAGAAAAGAATATCTTTATATATTTCATGTATTCAAGGCCAAAAACTTATACTCGAAAAATTACATACATTCTCTTCTAGAATTTATTATACAATCATGAAATTTATTGAAACAAATGTTGCGGTACATCAAAAGTGCTCTGACATAAAAATATTTATATTTTGATATTATCGATATAAACATCCAAGATTAATAATGATGAGATAGATTATTAAGAATTCACATGGCCATTCTTTAAAGAACTTGAAGACTTTTTTTACCAAATGAAAATTCATGTGCTGCATGTTTTCAAAGTAAATTAATTACCAAACCATCTCCATCAATGGTTGCTATGAAATTACCATCTTTTCTCAAAAGAATTCAAGGAGATATATATGGACTTATTCATTCACCATGCATACTTTTTAGTTATTTTATGATATTAATTGATGCATCAAGTAAATGGTCACATGTTTATTTACTTTCTAATTGAAATGTTGCATTTGCTAGATTAATAACATAAATTATTAGATTACAAGCGTAATTTTTTGATTATCCAATCAAGAAGATTAAATGAGATAAGCTAGTGAGATTACTTCTCAAATGTTTGATAATTTTTTTACTTTAATTGGAATTGATGTTGAATATCCTATTGCTTATATACATACTCAAAATGGTCTAGTAGAATCATTTATAAAACGACTTCAATTAATTGCTAGACCATTACTTATGCAATCAAAATTGTTTATATTTATTTGGGGACATACTATATTGTATCATTGTTTAGAATTAGATTATATGCTTACCATAAATATATTATTTTACAACTTGTTTTTGGTATACCACAAAATATATTTTATTTATGAACTTTTAATTGTACAATACATATGCATGTAATACCCTTATAAAAGACTATAATGGCTCCACAACATAAAATATAAATTTATGTTGATTTTGATTCTCTATCTATTATTAGATTCCTTAAATATTTAACTAATAAAGTTTTTAAAACTCATTTAAAAGTATGTATAACAAATACTTAGGAATAACTTGAACTTACCTCATTGTGACTAATAATAAATCAATGTGAACTAAAAGTTCAAAAGATAATTCATTTATAAAATATTACAAATCAAAAACAAAAACAACATGTTTTCACCAATAATAAAAAAGTGGTTAAATTCCATATTCCAACTATAGATGCTCTATCTAGAATTGAAATCCTTCAAAAAAACAGAAGCCAACCTAGCAGCAAATAAATTTATAATATGCCTAAAGTGAGATAGATTTGTTGTTGCTAAGAAAAAAATAATAGAAAACAAAAGACACAATAAATAAATGATAATACTCTTGAAGAGTCGTCAACTATGGAACAAACAATCACTATTGTGTCTAAATCATTTCTTAATAATAATTCTCTTAGAGAGGAACCTCTTAAAGAGATCAAGACACCTAAAAATAATGAGATTTTTATAAACTATATTTGTAAAGAAAGATTTTGAATCAAAATAAAATTATCATAAGTGACGTATTTGTATTTAAGGTTGCTTTTGGCATCATAAAAAATGATAATAAAATCAAACCAAAAACTATTAAAAAATATCAACATAAAAGTAATTAACCAATGTGAAAAAAAAACAATCCAAATAGAGTTAAACTCACTTGTAAAACGTGAAGTATTTGGACTTGTAGTTCATATACCTAAAATGTATTGTGTTTGTTGGATATAATTGAGTTTTCATTAGAAAAAAACAAGAACAATGAAATTATACAATAAAAGACACAATTTGTTGTAAAAGGTTTCTTGTAGAGAGTTGCATTGATTATAATAAAATATATTCTCTAGTTATAAATGCAGTTACATCCAAATTTTTTATTGTTTTAGTAATCTTAGAAACTTTTTATATATATATATATATAATGAATGTAGTTACCACGTATCTACGTGGATCATTAGATAAAAAAATTCATATGAAAATCCTTGAAGGATTCAAAATGTTTGAAACTTTTTATGATAAACCTACAAGTGTTAATTATATTAAACAATAAAAAGAAATATTATGGGTTGAAGCAATTTGGTCAAATGTGATATAATCATCTTAGTGAAAACCTTCTAGAAAAAGGATTTGAGAATAATAAGATTTGTCTATGTGTTTTTATTAAAAAAATCACATAAGAATTTGCTATTATTGCAATATATATTAATGATTCAAATCTTATTAGTACTCCTGAAAAGCTTATAAAAACTATAACCTGTTTGATAGAAGAATTTGAGATGAAAGATTTCAAAAAGATAAGATTTTATCTTGATTTGTAGATTGAACATCTTTCAAATAGAATATTTGTCCATCAATTGATGTATATAGAAAAGGTTCTAAAGCATGTGAACAATGCTTATCCTTTGAATACATTTATAATTGTTCGATCATTTGATGTAAAAAAATTACCCTTTTCAACCACTAGAAAAAGATAGATAAGCTCTTGGTTTTGAAGTACTATCTTAGTGCTATTGGAGTACTCATGTAATTTGCAAATTATACAAGACCATATATAGTTTTTATTGTTAATTTATAGGTAAGATACAGTTCCACTCCTATAAAATACATTAAAATGAGTTTAAATATATACTTTGCTATCTTTACAAGACAACTAAAATATGGTTATTTTCATAATAAATCAAATTCATAATTGATTGAATATATAGATGTAGGTTATTTCTCTGATCCTCGTAAAAAGAGATTACAAACATGTTGTCTATTTATCTATGGAAGTACTGTAATTTCTTAAAGATTTGTCAAATAAATATTAATGGCTACTTCATCAAATTATTTAAAAATGATTGCAATTCATGAAGCAAATTAAAAATATATACGGCTAGGGTCAATTATCTAGCATATTAAAGAAAAATATGAATTGTCAACCATTGAAAATAATCCCACAATATTATTTGAAGATAATGTTGCCTTTATCACTTAACTTAAAAGAGACTACATTAAAGGATATAAAACAAAACATATATTACTAAAGTTTTTTTTTATACCCATTAGATTCAACCAAAATGAAAAATTAATACCATGCAAATTATATAAAGTGATTACTAGATTTATTTTTAAAATTTTTAATGTGAAATTAATACAAATTATACTCCTTTTCCTTTGCTTAGATTTTTTTAATGGGGTTTTCCTTTGCAAGGTTTCAATGAGGTAATTCGATATTTTTTTATAAATTATAAAGTAATAGATTTTTCCCATTAAGTTTTTCTTTGCAAGGTTTTAATGAGGTAATTTGATATTTTTTTTGTAAATTATAAAGTATTCATATATGGATCTTGAATTACACATATAAAATTTTCTATTGAATTTTAAAATATCTAGAAATCACACAAGAATGTTATATCTTTTTTACTTTACTTAAGGTTTTTTTATTGGATTTTTCTTTGTAAGGTTTTAATGAGATATATTTTGCTTAGTGTTTTTTTATCAATTTATTCCTTGTCAGGTTTTAATGAAACATATTTCTAATACCTCAACCATGCAAATCAATTTCTTGATGTTAGCAAATAAAAAGGATTGCATATTTGTTTATTTTTAATTTTAATTTTTAAATTTTTAATTTTTTTAAATCAATGAAATTAAATTTGATTTGCCAAATTAAGCATCAAGTCACATAAGGATCTAAAACAATGTTAAAGGATCAAATGAAAAAAACTATTAAGAAACTAGAATGAAAAAAACCCAAGGATAAAAAAAACAATTTTCACTATACAAATCATAACAAAACCTGAGAAAATTAGAAAATTAGATACATCAAATGTGTTATAATGTTTGTAAAATAATTTATATTAAAAATTATCATTAAGAACATAACTTAAATTAAATAAATTATTTGAAAATTCAAATATCCTTTTGAAAAACAAATGAATGGCTTAAGAAAAATATTTTCTTTGGAAAACACACAAATATAATTAAAAAAACACAAGTAAAAAGAAGCAATAGTAATTTTAATTAAAATCAACAAAAGTGGAGACTTGTTATATTTAAAATAAAATAATTGAAAATATTTATTTTTATGAATTGTGAAATTAAATATTATTTAATTACTACATATAAAATAAAAAAAATTGAAGTTAGTTAATTTTAAAACATTTAAGATTATATTTTATTATTTAAATAAAACAAGAAATCTTGATGCCTCTAGGAATAAAAACTAATTTATATTCAATTTCTTTTTTATAAAAATTCTCTAAAAACTTAAATGATTGGTTTTTAAAATCTAACCAAATAATGTCATTTTTTTCTCAATAAGAACTAGAAAAAAAAAGCCAAAAAAGAAGAAGCGTAATATGTTTTTCTTATAACATAATACCGAAAAATAATAAAAAAATAAAATAAAAAAGGGAATGGAGAGATAGTGAATAGTGTTGGATCTTTTAAAATGGGCCCCCAAACAACAAAAAGCTATTTCTTTCTGATTCTAATTCTAAAAAGCCCTGTTGTTTTGTTCTTCTCTCTCAGCCAACTGCTCAAAAGAGGAAATACCCCCACCACTTCCATCTCGCCAGTCACCCCGCTTCCTACACTCAGTTCCGGTGAGTCACCCATCAATCGAGTCATCTTTATCTCTCTGCAGTTCACGTTGTTATATCTTCATCTAAACTACTGATTTCTTTTCTGCATTGATTTTTATGATAGTTAACAGATTGAACTTTTTTTGTGGTTTCCAGTCCATTAAAATTAGTGGCAACTAGAACAAAGAAGCAAAAATGGGGATCATTGAGAAGATCAAAGAAATCGAGGCCGAGATGGCCCGTACCCAGAAAAATAAAGCCACAGGTTTTGTTTCTATTATCAATTTCTTTTAAAAAATTTATTGGTTTTTTCTCTTTGGTTTGAATGATGACCGTAATATTACAGAGTATCATCTTGGTCAGCTCAAGGCAAAGATAGCAAAGCTAAGGACACAACTGTTGGAGCCTCCTAAAGTAAGGCAACTTTCCTTACCTTTTACTCATTGAGTGTTTGTTGATCACAGCTTCACTTAATATTTTTTTTTCTTCGTACCAAATTGCTTGCTATTTCAGTGGATTGAATCTTCATAAATATTGCTCTGTCCTTGAAACTTGTACGGTATTGTTTGGGTTGGCCCAAAAGGGTGAAAAGTTGAGGTAGTTATTTTGAAGTTATGGTTTTCTTGGTATCTCTAGGGTGTTGTAGACTGCGGGTTGCATTTGGTTTTTGGATTTTCTGTGTCCTTTTCACCTTATCTTTGTTGGCCACTGTTTTACATCTGTTCGAGGCTTCATTCTAATGGCATCTGAATCAGGGTTCTAGTGGAGCTGGAGATGGTTTTGAAGTTACAAAATTTGGCCATGGACGTGTTGCGCTAATTGGATTTCCAAGGTCTGCTGTCTTGATTATTTTCAAACATGTGAACATGCATTGACATATCAAAAAATTATGCTTGTGCACACACGAGGGTAAATGCACACATTCACATAGGCTTTACTAACTTTATAATAGAACCTCTTCCTGCAACATGCAATAAAGTAGACCAATTGTCTGCCTCAATAAGTGTTTAGTGGTTTAGTTGGTTTCTCCAGATGTTTTTCTTCTATATCAGGACTTCCAATTTAATAGCCTGAATTTGAAGTGCCTTATTTAGAAAAAGAAAAAACGGTTCTTTGTATCTTTAAATCTGCTTCATGTATGTACATTTGCATGACTGATACTAACTCTGATAGGGTAATGGGATCGGTTCATCGATGTTTGGTTAGTTGCATAAGAATAATGTAGCTTGTTTACATGTACATATGGCAATGCCAGAGAGAAATTTTCCTATGTGGTTGCAGTGTGGGGAAGTCAACACTTTTAACAATGTTAACGGGCACACATTCAGAAGCTGCATCATATGAGTTCACAACACTAACCTGTATTCCTGGGATTATACATTATAACGATACCAAAATTCAACTGCTTGACCTCCCTGGAATTATTGAAGGCGCTTCTGAAGGCAAGGGACGTGGAAGACAGGTAAAAGAAGACTTGCTTGTCTGCTTGTTTGTCTCTTTTCATGGGATTTGGCCACCTGTTTATATGACTATTGATGAGTGTGAGATGCCATGTAAGTTAAAAGGATTGATAGAATGTCTTCATGGAGGGCTGTGGTGGTTATTGGGTTGAACAGTTCTCTATATTTTTTCTTGTCTCGAGTACATTGGAATAAGAACAATTTTGATAAAATCTTCCTTTTTTCTCAGGTTATTGCTGTTTCCAAGTCTTCAGACATTGTGTTGATGGTTCTTGATGCCTCAAAAGTAAGTGTCTACCTGCACAGTGTTTTGACTGCTAATCCTTGTGATGAGTGGATGTGTATCTTCTTGTGATAAACTGATGTTTACTCATTAGATTACGGGACCGACCATATTGTTCACTTTTTTTAACTGGAAAAACACCTTTGAGCTTTTCATACTCAATCCCACTTTCTTTTGTGCATCTCAAAATACAAGTACTGACAGGAAAATATAGTAGTATCATTTTGGCATAATGTTTTGCATGATACCATTTGCTGTGTTCTTTCTCAAGTATGACCATCTGTTGTCAGGATATTTCCTGGGTTGCTTAAATTGTTGACATTTAATGTTCTTCCGTCTCTAGTAGTTGCTTTGGTCTAATTGCTTGTAACATCCCCCCTCTTCCTGTGTCCTTAATAAAGAAGTTTGATATCAGATTCTTTGCTGGAAACTTATTGGAAATATTGCCACATTGAAATCTTCCTTTTTCTGTTTTTTCCTTTCGATTTTTCTTGGTGGGCATGCTTTTCAACTGCATGGCATTTATATTATTCCTTGTTGTTGTAACTGCTTTTTGCTAATGCTTTCCCTGATCTTCTAGCATCAATTTAATTATTATGCTAAATGGTGCAGAGTGAGGGTCATCGACAAATATTAACCAGGGAACTAGAAGCTGTAGGTTTGCGCTTAAACAAGAGACCACCTCAAGTGAGTTTATTTTTGAGAATGTGATTTAAATTGTTGATAACAACCTAAATGGTTACTTTGGTTGTTAAAGTCTAAAATAACTTGAAACTCAATAGTGCAGATGCATACTTAAGAAATGACTTATTGTTGGGTTGTGCCTTTGGTCTATTATACTTTTATGGCATGTCGGGGACATTGACCTGAATTAAGGTCTCAGTTATTTTTTATTCGATAAACTTTCATCTCCTTGCAATTTTTTTCTTATCAAAGAAGTTCTTTTAGCATTGTGTAACTAGGAAACCTTTTAGTCATACTTTGCAAGATGTTAAACTTTATTTCAAGTCAGGTCTGATCTTGTGTGGCAGAGGTCAAGCATGTGTTTATTTTCTTTTACTAGCTCTTAGGATTTATGGATCTTGACTTGCTTAATTTTGGCTTTGCGTTTCTCTTTCTCTGTCAGATTTATTTCAAGAAGAAAAAAACAGGGGGCATCTCTTTCAATAGCACTTTGCCTCTAACTCATGTAGATGAGAAGCTTTGTTATCAGATTCTACATGAATACAAAATCCATAATGCAGAGGTATTTTCTACATTTTGCAGATGACATATATGGTTTTTCTTTCCCCACGGTTAGCAAAGTTATTGGACACTTGTTTTTCAGTTTGAAAGTTGATCAGACTAAGGCCATGTTTGTTTTCCAGAAAGTGGTTTTCGGGAAACCACTTTCCTATCTTTCTTGTGTTTGTTTGCTATTAGAAAAGTTGGTCAATGAAAAATACTTTCCAGTCAAAGAAAAATTTGACTTGGTTTCTAGAAAAGTGTTTTTCGGAAAAATTTAGGCTGAAAACACTTTTCGGAAGTTGTGAAAAATTTAGAAATGTCATTTTATTTATTGATTATATCAAATTTGGTCCTCAAACTTTTGATTACTATATATATTTTGTTTTGAATATTTATTATTCAATTTCATCTCTTAAAATTTAATTTTTATATAAACTTTGATCCTTATTTTTATAATTATTATTTGTTTTTTCCTTATCATTTTTATATTGAAATTTTTTATCTATTAAATTTGATTCTTATTTTTTTGATTGTTGCTTATTTTATTTGAAATAATTTATGAAATGTTAATTATTATTATTGTAATTTCTTCATCTTTTATTTTTTTATTTTTTAGATTTTATCTCTATTATTTTGATTATTATTTATTTTATTTGAGATACTTTATGAAATTATATATTTTTTAAATTTCATTCTTATTTAATTTTTTAATTTGTAAGATTTGTTTCTCATTATTTTAATAAACTTGAAAAAATAAAACATTAATAAATTATTTTCGAATTTATTTTCTATGACATAACTAAACATTAGAAAATGTTCTTGAACTTATTTTCCATTACACTACCAAACATCATAAAATAATTCATTTTTCTGGAATTCACTTTAAAAAAAAAAAAACTACTTTCTAGCAAACAAACAGGGTTTAAGCAATTGTTTGGTATGCAACAATTTTTACTGATAGGAATAGTGGAACTAAAGAGATCTAAAAAGGCCATAGGGAGTTGCTATTATGCTTGGTTGCCCATAACTTTTCTTTTTTCCTCCTCATGTTAGCCTCAAATTAGTGCTTTCCTTTGGCATGACAAACTCTCTTTTCTCTTCTCTTTTTGATAATAAAGGGATTAATCACTTTTGCCTACAATACAAAATGATTGTTTATTAAATGCTATGGATGATAATGAAGATATCAAAGACAATTTCCTCTTGAGCTTGCTATTTTTTCTTCCTGCCTCTTATGTTTAATCTTCAACTTTGATGTTTTCCACTAGTCTCTCAACTCGGTTTTGCACCTCGGTTTTTATTATTGCAATTACACTATATCCGCTCTTTCACTAGCCACCAAAAAGCTGGATGCTTATTACTGATGAATTTGGTTGCAGGTGCTATTCCGTGAGGATGCAACAGTGGATGATCTAATAGATGTGATTGAGGGTAATCGTAAATACATGAAGTGCATATATGTCTATAACAAGATAGATGTTATAGGTATTGATGATGTGGACAAGTTAGCTCGCCAGCCAAACTCTGTTGTCATTAGCTGCAATTTAAAGGCAGGTTCTCTATTAATTAATTTTTTGAGAAATATGGTTCTCCCTTTCTCTTTCCTTTGGGTGTAAAGGAAGCAAAAATCTTGGTTTTTGTATACAACTTGTGGCAAACAGAAGAATGTGACCCAACAACCATCTTCATTCAAACTTGCAACAAGATGCTTTATGTCTTGAGTTTTGTTGTCAAGTGCATCTTCATGCACTTGGCGCATGTTTTTCCTGTGCTCCATTTTGCAAAGCACAATTTCATAGCATCTATATGCTTATCCAAAATCAATTTTAAAGCTAAGATGATTTGAACAAAATGTTACGTGCAAGTTTCGAATCTGTGATTGGCTTGACAAACATAATATTCATGTGTTCTATTTCTTGTTTCCTCAACAGCTCAATTTGGACAGACTACTAGCAAAAATGTGGGAAGCAATGGGGCTTGTGAGAGTCTACACAAAACCACAAGGCCAGCAACCAGATTTTAGTGATCCTGTAGTTCTTTCAGCTGTACGTGACAAATTGGTCCTTTTCTTCAGCTAATCTATGCATCTCACGTGTAATCTATGCTTTATGTTTGTAGTCCCTAGCTCCATGTTGCTTAATTACTTCTCATCGTGGATGACAGGATAGAGGTGGGTGCACGGTTGAAGACTTCTGCAATCACATACACAGAAACTTAATTAAGGATGTGAAATATGTGCTTGTGTGGGGTACAAGCGCAAGGCACTACCCACAGCACTGTGGCCTTGGTCATGTTCTCCAAGATGAGGATGTAGTTCAGATTGTTAAGAAAAAGGTGAGACATCAGTATCTTGATCATGAAAAAAATCATTGCATGATTCTCAATGCATGTTGTATAAAACCATGTCAATAACTTTTTGATCATGAAAAAAATCACTGCATGATTCTCAATGCATGCTGTATAGAACTATGTCATTAACCTTTATGACTAGGAACCTTCACATCCAAGAATTCACCCTAAACCTTGTGCCCCTTGCTGTATGATTCCATTTTAGACATTCTTAAGTTTGCAAATGGGCAAATATATTTTAGACTTTGAGATGATATATCAATGCTTAATGCTTTTTCATCTGAATTTTTTTCTTTACACTTTTACCACAAAGAGCTGAAGTTATATGTTTGGAAAATTGAAAGCTGTCTATTTTGTTTATCCAGGAAAGGGAAGATGGAGGAGGAAGGGGTCGGTTCAAGTCACATTCAACAGCTCCTGCCCGCATATCTGACAGAGAGAAGAAAGCTCCATTGAAGACATAAGAATATCAGCTGCTTGGCATTATGCTCCTACAAATCTTTTGAGTTGTGAATTCAGCAATATTATTAACTCAATAGCACAATGTGTCAGTACTTAACTGTGAAACATTAGCTAAACATATTATCCCTTTCCTTTCCTTTTGTTTTGTGTTTTTGATCGCTTATCGTTGTTTCAACATTATTATTTTTTAGGGCATGGAAGAACTAGAGTCTTGAATGTACTGCTCGCATTTGTGACTGGTTACTGTATAGTTTTTACCTAAAACATAAAACAAGTGAACCTTACCCTAAATGAAGCGTGATACTTCTGAAGTTAAAAACCTAAAAAGAAAATGTGTATGGAGTTGTATTTTATTTAGGATTACCGAGGAACATGTTATAATGTAATTGGAGTAGAAACCCTTTTAACTTGTAGTAAAATACAAGAGTTTGATCATGGTATTGTAAATTGTTTTTAAATTGAAAATATTAAAATGATAGTTTTTCAATTTATTTTTTATTATTTACATTAACATTTTAAAGCTATAAAAAATATACATAAAAAAATTAATTTAATATTCTTTTATAGGTGAAGTGATATGAAAGTATTTAAAAAAGTAAAACTTATCATAATACCATATAATGAGTTAATTAGAAGAAAAGAGTGAAGGAATCATGTAAAAAACTCTTAGTACTCTAAATTACGTTGAATTTGAAGCATCGAAGTACTTTCTCTCTCTCTCTCTCTCTTTATATATATATATATATATATTAGTTTGTACTGTAACAATTGATTTTTTTATTTTATTTTTAGTTTAACCTAATTTTTAACTGTAAAGTTAAGGGAATATTTCTACCTTTTATTTTTCAAAGAGCAATCACATGTCATTTTGATTCCTCTTTCAATCATGTCGGAAAGTAAATCACTTCGCATTGCAATGCCTATAATGTGAATTTGACCTTTCATAAGTGGAGAAAAAATAAGACATAACAATAAGTAGATGCTGAGAAAGCATTAAAAAATAACATAAAAAATTATACAATTTTTTTTATTGATATAATTCAAATGATTTAAAAAATTATAAAAAATAATTCATATGTAAGAAGATAGATCTGACAAGAGAAATTTGAGAAAAAATAAGGAAAAAACTACATGAAGGATATTGCCTCTCACATGCCACTAATACCACCTCAGTTGAGATTAAGGGAGTCAATTGGACCTCAAGGGGATGCTGATTTGAGGCAAGAAGTACTATCATATCCAAGGAAGTCGAATAAGCCAAAACAAAGTGTTTTACCTTAAACTATAATGATAGAACTTGTAGTAGCCCCCTATTATGAATGCTGACCCAACATTTATAGCTTGAATTATGAGAATAATGATTGAAGTGATGGCCAATAGCCTCGATAACCCTAGTGGCTATAAAAGAACAGATAACATTAGTGGTAAGAGTACTATTAAATAATGTAGTCTAGTTGGTGTGTATTGTGAAGAGTATATAGGAGTTGAGATGTGAACCCTTTTTGGATGAACCAGATGTAATTATGCCACCCATCTATTTTCTAATAGAGCACAGTTTTGATATGATACAATAAGATTAAGGAGATCAACATAGTTATGGTCATGGATAGACTTTAGGGACTAGATTGAACATCAATTCTATTCATCATACCATCTCAAGATGAAGGAGTAGGAATTACTGGCTTTAGTGTAGGGAGACACGTCGGTGCTAAATTATGAGATACGGTTCTATGACCTCTTCATGTTTGTTTCCTATTATGTTCCTAGTAAGTAGTATAAAATTAAGAGACTGTGAGATATGTTGCAGAAAAAGTTGAGGCAATGTCTGATTGCCTTTAAATTTGAAACAAGTAGAGAGCTTATAAAGGTAGATGAGGCTTTAGAGACATATATGAAAGAGGGCTAATAGGGCTAATCTGATTTAGACAAATAGAGAGATATGTATTATTTTACAAGTAAACCACCTTTCTTGAAAAGAAAGAGACAATAGTTCAATCAGTTTATAAAATAAAAAGGAATGACAGTAGGATTGACTTAGAATACTGAGGTGGGTTGACTGGAAGACAATCAAATTTAAAGGGTAGATTTACTAGAGGAGCTTAAAAAAAAAAGACGATCACTTATCCTTAGTGTTCCTAGTGCAGACAAAGACATCTAAGAAATTGTTTTGCATTTTTACGACAATGTTACATCTGTAAGGGGAACAAAAATGGAAGGATTGCCCATATATAAGCTGAAGATGCTATTATTATAGAGGTTAGGGCTTTCTAGAGAAATTACCCTCAAAGAGTTGAGTTTGTTGAGAACTAGCAATAACAAGTTCAAATTTAGAAACACTCTACCATTATTGACAGACCGACTATGTATGTATAATTAGGGGTTGTGCTAACTTATATTAACAACAAATTAAGTTTCTTTTATAGCACATGTGCAGGTTATACCATACAGTTGGCTATGAAAGTGCCAAATATTTATTGTACCAAGTGTTATACAATATGAATTTAGATTAACCATTTAACAAGCAATATATTAAGAATTAATAAGATAAAAATAATAAGACATGTTAATAGCATGTTATTTAGGATATAATTATTAAAACTCATATTGAGTTTATATTATACTTATTCTAACACTATTAATGAAATTTTTTCACTTTTACATAGTAAACTTACCTAAACATAATGAAGAGGATAAACATAAATAAATAAGAGGAGAATATGATTATATAAGTATACTAAAGGAAATAAAATGCATAAATAAAAGATTAATGAAAGCAAAACTTGAACATTACAAAAATATAAAGATAAAGAGCAAGAACATGATTTTAATTTGAAAACCAAGATATCTAAATGCGTGGCAAATGCCTCCTTTTACAGGCCAAAATTCAGAACTATTGATTTGATGATTAATTTTTGAGTGGGGGGTCATATCTTGACTTTGTGACAATTCTTATCTTTTTGTCCAAACAAAACGTCATTGCTAATATCAAAATTTGAATAGTTAGTCTTTATGAAAGTTCTGGAAAATTATCTTAGCTTTCTAAAAAAATAAGAATTAGTGTATTTGGACTTCTAAAACTCAAGATATGGGCTAAATATTGAATATCATCTAGGTTGCAGGACATATTTTGACTTCTTCATTGTTGCTATCATTTGAACTAAAAAATAACACTTTTAGATCTTAGACTCTCATAAAAGTTTTAGGCTTATGTCTTAACTTTTCATACATATAAATCAGACCTAAATTCAAGTTCTATATATCCAATTATGATCTAATAACCAAATGATGTTCCAGTTTAGACTAAACCAACATATTATTTCAAAACTTAGCCCTCTCATTGTTTTCTTAATTCCAATAGTTAAATTCATCAATCAATTTTTTCATTGATGTGATAAGCCTATATTTAATATGAATATTTACTATAAATTAAATGTATGTTATATTATTAGACATGTTATTATAAAACATGTTTTAGTTAAGAAGTTATTAATACTTCAAGTGCAAAATGATGATATAAAACTTTGATAAAAATATATTTTTAAGTACTAATCACTAGTGATGTAGTTAATTTTCCATGGATAATGAATGATAATATAATGTGTTTTTTATGTTTTAAAAGAGAGGGATGAACCATTTTCTAGAGAAAATGAGGGTTTTGTTATTCTTTTTTATTTATATATAAAAAATAAGAGTGTATGCTGGATGAGTGAAGAGAAATGAAAGAGATGGTATGTGCACCTCTTATTTAGAAAAGTAGGTCACAAGTTTTGAGATGTTTTTGTGTGTGTTTTTTTATTGTTTCATGGAGAGAGAATGTTCTGAATATTTTAGACTAATTTTCTAACTAATTCCCCTTCATCTATTTTGTGGCCACTACTAACTAATTATCTTTCCTATTTTCTAGTGAGGTTTTTCATTATTTATAGACAAAGTAATTTGATTCTTTTAACCTATAACTTCAAAATAAACAAGGGCTAAAACTAACATAGGCCTCCAAGTAGCCTGGTGAAACTCAAACTGGTGATTTATAGAAAATAAATTTAGAGTCTCGCTAATTAAGTTATACTTCTCAGGATTAAATGTTCATTGACATATATAAAGAATAATTTGGAGAGTTATTCTAAAAAAGAAAAAGAAAAAGAAAAAGAAAAGGTTTGAAGAGTTATTCCATCTCACCCTATTTTGGTTGTAGTTTGAAAAAAATTATTTTATAAAAAGTATTTTTAGTTGAGATTGGTTTGGTATTTATATATGTTTGGTTAAACTATGATTGAAATTGAGGTTGAATAAAAAATAGTTCAATATGTTCGGTTAAAAGAATGCTTTTCAAATTGAGGTTATATATATATAATGATGGTTTTTAATTTAAATATTATAGATTAAACTACTGCTATTACATCATAAAATAAATAGTACTTATATAAAATATTTTTTATTTTTCTATTAAACTATCTATAATTTCATCATGTACAAAATTTATTCAATAAAGATTACAGTTTTCTTAGTTTTTTTAAACATGTAATAAAATCAAGTAAAATATCATCAGTAACAAAATTGAGATTGCGATCAAATTTTACAAATATTACGTCATCAAGCAATCTCCCTTTACTTTTTTGAATAAAACACAAATAAAAATAAAAATAAAAATAAAAGTTGAATTTTTTAACTAGATTAGACTTGATTCAATGAATTGAGCTTTGGACTGGATCTAATTTGGCTAGAACAGTTAAATGTCTCTACTATTCACGTAAACAGTGGAGTTACTCTCCACTGTTTACTTAAGTGAACATTAAAAAGTAAAACTTTTAGCTATATAGGATGATAAATGCGAGGAATGGAAAGTAGCTAAGAGCTATTTTCTTTAAACCGTAGATTTAAATATAATTTATATAGGTCCCACATCAATATTAAAATAAACATATAAATTATGCTATTTGCTTTAAAAATTGTCGCAGTCATATAAACAAACGTGCACACTTGTCTCATTAGCTTCTTGAATTTAGATTGAAATGTCATGTTTACAGCAACAGACTGAAGGTTGCTAGGGTATTCAAAAACTAGGTACCAACTTCATCTCCTCCATCTACATTCATCAACCATCGACCATAAGTATGCAAGAACTAAAGTTTTTATTATATAATTCAAGCAAACCATGTGACAAATTAAGACTTGTACCTTATCTCTTCCAAGATAATGAAATTGATATTAGACAAGTGTTGCCATAATATTTACTATTTAAAGCACATTGTTTTCAAACAATTATTTTGTCATTACCAGATTTTGCCAAAATACAAGTCCTGTATAAGTGTTGAAGGATGTCCAATCAATGCAAGTTCTAGTCTCCATCAAGGAGAGAGGTGAAGGGAGCATGGCAAATGCTTTCATTTGGCATGAAAATAATCAACATTTCAACTACAAAAATTTTAGGTGTTTGTCGTCCACGTCTTAACCAAATATCATACTTGCTATTTTGTTTTTTAGTGTGAGACAGACCAAATAAAATTCATTTTGCAAAAGAGTTTTAAGTAATGCTCAATTAGTATGAAATGTCAAAATTATTGTTGAGGAATTTCCATACCGAATGTTCAATTTTGTAAGTTTTAGTTTTTAAATTTCACACTAGAGAAAAATGCCCTAAGCAGCAAATAAGTATATAAATCTTGTCATTTACTTTGTTGGCATAGCATTATGTAATGAGATTTTTGTTGGCAATTAGGGTTGAGCATTTTCAATCCGATTTGGTTTTGGTTCAAAATAAATAACCAAATCAAAATTATTATTTTTTTAAGTTTTTGAACCAGATAGAATTGAAAACACATAAATTCTATCCTTAACACACCCAAAAGAATTTAAGTTCTATTATGCTTTTTAAAACTATATCATCGTATGTTTCACACACATCACAACCCTATAATAGTTAACTTACTAGTGTATAGAAGACAAAAGCCACCATTACCTAGCCATTCCAATAATTTTTTCATCAATAATGTTTTGGATTGATTTTGAACCCTAATACACCGATTAATCTATTTTGAACTTATAATATGTTATTAATTTTTATGTGTATATGTGTTTGTTGATCATTATAGGATTTTTTTTATAATGATATGATTATTTATGTTTTTTTATGAGGTGTTTATTGATCATTTTTTTTAATCAAAGGTAAAATCTTTAAATGCGTTCTATACTAAAAAAGTTAAGAATTTGATATTTTTTAAAATTTAAATAAATATTTTTCATTCATTAAAAAATCAATTAGTTTAGAGTATCATATAAATCATATCTTAGACCTTCATCTAACATCTTAAGTTTTAAGGTTATGATGATTTTTTGACATGATATTAGATTCTTACTGACTAAAAGGTCATGAATTTATATTTCACCGCCATATATTATATTTTTTATTATTTAAAATTAATAAATAACACAAGGTATTATGAGATTATGTACGTTTCAAGCCTAAAAGACTTTTACTTGAGAATGTGTGTTGGAGAATAATATAATCAACCTGAGTATGATAAAACTTAATCATATAAATAATTTATTATGAATGTTCTTTTATCATTTTTTATGTAAATATTCTAGCATTGCAACATGTTTCTCCTTACCATTGTGAGTAAACTTAAGTTGTGTCAACTTGATCCTACAAAGACCCATAAGTTGTAAGGTGTCCTTTATACCTATTTTGGACATAATCAAACAAAAAAGACATGGAGCTCAATTTATCATTTACCATCATTTTAGGTCTAACATCTATATCATAAAAGTAAGGATTAAGCTTTATTGCAAGGCTTAGATCCCATATCATTGTTTTAGATTTCAGTGGTCTCTACCCTTTTATGATAATACATATATTAATTTTGGTAAACTTTAGCAATGACATAATATGTATTTTTTTTCCATAAAATATAAGTAACAAAACAAATTATGTATGATGTATAGGATGATAGTTTACCTTAAGTAAGATGTATAGGGTTGTAACTTATCTTGAGTAGAATGATATAAGGTGATAATTATCTTTTCTATTGTATAATCAGTTCTTTGCTTAGAACTCTAAAGACTAGTTAGGGTTTTTAAATATAATAAAACTAGGTGATATCTCAAGTTTTTAATCTTACCATATCTATTTTAAAATAATTATAGTTTAATAAGATGTCCCATGCAACAATTGTAATATAACACTTCCATGAATATTTTTTAAGAAATTTTAAAATAATAATAAATTATTAATGACTTATTAAAAAGAGCTAATTAACCTCAAGAAAGAATTGTAGCTATACATTCATTGACATTGTTCATTAGGACATTGTAATGATGTTTTCACCTCTCAACTTAAAAAACTTAATGATTAGTACTCAAAAGTGTATTTTTATCATGGTTTTATATCATCATTTTGCACTTGAAGTATCAATAACTCCTTAACTAAAGTATGTTTTATAATAATCTATCTAATAATATAAGATACCTTTAATTTATGGTAAATGTCCATTTTAAATACAGGCCTATCACATAAATGATAGGATTGATTGATGATTTTAAAAACTTTAATTATAAAGGCAAAGAGATGATCAAACTTAGAAAAGAGATGTCGGTGTAATCCAAACCAGAATACTGTTCGATAATTGGGTCATATCTGGAGTTATAGATCTTAGATTTAGGTCTACTTTATATGGATGGAAAGGTAAGACATAGGCCTACAACTTTCATGTGGAGCCCAAGATCTGAAAAGGCCATTTTCAAGTCCAAATTGTTGCAACAACAAAGAAGCCCCAATCTGTTCTCCAGCCCGAGCACTGTTCAGTATTTGGCCATATCTGGAGTTCTAAAAGTCAAAATGAGCTGAATTGTTTTACACAAGAGAGCTGAGACAATTTCCTAGAACTTTCATGTTTTCAAATGGCTCTAATTTTGACATCATCAATGAGGTTTTGGGCAAACAAGAGAAGATAAGGATTATCACCAAGTTAAGGGTTGGCTACCTACTCATCAATTAGTTATCAAATCAATAGTTCCTAATTTTAGCCTATAAAAGAAGGCATTTGCCATGCATATAGGCATCTTGGTGTCCAGATAAAGATCATGCTCTTGTTTTCTCTTTTCGTATTCTTTATGCTTTGTTTTCATTAATATCAAGTTTATGCCTTTCATTTCCTTTCCTTTGCTTTGTTAACTCTTATCTTATTTATGTTCTTATTTTGTTTATCTATTTTTCTTTCTTTCATTATGTCTAGCTAAGTTTATTATGTCAAGGTGAAAAGGTTACACTAATGGTGTAAGAATAAGTATGGTATAAACTTAATATGGACTTTAATGTTTAATACTAACATGTTTTATATTTGTTATCTTGTTCACTCTTTAATACTTTGCTTGTTAAATGACTAATCTTGATTTATGTTGTATAACAATTGGTACAACAAATGCTTGGCACTTTCATAGCCCATACTGTATGGTATAACCGACACCTGAGCTATGAAAGGAACTTGATTTGTTGTTAACATAAGTTATAATCATGAATGCTTGACGAAATTTACAAGTATTAGCATTAATTGAATAAGATGACTAATGTAATCATGTTAACAATCTATAATTTGATTGGAACCTCCTTTATATGTGGTTTCCAATTGAACACTAAGAGTTTATACTATACTTGTTTGACATACCATTAGTGGAACCTCTAACTTGACATTTGATATTATCACTGCTTAA
>SRLM01000343.1:186811-226840 GCA_015708895.1 Populus ilicifolia
ATATATATATCAGAGAGAGAGAGAGAGAGAGAATCCGTGGATGCTGCTGGTGGTCCGGCCTTTTCTTGTTGTGCTCAACAACCAGCTCAGTCACTATCATTAGTAGCCCATGAGAGGTCCGATAATTCATCAGCATCAATACTCATGATGGTCTTCCCTGAAAACCAAGGGACATATGGTCCAATTCTGCAATATATTCTTTATGGTGATAGCAGGCGGTATCATAGTTTCCCTCTATCAGCAGCAGAGCTCATAATATAACATCCCATGAAAACTGCCTCGTTCAACACTATTGTGCTCCAGCTATTTTGAACAGAACAGCAGTCATGTCATGAGGATTTTTCTCGTTCAGGTTATCTATCTGAAACTTCACCTATATTTACCAATAAAAATTGAACCTTTTGCATTCTGCAAAGCATCCTATTAAGTCCTTTTAATTAATTTAAACATCCAGATAAAGTGCGTGTAGAAACGAGCTAGCTATATACATTGATGGTTGGGATGCATCTTTCAAAAGAGTTTGGAATTGATAAAGAAACTAATCGTAAGGCTTTTAGAGTGTTTTATTATACATGCAATCATTCTCATTTGATTTGATGATAGCTAATATTCCAGCTAATTTTCTTAAAGGAGAATTGTTATTGAAATAATAATAAATTTTTAAAATATTTTTTGTTTGAAAATGTATCAAAATAATATATATTTTTTTATTTTAAAAAATTTATTTTTAAGATTAGTACATTAAAACAATTTAAAAATATAAAAAAAATATTAATTTGAATAAAAAATATTTTTTTTTAAAATTATTTCTAAAAACACTTTTAAAACGCAAAAACAAACAAGTTTTTAGAAAATTTTTGAGAATATGGTGCAAATGGCATTCCTTTAAAATTTAATTTTTAAAAAAACTTTTGGAACATTTTGATGTAAAAAATATTTTTTTTTAAATAAATAAATTTATTTTATTACATTTATAAATAAAAAACACTTTAAATCATCACCATTACCATAATTTTAAACACATTACTTACATGAAAAACATGGCATGAACAGTGCAAAGTGTTGAAAAAAAAGAAAATTTGATAGAAATTTATTTTAAATACATGATTAATTCACATATTTAAGATCCAATTAAAAATATAGTTGATTTTTTTTAGTGTTAAGATTTAATTAAAAATTATTTTTTAACAAAAAAATTAACATATAATATTAACAACAATAAAACAAATTATTGATGAATTATAAGTTAATCTTAAAGAATCATTCATTGACATGTTTTTATAACAATTAAAATGTTCTATCCCATATTGAAATAATACAAGATTTTCTTTTAATTTATACGGTAAAAAGTTGAAGAGTTAAAAATGAATTAGTATGGCATCAAAACTTTTATTTCGAAGAAAAATATTTGGTTTTTAAAAGGCAAGAAATTGTTAGTTTTTTTATTCTTTTTAAAGCTTGGTAATTAAGGTAAAATAATGATAATTAATTCTAGTAATTACTATAACTAATTATGCTTTATTTTTAATTTCAAAAAATAGTATAAAAAGGAGTTGAATACTTGTGCAATAAGCATCATCTCTTATACCATATTTACAACATTTTTTGCTCTTTTTTTTCTCCGGTAACTATAAAGCTTAATAGTGTAACTAATTAAAGAACTAATTTTGAAATCCTAATGGGCTAATTGTAATGTTTCAACAAGTAAATGTTACTAAACAATTTATTTAAATATAATACTCACATTTCATGAATTTATATAATTCATATTGATTAAATTTGAAATCATGCAAGTTGCTTTCTTTAAAAAAAATTAAAAACTTAATTTTTATTCTACTTGCATGAAGTTTTTTAGTGATTATATTATATACACTACATTAATTAGTTTATAATTATCTAAGATAATTAGTTAAACAGAATTAAACCTATATAATTGCAATTGCTAACCATATCACCCGCTGTTAAAAACCTTACCAAGGATGGAGCATGTAAGTTTCCAAGCCTTTTCTTTTATAGTATTTTATATTTAAAAATCTATCAAAATAATACATATTTTTTATTTTTTTAAAATTTATTTTTGAGATTAATATATCAAAAAATATAAAATACTAAAATAAAATTAATTTTAAGAAATCAATTATCCTTTTTAAAATATAATTTAACCATAAAAATGAACACTAAATATAATGTTAGTTACTAATATCGAATCAAAGAACTTCAGAGAGGACAATATTCCGCTATTACCAATTCAGATTGATGATGCTGATCGAAAGTCATTAAAAGAGAAATGGGCAGATTGTTTTATCAAAAGAAGAGCAGACTTTGAATCGGTGATGGGGCATGTGTAAGTGAAAATCTCTGCATGAAACACGACATCCAATAAGCAGTCATGTGTATTACAGCTATGCTTATATATGGTAATATGAAAATAAATTAAAATAATTTTTTTAAATTTATTTTTGGTATTAATATATTAAAATAATATTAAAAATTAAAAAAATTAAGATTTTTAACGGATAATATTTTAACGGCAGTACTAAATACGGTGTAAATGTACTTGAATTCACGCATATGCAAAGAATATGGGTGGAAATAGTTAGTTGACTTAGAGCATTGACTATTGAGATGGGTTTTAGCCCAATTAGTCATTTCAAGGACAGAAATTCCTACGTGAAACAATTCCATGATTGAAACTACTGTTGTTAAATCATAAGGACAGTGATTTTTTATTTAAAAATATATTAAAATAATAATTTTTTATAAAATAATTTAAAATAAATAATTAAGTTTTAACAAAAATATTGTCCAGCCGTGTTATTAAACATGACTGTTTGATATAGAGTATTTTTAAAATTTTTTAATTATAAATATGTTAAATAATATTTTTAAATTTTTTATTTAGCATATTAAAATTTAAAAAATATTAATTTAATATTTCTTTTTAAAAAAAATGTCTTCAATTTAATATTAAACATACATCTTGCAAAACTGTCAAATTTGATTGACTAGATACATGGGTCGAACACTAATTAAAAAAAACAAAGAAATAATGTATTGTGAAACATAAAATTTCTCGGTGTAATCAATGACTTAATAATTAAATCAATAACCTCATGATTTAATAGCTTGAATACATTAATATTTAAATTCAATTTAATAACACTAATTTAACTACCCGAATCACTCTAATATTGGTCTTATTTGATTTATAGGTATAATCAATGACTTATTAATTAAATCAATAACCTCATGATTTAATAACTTGAATACATTAATATTTAAATTCAATTTAATAACACTAATTTAACTACTCAAACCACTCTAACATTGGTCTCATTTGATTTGTCTTATCATTCCATGCTTGATACCTTGTTTGACAAATCAATTTCTAATAATTTGGTCAAGAAAAATATCAAACTTTATTTATATTTAAAGACCCTAACAAAATGCAATGAGTTCTCTCTCTCTCTCTCTATATATATATAACAATGGTTTTCATTTAAATTAAAAAAATAAAAAGTATATGAGAAGCATATTCAACATAGACTTGTCTATTATAAGAGATTCTGTGTTTGCCTTCCTCCATTCACATCATTCCCATCTAAATTGGAAAAAAGAGAGGATAAAGTTGAATAATTTTCTTACCGAAATGCATACTAAATATAGAAATGTATTATTAATAATTCCTCTAATTCGATATTAAAAAATATAAACAAAAGAAAAATAAAGGTATTTTTGTAATTTTTTTATCATATAAAATTTCCAACAAGATTTTTTTATATAAAATATTAAAAAATAAAAACTTGATATTGATAAATTTATAACCTTAGAAATTCATTTTAGCCTGAGTTCCTATGACCTTATAAGCATCCTCCATCCCCTCCCCGCATCACGCAAAATGACACTTCCTACTTCTTCACTTCTTCTTCGATGACTTGTGATGTTATTTATATGATCTGATCGATTGTGTGAGGCACATGGTAGCAACAGAATCGGGGAAAGTATACAGAAAAGACAATTTTTTTTTATTATATTAGTATTAGTTAGTGATCCCGGCTCAGTGAGTCCTTTCTTCCATGATGAACTGTTGATACCATTCCTATATTTTATCTCTGTGAACCGAGGATAAAGGGGCTTGGCGGGACAAGGATTGTACCATGAGAGAAGCAAGGAGGTCAGCCTCTTTCAAATATACAAAATGGATTCTGGCAATTCAATAAATGAAAGACAATTTCGAATCAGCTTTGTCTACCAACAAGGAAGCTATAAGTAATGCAACTAAGAATCTCATGGAGAATTCGATTCTGGCTTAGGATGAACACTGGCGGCATGTTTAACACATGCAAGTCAGACAGGAAGCGGTGTTTCCAGTGACGGACGAGCGAGTAATGCATAAGAACCTACCCTTGGGAGGGGAATAATAGCTGGAAACGGCTGCTAATATCTTGGAGGCTGAGGAGCAAAAGGAGAAATCCGCCCGAGAAGGGGCTCACGTCCAATTAGCTAGTAGGTGAGGCAATAATTTACCAAGATGATGATCAGTAGTTGGTTTGAGAAAACGATCAATCATACTGGGACTGAGACATGACCCAAACCTGTACGGGAGGCAGCAGTTGAGAAATATAATTATAAATAAAAAAAGCTATTTAATTAACATAATGATTTTTTCTTAAGGGTAAAAAGGGAGAAAGATGTGAAAATACGTGTCCTGTTAGCAGAGACATAAAAGAAAAGCTGCAGCACTAATAAAATAGTTCCCCACAATAGCCTCCTTGGGATCGCCAAAAATTCTCTTAAAACCTCACTTTGTATTTTTACTCCCACACGTCCACACAATCCTTCTTTAGCTCCTTTAATAAAAGCTGCCCTCGTGCCCCTCTCTCTTTCACCATCTATATTTTCTTTCTTTCCAAAAACGCCCGCGCCAGAAGCGAACTCCATCGCAACCAATACTGGCATTACAGTAATTTTAACTGATGGAAAGTTGACCTCCATCCATGGTGGGAAGTTCAGGCATAAAGTGATGAATCCTGATGATTTTTGCTTGGCAATAAGGGGGCAAAACTAGCTTTGAAGAGGTCCCAAATCCGAATTGCAGTATGCTAGTTACTTGATGCGTTTTGTTTTGTTGTAGATTGGATTTTTTTTTCAATAATAAATAAATGAAATTTTTAAATGATTTTATTATAAATAAAAATATTATGTATATATTTAATTGAATAAATCAAAAATCATCTATATTAATAAATATAAAAAATATTAGTATATCAATTCAGTGGAGGTCAAATAATATTTTTTTAATGTAAAGAAATTAATATATAGTTGTTATTATATATTTTTTGACGGCGAGTAAAAATTATAACTATAAATTAAAAAATTAATACTTGCACATAATAAAATATAATAAAGATCATGTGTCGATAAAAATATTTAAGATTTCAAGCTTATTTTTAATGCAGTATAAAAATAAGATAATATTATCATTGTTGCATTGAAATACTATTTCCTTAGCTTTTGTATAATAAGTGTTTTAAAAATATATATATATAATAAAAAAATGAATAGAAAGAATGGTATAAATAGGTAAAAAATAATAATTTTTTAAAATTTAAAGAAAAAAAATGAAAAAACTAAAAAATATTACAAAAAAAAAGATAAGAGAAGACAATAGTGATAAATAAGTCAAATGTAAAACGAGAAAAATAAAAATAAAAATAAAAAATTGAATTGTGCCAAGGCCATTTTGTTTTAGTACATGTATAAGTTTTTTTTTTTTTTGCCTATCTATTATAAACTTATATATACACTATGGGTAGTAGTTATTTTGTTTGTTGGCAAAAACAGTTTGAAATTGTATTAAAACCTTATGTATCGCGTCGATCAAATGAGTGATTCATCAAGAATTTAGCTCAGGTAATTAAGAAAAGAAATGATAATTTGTTTTATCTAAACCTTTTGTTTTGATTTTTGTTTATTTATTTATAATGGAGTAAGAAAAGAAATGGATGCATGGGGATGTGTGGGATGCGATGAGGAGCACACGTGTGGATGCACGGCAGTAATAATTAAGGAACACAGGTGGCCACTCCATCACGTGCGCTTAAAAGTTCATTCTGCTCTTTGCCTTCCAATTCGTGCCCCCGTGTGTGCGGTGACTGTAAGCAAATTACAAGCTCTCGCACTCCCTGTGGCATGCTTGGGTTGCCAGAGCCTGCGCGGTCCCAGTTCCTTTTCGGCCAATATTCTTTCCCCTTTAATTATTAGTAGTGTATCCTTGTGTTTTCAGGATTTATTTTCATCAAATCGAATGAGCTATCTGGAAGATTTGAGTAATTTAGGGATTTGGCTGAGTTACATGTTGATGCTAAAGATGAGAATTCAAGAATCGATTGTATTTTATTATGAACAAAATGTTACTTAACAACAATAATTAATTATTATTTAATCTTTATTTTTTAATTAACATTAGTTTTCAAGCCAACTTGTGTTTGTGTCAAATAATCTTATTGATTCTAAAATTTATATTTATATAAAATTTTCAATGATTTTAAAAAAACTCAAACTTATAATAATTGAAAAACAAACTTAAAAGCTGACCAGTTAAGTTATTTCTCAGTATTATGAATCTTTATCTATTAGTTATATATGTGATAGCATTTTTATTATATATCAAAATAATTTTATTCATAAACCCATCGATAATATTTAATTTATAACATGATGCTCAATCCTTGTAGTCCCCTACCTCATTTTTACTTTGTCTTTGTACATTTTATTCTAGCAACAAACAACTACTCCCTTCTCTTCAATCTCAACATAATTCAACCTCTCACAACAAATTTAGTCACCACAATACTTGATTTGCTAGTATTTTTGTTTTGATTCAAATTTTATTGAGGATTTTCCATCTTAAGTAAGTAAATCTATTCTTTTTTATTTGAATATAATTTTAAAATCTTAATTTTTTAGCATATTTTTGTAGTATATGTATTTTTTTTGGATGTTTACTTATTTTATAGGTTTTTCTTAAATAAATTTGTTGTATGAATTTATTATTTGTACATGTTAAGATTTTTTTTTAATTTTATAAAATTAAATTTGTTTGTAAATTAATAAAACTTATGTTGAATTTTTGGTTTGGATGTTTTGTGATGAAATAAATTATGGCTTATTTAACGGGTTCGCATTATGTTTTGTCAGTTTTATTGGTAGTTATAATTTTCAATAAATGTGTATAAATTTGATTTTATGTAGATAATTGATAATGAATTAACAGAGCTATAAAATAGATTGAATACACTTGAGCTAAACTAATATTTTTACAAAAATATTTAGTTAATGTAGTTAATTAATATATGTTGTTATCATTATTTTATATAAGTTTGATATAAGTAATGGATGATCATTTATGTATATATTGAAATTCACCCAAAGGATTATGAAAGATGGATTATTGTAATAAGATTTAGGTTTTATTAATTACACAATATCTAATTTAAAAAATATTAGTGTAGGTGGTATTAGATGTCCATGAAAATGTATAAAAATATAAAATTTCTTGATCTATATATTGTAACGATACATCTTCTACAAAAAAGATTCATGAAAAAATACATGTGTTGGCATATACATAGAAAACTATATATTCCTTACAATACTATGATAGAAAGGATTGTGGGGTCAACTTGTAGTGTTAGCAACGTGCATAGAATTGTAGATAATAATAATAATCCTTATAAGAATATAATTATAGATGTGATGGGAATGAATTAAGGTTATGTCAATCAATGTTTAATCATAAATGAAGAACCTAATGCAAACGTGACTAAGTTTTTTGATTTTTTGAAATGTTTTGATGAACTATTATGGTATGGTTGCATAAATCATAATAAATTATTGATTGTTGTACATGTGTTCACCATCAAGTCGTATCATGAGTTGAGTAAGGTCGGTTATCACAGAATTGTTAAATGGACGAGAAACATTTACCTGAAGGGAATAGTATGAAAGAGAATCTTTATACTACTAAGTCCATGATAAAATCCCTTGATTTGAAATACTAGAAAATTCACATGTTTTTGAACTTCTACATGTTCAAAGTTTCGTTACCATACACATCGACAACTTTGTTCCATTCGTCTCACATACAAAGTGAATGGCCATATTTTTTAATTATATATTTTTTTTTTATAAATTTATTTATTTAACAATATTTTTATCTTGTAGGCTATAGTTCTTGGACATAAACCAAGTCTAATAAAGCTTTTTGAGGAAATGCATGTGCGAAGTGATAATCATAAAAAAAAGGTGCAACAGTTTGTGAATGATCAAGTTCAACACTTTGTGATATGTTGGTTTTCAACCATTTTTTAAAGTTATTATTTACTTGAATTTGATGAATTTATTTATTTTTTCTATCTAAAAGACATATAATAGCATGTTGAACGAGAGATATAAGGACGATCCTTTGACTCGCTTGGCTATCAATTTGAATTTATGGTTGGAGGCATAATTATCTGGTGGACTCAATAGAAATCAGGTGTGTGGACTTTCCACCACTACGATCGAGAACTTGTGAAAGGCTTGTAGTGTTTCAATCATTAGATGCTCGTAATTAGTTTGGGACACTCAAACTCCAGAGTTTAAAGCAATGCTAGACCAACAAGTACATGATTGAATGACTAATCTCAATGAAAAATATGAACGATTCACTACAAATTATGAAGAATTCTGCTGAATAATAATGCAGATGAGATCACATATAAGTGATATATGTGTAGCCTCTAATTAGCCCTATTGTTCCGGTGACGACTAGTCTCCTCCTCCTCCTCCAATGCCTTCTCTATTTTAGTTTTATTGTATTTGAACTTATAAATATTTAAATTTATAATAAATATTTGATTTATATATTATTTTAATTATTGTTTTATTTTTGTTCAAAACTTTTTTACAATATATTTTTAAAATATTACAGACAGGATTACCAACTAAAAAAGTCTATTGATATATTCCAAATAGTTGGAAAAGAATTATAACATATGTCATCGCTATTGCTAACTCATTGATAGAATAAGTCCGTCAAGAATTAAAAAAGAATTATAACAAATACCATCGCTACTGTTAACTTATTGGCAAAATAAGTTCGCTGGTATATTCTAGAAAGTTAAAAAAAATTACAACAAATGTTATTACTATTGTTAATGCACTGATGAAATAAGTTAGTTGGTATATTCCATGAAGTAATATTGCAAATGCCAATGTAACTATTAATTCACTAATAAAATTACCGATGATATTTTGTCAATGATATGTAATTTTGACCATGAAATTACATATAGTCTCTTGTCATGTGATATGTGAAATTGTAATGAGAGAATTACCAACTTAATAAAACGAATATTTTTTTTTTACTCACTTGTTTTGTCTATAAAAAAATCGGTAACTTTATTAACGATGGACTTACTAATAGACTAAAAATTACTAATGAGTATTTTTTTCAATAAATATTTTTTATTTGAGATCCTGTTATTAAAATAATTATAAACAGACTATTAGTATAAATACCTATAAAAAAATTTATCAGTAAAATTATTAAATATGATAGTGAAGGATATTGTCATCTTTTACTAGTGTAAAAGTCCCTCGGCCTCCTAATCAACCTTGTCATAATAATAATAATAATAATAATAATAATAAAAGATTATCAAACAGCAATCAGGCAGATGTATCGAATTTGAGGCTCAAATATCTCATTAATTGAACAAAATATTCTTTGCAACTTATTATGAATTATTGCTTTTACATTGACCCCCCCTGCTCCTTTCTACCCAGACACAAAAAGCTGGCTGATTCAATCATTAATTCATTTGTGGTATACACTTAAGCCCTAATCCAAATTGGTCTGCAACGAAATAGCCACGTATAATTAAATTTGTTGCCTGCCTTGCTGATATGAGCTACACCAGTGAATCTTGTATGGTTGGCGAGCAACATATGCCAGTCAAGGCTTGCCCACATATATTATAGCAAAATTAATGGTAACAACTTTTTTCTTGTTTTTATTTGAGAGAGATTGGATGATGCATGTTGTGCTTTTTTCTAAATCAGGCATCAACATATAAGAGACAATGACCATAATTGACAAATGAGATTTTTCTAACTTATCTCTATAATGCGAAAATCTTGTGCTCTCCGTGGATATGTTTTCGTCACCTGGAAGCTTGAACTAGCCCTCTCTTCTTCATAGATTGCTGCAAATGATGGCAGAGTCCTGATGGCTGGAGGAGTGGACATGCCCCTTGGCTCCCAAAAAAAAAAAAAAAAAACTCCTTTACATTTAATACTGTCTCCCGTTGTTTGGCTTCCTTTAACCAAAATTACCGAGGAATTTTCAGTTCTGAAAAAAGGAATGATTATAAACCAAGGATCTAATCACAAATAAATTTGAGATGTAAGGGCTGAATTGAATACTTGTGAATCACAGGGACTTGTATACACACACTATTGAAGAAAAATGGAAAATCCTAGGGGAGGTTGCTGCCCTCCCCGGTCTCTAACCAAATAGACACAAGCTTAGGGATTTTTTGGACTATGAGGACTGCAGAGCACGACCTGGAGACTGGAGTATTTGTTTGTAGAGAGATGCTTCTCTTTACCTTTTTCATATTTTATGTAATTTGGACAAGCAAATGGAAGAAAATTATTTTCAAATAAGCCTAACTCTATGCTTAATTATGATGAACATTTTGTTCCCATTCTCAAAAGGAAAGCATATTCCTAACAAAATTCAAAAGCAAATTGTAGATTATTCCTTAATTTAGGTATGATTCATCTTATATACATGAACATGTTTTTATATCATGCCAATTCCCCCGACTCCAAATTAGCACTTGGGTGGGGATTTTGGACTCGTTGTCCTGATCTCAACCTGGTTTTTAAATCGTTGAATTAATATTTTATTTTAAAAATAACATAAAAAGCTTTAAATTTACATAAAAAAAGGGTTATATAATTTCAATATAAATGATAGAGACCGTTTATATAATATGCTTAGCTTATTATACTTGCCATGATGAAATATATAAAGTCTCCTTGAAAACTTCAATTTTTTTATAAGATAAAACCCAAAAGCAGCGCCCCATCAAATGTAAATTACTAACATTAACGTTACGAGAGGATCCACAGCACGTATTTTGTAGCTAGGCCCTCCTCCTAATGAAAATAAGAAAGAGAAATTTCTAATGCAATTACTAACAAGAATAGCAGTAGGGTTCCCAATTTATTTTAATCAATATACTAACATATTACGACATGCATAGTTACGACCAGTAGTGTCCTGAGAGCATGGGCAATGACAATAATTGTCAACGTTGGTGGTAGGTGGTGGTCTTGTACCCGCTGAACCATTGAATCTCGTCCTGGTTGTCGAACCTCCCACTTCAGCAACCGTATGGAAATATTAGGTGGTGGTCTTGTACCCACGGAACCATTAAATCTCGTCCTTGGTGTCGAACCACCCACTTCATCAACCGTATGGAAATATAAAAATTATTTTATTACCACCTAGCTAGAAGAACAGGAGTTTGGAGTATATATTGTCGTACAATTCAGCTTAACACCACCCGATCTGTGTTTATTTAAGTAGAAAGAAATCATTTCCTCAAATTAGAAAAAAAAAAAAAGAAGGTGCGGGAGAATTGGAAAGTAGGATTTTTCAGGCCAATATTTTTGGAGCTTGAATATGGCCTTGCCAATATATCACTTCTTGATTTTTGTGACTTGGAACAAACGCCTCGTAGTCGCACTGGTCCCCAGAATAAAATTCCCCATCGATAGCCATTTTGAATCCTATAAAACTTTTGACTATGTAGGATATAGCCTTTCCTTTCCCTAGAATCCAAGCTAATGTTTAAAATCTTGTTTTAAATTAAAACATACCAGATTGCTAGTTTTAAACTTGTTATTATGATAACTTAATTAGCATATCGCACTGTTATGATTTAGTGGTCCTGTAAGTCCCTCTCAACATCTTCATCCCAATGATATACAAAGAGAAAGTAGAGGTTTATAACTTATTTATTATCTCCAATTGACTGTTTTTGATAAGAATTCATGTGCTTCGTTGAGATCATGTAGATGGCCTACCAAAAAGATAATTAATTAGCATCCAATACGAGATTAGTTGATATTTATAATGATATAATAGTAATACCCTTTGGCAGTAAAGCAGAAATTAATTCGGTCTGATCTTCATGTTGGATTATGCGACGATCTTGTATACCTTTGCGACAATTCTTGGGATTTTTTCTCCAAATCTTGCACTCATGGACCTTGATTCAAGCAGGATATTCTCATTTTTGGTAATTTATGTTGGTGAAAGCGGGAAAGAAGGATTCCTATCTTCCCTTCTATTTAGTTTTCTCAAATTACAAAAAGAAAAATGGGAATTGTATACGGATTATGAACTTAAATTCATTAGTAATAAAATTAAAAAATTGCCTTGTAATTGGAGTTAAGTAAAAGATAAACTATTAAGTATATATACTCAAAGTTTTACTTTGTTCTTCTCATATTTCTTCTCATGTAAACATAAAAATCACTATAAATTACTTATAGGTTCCAAGAATCCAATAATTCTTCTTCAAGGTGCAAGTTTTTCTATTCCCCCTCTTTTAGAGGTGCGCAAGCCATCATGTCTTTCCAAACTACATACCATGGAGTTCAATTGCCAGTATAATTTTTTTGGGATACACCGATAAACATAGTAAAAAATTAGTCTGTGAATGAGTTTTATTGTAATTTGTTGACAGAATTTGTCCGCCGCTAATTCTATTTGTATTTAATAATTTTTTAACAGTAAAAAACACTAATTTGAAAAAGAAATTTGTGGGCATGCTGTGGCTTTTAGTGGAGAAAAACACGTCAAAAAATCGAAACCCATGCTTATTATCTTAGAAGCCAACCAAAATTGACATCTAGGGCTTATAGAATCAAAGATTAGATCCTATGTCTACATCTTTAGAGACCATACATGGATCGATCTTTCCCTTTTTCTTTCCACTAACTCCATCAATTCACCTTGTCTGCTAGTTTTACCTCCATTATATAAAACAATATCTTCCACACCACCACCAGGAAATTACTTAGCGGCCATTAACTCGTATAGAAATACCTCTATTTTTTCATTAAAATAATTAAAAGCGCATCCAAAGTTTAAGAAATCAAACAGCTACTTCCTCAGTTCTAAATCCCGTAGCCGCTTTTAGGGTTTTGATAATGAAAAATAAATTAAAAAAGAATTGGGCGAGGCAGTGTTATTTTTGAAGGGAAAAAAGACCCCACGTACTAGTGATCCAGGACGAAAAATCTAGCTCATTTTCGAGATGGAAAATCTGCCTAAGCTTTTTACTTCATCCTCTTCACCATCTTTACCCTTTTGTTTTATTTTTCCGATCTCGAGTGTGCACAGGATTGTAGAATCTTGAGCTACCTGCTTCCCTACTCTCTCTCTCTCTCTCTCACGCACACATACATTTATTCGCTGTCTTTTATATGCACATGTATATTAATTTCCTTTGAAGATCTATTCATTAAAAAAATAAAAAATATATCAACAAACACACAAAAGTAATAAAGATAAAGAAGAGATCTTATTCTTTGATGTAAACCCCTCACCATTCACTAATAAAGTTTCTTATTTTCTTTTGAATTACAGGATTAAACCATTAGCAATGGCTCGATTAGTACCAAGATGAGTTGTTTCATACACGGGCAATTCTTCTCTGTACCTTTCGATTCCAATAGCAGAAAGATTATCTAATTCAAACAAATCAGAGCTTGCACAGCTTGCTACATCAGATTCTTCCTCCTCTTCCTCATCACTAGACATGACTTCATGATTATTGTCATTGCAAAGATCGGTGCTCATATGATTGAATTGCTCTTCCTTCTTTTGATAGTTCTTAAAAAGATTCCTTGCAACTTCCTCAATTCGGCGACTTTCATTCTTTACATGGAACTTCAGCTCTTCACCACTTGTGGGAACATTATTTCTTGTGTCTTTTGTAACTGTAGCTGCCACTAGAGTACTACTCAATTCTTGACAATCACTTCCATATAGACTTTTATGTCCACAAGGCCTACAATCCTCGTCAACAATCACACTAACAGGACAGAACCTCACTGACCTTTTGGCCCCGTTGTTGCTGCTCAATTTCCCTGCTCTTGAAGAAGGTGTTTTGCTCAAGCAAGACCTTGAAAATGAAGAAGCTGAAGAGCATGTAGATGCTTGCTCAGATTTTAACTTCCTCTCCTCAAACCTGCCTTCTGAAGTCGAAATCTTGGCCTTCCTTGCATTGCCTGCAGTGAAAAGAGAGTTGAGAAAGCTTGCAAGCCGGCCGCCGGGTGATATAGGCTGTTTGACCTTCTTGAGATCACCATAAATCTTTAAGGCCTTCGATTTTGTCCTGACAAAACTGCCTTCATGTTTTGCCTTCTGGTTTGGTGCATAATTTCTCTCATGATTATGATACATATCAATTTGATGATGATCTTCACGTCTTTGGTATTTCTCTGGCCTAGCAGAAATGCTGGTTCTGATAGGCTTAGGCCTCTGAATGGTGTAACTTGTTGTTGATGATCTTGATGAGTTGACACCATAAATTGATTCAGATTCTGATGATGAAAAACCACCACCACTGCTAGATTCTGAGGAAGTCGAGCTTGAATTTAACAGCACAGAATCTACATCTTTTCGAGATTTATTCTCCAAATCCGCCATGGATTTCCGCCTTACAGCGACCTTCTCATAGCTAACCTTCTTCTCCATCCACTTGTCTATCATGCATGCTCTTCGCAAACTTGTCATTTCTCCATCTTTAATACCATTATTCTCATGCTTCTTTCTCATGGTTTCCCTGTAGTAAATCAGCTGCTCTTCCTCTCCTTTACCATTTCCATTTTCATCTATGGAACGGTAGATAGCATCGAGAAGAGTAGAGGAGAAAGATGGGTTCTCCCTTTGGTTTCTATACCTATCATCTCTTAGAGGTTTCTCCCATCTATCCATATTCTCTCTTTATAGGAGATCGTTGCTTGAAGTACAGTAGTACTACACAAGAAATAGTATCAAATTGAATGATATTGTTTTCTCTTTGCTGTCTGCTTCAAATAGTACTAAAAGCTGGGAGAGAGGTGAATAAAGCGAAGGAGAGGTTAATGGTAGCCAGGATGATTACGTGAAGGAGAAAACTAAGACAGAACAGACTGGAACTCTGGTCCTCTTGTTCTCTCTCTCTCACTATGTGAAATATAAAAGACAAGCAAAGAAGCAGACACATTCATTGTCGTATGCTTGATGACTTAGAGAGAGAGAGAGAGAGAGAGAGGGAGTGAGAGTAATGAAAGCCAAAAGCCACGCCTCTGAAGGAGGAGAATTGGTTTTAGAGAGTGTGCTCTCTTTTCTTTCACATGCTCTTATAAGGCCACACTCTCTCTTCCAAGTGGGTCCATGCTTGGTTGTGTGGTGACGTGGCGTTTTTATTATTTAATTAACGATTTAACAAAAAGTAGCAAATTGCAATCGCGACCATGCTTTTGTTTACTGTGTGTCTATGCTTTGTTGTTTCTTCTGAGGTAGAGTTGGTATTTGTTTTGGTGGTTATTATTATTATTATTTTGTTTTTTGTTTTAAATTATTTATATATATTTTTAAATTGTTTTGATATATTGATTTTAAAAAAATTTAAAAATTATTTTAATATATATATATATTAAATATTTTAAGAAATAATAGTTATTCAATTCCATACATTATCGAGATTGCTTTTTTCTTGCATTTGCTCAAAACAAAGGAGAGGGGATTAACTTATTAAGGTGCATGATTATGCATACAAGATAGGTGCCGGCCAGATATTAATCCCCGATATATAGTTGTTTTCCGATTCTCAAATTCTTAATTAGTATTTAAATACAAATTCTTTTCTTATGTTTTAACTATCGAAGCATTTTCTTAATAATTTGTTGTAGGTTTTTTTTTTCTCAAAGAACTTCTATCTCAATATTTTTTATATATAAGAAAACAAAGCCACAAACAAAGGGAGCATTATTCTTGGAAACAACTTGGATTTATTTCCTATTCCTCTCTTCTTTCATAAAAAGGAAAGGGACTTTCGGTTGTTCATGAGGGGAGGAGAAATGGGAACTACTGCAAAGCATGAAGACTTGCCGTCGATCATAACGTGAGCCCAGGCAAGATGCATATGTGCACAGTCAAGTAACGCGGGCGGCTCATCGGATACTTTGACTTGCAACGCCATCGAACAATCAAATGAACAGCAATAATGCAGCCTTTTACATTAAATCCAGTAAAGTTTTGTAGATTTTCTTTTGAAAAACGTATGTTTGTTCATTTGGGTTGGCTAAGGAGGGTGACAGTACATTTCAAGGGAAACAAGGAAGAAGATCGTAGGGGAATGGAGAAAAAGAAATATTTATAACAATACGTACTTTACACCTCTGTATATACATTAATTAAAATGATTACCGTGTCTCTCTCTCGTTCTATGAGATAATTTGCCTTTCTTATGGTGTAATCACCAAGTTGCTAGAGCATCTTTATATACTACATTATTACGTTTTCCATAATTCATAATTTTTTTTAATTTTAAATTCAAAATTCGAAATTTAAAAAAAGTTTTTATTATGAAAAAACTTACCGAATTTTTTAATAAACTCTTGATTTTTTTGTATAAAATATTCATTTTCTTGATTTTTTTCTTGCTTGTCTCACCTAAAATATTTTATAGAAAAATTAATTAATATAAATTATTTTATAGTTAACCTTTAAACTTAATTCAATAATTAAACTTAATTTCTCATGAAATTATAAAAAATATCTACAAATAACAATTCATTTACAATATTATTTAATGATATCATCACCACATTTATCATCATTATCATCATTATTCCATCATTTATGTATACAAGTATCCTTAAAAAATCAAGAAAATCAATTTGTTTCATAATATATATATATATATATATATGATTTGTGAGTTGAAGAATCCCCTTTAATTCATTTTTGTTTTTATCATTTTACTAATGGGGTGGCCTTTAAGCTTACAATGTGTGTTTAGATGAGCATGCGTATATGTATTTCCTTGTAAATATCTTATTCTTTTTATTTTTATCAATGTGTGAAAATTTATGTTATAATTTTTCATATATTAAAACATTATCCTAAAAGAAAATCTAGGTTGAATCAATATTGTCCCATCAAGACATATAAGTGCGAGAGGTGATCTTTGAGCTCTTAGATAGGATGTATAGGATGATGAATATCTTTTTTATTATTATTATATAACATTTCTTTGTTTGGAAATCTAAAAATTAGTTAGAATTTTTATTTATCATAAAACTAGATAATGATTTTTATTTTTTTTACCTTTAATTCACCAAGATGTCCTTTGTGAAAACTATAATTATTATTTTGCAATAAAATAACAATAATTTTAATTTAGTATTCTAATAAGAATCATCATCATCATCTTTAGCATCATTAATATAAATATAGTTTTATATTTCGTAAATTAAATAAATTATATGTAACATTTTCCCCTTCATATACCTTAGTTAAAAAAATAGTTTTTATTTTATTAAAAAATAAAAAGAAATGGTACCACTCCTTCCCCAGCTTCTTATTTGAACATATAAAAAAAATTAAAAAAGGTTAGTGATTTATTATGAACCAAAACACAAAACATTGTGAATTTTGAATAATATTCTTACATGTTTGCCCTTCTCAACATAAAAAATGGCTTTGTTGATGAGGTTAATATCATCTTTTCCATACAATCCATTGATCATTACCAAGTACATTAAAAAAATCGATCTTTTCATGTTTTTTATCACATTAAAATTACTTAATTATTCCTAAAAGGAAACACTTTTGAACTAGAATCTAGGAGCTTCTCATTCTATTCTTTTTTAGTAAAATGATTAAATTATCTTTAAGATAAAAAAAGTTATTAAGCTGGCATAAATGAATGTTTTTATATTTTTAACTTTTTTTTAATTATAATTAAGTTGCACGTGCTAGTGAGGAGGAGAAACCCACTTCATTTCGGTGATGCATGAGACATCTTCTGATGAATATATAATGGCTTTTAGGGTAGCATTTGAAATATCTTATTTGCATCTCCATCTCTAAGTGGTGCATGTAACTAACGAACCTTTAATTTGGTATTGAGATTTTTTTCTCTCTCTCTCCCCCTTGATTTCAATGTTCATCCCTCTAATTTTTCAAAGTAGCTATTCAATTTATTTTTTCTTCAGCTTTGATCCTAATTCTTTTTATTATCATTTTTTTTTATTTGAATGACTTATAAAATTGGGATTGTGTTTTGTTTCATCCCCCTTTAATTGTTTTATCTAACATCTTTGGTCTTTATTATTTTGATTGTTATTTTATTTATTTATTATTATCCTTTTCATGATTCTTTTTTTAATTTTAGATGATTGAAAATTTTTCGTTGTAATTTTTTTTGTTTGCCTTTTGTGGGGCAACCTAATCTAATGACTTGAGTCACAGGTTTTAAATATTAGCATGATTTGACTTCAGTTCTTTTCTTTATGGTTCTTTGTTTATTTTTTTATATAAATTTTATCATTTGATATTTAATTATTAAGCATTTTATGAGGTTATTATGTTCTCATATAAAGGATCATGAGTTAGTCAAATTAGCTTGAGTTCACTTGATTTTTTTATTTTTTCTCTAACCGATCTTCTTTAGTCTCGCTTTTTATTATTTAGTTTACTTGAGAGATAAACTCCATTGTTTTATTCAATTTTTTTCGTATGTAGTTATCTTCACCTAATAATCAAGCTATATATTTGGTATGATAACTAGAGTTAGGTTTCTTGTTGTCTTTTTTTTTTCAATATGTCCTTAAGCATATGATTTGTTGTAATTAAGCCTAATATTTTTTTGATCTCTCCACGAGGTTATCCATTTCCCATTTGATTTTTTCTTTGTTATCAAATAAGATGATTGAGACTTTTTAAAAAATTTAGAAAGTTTTTTTTTATAATATTGATAAATGCTTATATTTTTTTTATTAGACATTGTTACTTTTTTTAAAAAAAAAATTATATTATTAAATTTATTGAATTTATTTAACTTGCTTTGTTTCGATAATTTCCTTTTGATTCACAGTGAGAGATATTATTTAGTTAGTTAGACTAAAGATTATTCAGAAATTTATGTCATATATAGATTTTAAACTTGCTTTGTTTTCCATTTGGATAGCAAATCAAACAACATAATTGTGTTCTTGATATGGTGCATACGGCATGAATGCGAAAGCAACCTATTACATAGTACTTTGCAAGATGATAAAGCACGACCTATGATGATGGACTGACCATTTCTTTCCTCTATTTCTTCTTCTTCTTTATTTCTTGTGAATATGCTCAAACCATTTCGGTAGCAAATTAAATGTATGATTATACAATGAACATTGCCATTAGTAACTAACAAACAATAAATGAATTTCATGGAATCAATCACTATTCCCTTCCGGGATAATTCTTATTCGATGCGAATAAGATAATACTTCTCAATACATTGGATAGCTCGAGATACAAATTATGAATATGAGACAAAAATAAATTCAATTAGCTAGTATGGAGGGGTCGTGCATGTACGAACAAATATGATAGAAAAATAAATTCAATTATGCGTATGGAGGGGACGTGTGGATATGTTTTGGAGATTTGTGATTTAATGAAAAGGATTGAAATATACTTTTAAGGTTTATGAGTTAAGAAACTTAAGATTTTAAATAAAAAATAATTCTCTTTTATCTTTTTAAACCTTGAATGAGAGATTTTTTAGAGAAAAATGCGTGTGTGTATTCAAAAGGAAGATAACCAGAATAATTATATTTGAAAGATAAAAAAAAATAAATTATAAAAAAATCTCCAAATTAATATATAATCTAAAGAAAATATGGAAGATAATGTTTTTTTCTCTCTCTTTTGTAACCTCGTTCTATTTGCTGTTGGTTTTCTCGAAGCTAGTTTTTTATATATTATCAAAAATAAATAAATAAAAATGCTGTATAATTTATAAAGTATTCTATGGTTACAATATCGTTAAGAATTGTTAAATTGCTGCATCCATAACTAGGACCAGAGCTCCGTAAGGATGCATCCATACTTGTATCTGTATCAATAAGTATAATTCGGACAATCGATCGAATCACCCAGAAAAAGAGATAGAAAAACGACTAGATTGCCAGAATTACTTGCGCCCCAAAACTCTTAACGTATATAGGGTTGACCCCTAGGCAATCGCCCCTTCAACGCGTGTTAGTTCTCATGGTTTTACGAATTTTTCGTTCATGTCCTTTAGAACTATAGATTGACCTTCTATTACAAATTAAGAGCTTGAAAAGATAACTAATAATTTTATGCTCCTAATAATTTCTCAAGTGAAATAGAATATTTATCAGTGCATGTATCTTAATAACATTACTATAAGAAAAATCAAATGAAATCATTTTTCATTAGGGAAATATTAAGAAAAAAAATGAGGCAATAATTAGATACTCTATTTGTAAAAAAATATTAATTAAAAGTAAAAAAATTTAAAATTTTAAAAAACATTTTTAAAATATAAAAACAAGATCTTGATTGAATGGGCATTCCTCAAGCATCACCACCTCTTAAAAGGAGAGGTAGAAGAGACTTGTTTGCAAAGAGAGTATTTTGGGAAAATGAAAAAATGGATATGAGTTTTTATAAAGAAGAAAACTCAGAATAAACGATTATAAAAGCACATAGTTCAAGCACATAGTTAAGGTGGGCATTCCTCAACCAACACCTTTCATAAGTGAGAGATAAGGCTAGTTTGCTTAGAAAGCGCGCTTTCATGTCGACATTATGTAAGGCCAATACTTAATTAAATTAAGTATATCTATTAATTAGTGGAAGATAAAATTAGTAGGGTATTAATGGAAGATAAAAATTAGTGGAGATGAGTTGTTGGGACAATTTATACCATAATTTATAGCTTTTGTCCCCTCACTCTTTCTATAAATAGGCAATGCCTCCAAGCTTATTATACACACCAAAGAAGAGCAGTGAAGAGAGAGTAATCCTACAAAATTGTGAGGTATTTGTGAGAGAGTAAGTGAGGTGTTTTCTCCTAATAATAGAGATATTTTAGTTGTTCTCATATTACTTGAGAGATGTTGTAGTTCTCATATTACTTAGTAAAATCCTTTTATATTTGTTTGTGGATGTAGCCTAAATTAGGTGAACCACGTAAATTCTTGTGTGTCTCATTTCTCATTTTATCCTATTCCTTGCCTTTTGTCTTATTGGGTTTGCATGCCAGGATCCTAACAGTGGTATCAGAGCTTTTTGGTTGGTATTGTTAACACATAAAAGTTATTCGTGTGTACGGTTACTATTCAAGTCTACGACACTATTCACATATACGACATTATTTATCTATATGATATTGTTTATATTTGTTACTATTAGCATATATTAAAAAAGAGGTGTCGTGATTAAATACAATCTAGAAGTTCTGTCTAAGAAGATTGGGTTTTAAACGGGATCATTTGTGACCGCTCCAATCTTTCTTGGAAACTTACTTAGTGAAGTACTATTCACACGATACTATTTATATATACGTTGTAGATCAGTGAAACAATGATAATTGAATAGATCTTGATGAATATAATGACAACAAAGTACGAGATTGAGAGGTTTAATGAGAGCAGTTTCTCACTATGAAAAATGAGAATCAAGGCAATTTTAAGGAAAGACAATTGCTTGGCAGCAATTGGAGATCGGCCCGAGGAGATCACTTATAATACAAAATGAAATGAGATGGATGGAAATGCTATTACTAACATATATTTAGCATTAGCCTATGGAGTATTATCAAGTGTAGCAAAGAAGAAAACAGTTAAAGAGATTTTCTTAAAGCGGAGACTTTATACCCTTCGAATGGTAGAAACCACGTCGATGACTGACCACATCAACACAATAAGAACTCTATTTTCGCAACTCACTATGTTGGGTCAATAAATAGAAAAAAATGAACGTGCAAAGCTTCTACTTCAAAGTCTTCCTGATTTGTATGATCAGCTTATTATCAACTTGACAAATAATATCCTCTCAGACTATTTAGTCTTTGATGATATTGCAGCCGCTATCTTGGAAGAATAAAATAAGCGTAAAAACAAAGGAGACAAAAACAGTTCAAACCAAGCAGAGGCGTTGTTGGTGTCAAGAGGAAGATCAATGAAGCATGGCTTAAGTGGGAGTTAAAGGCAGGGGAGGTCCAAATCAAGAAGTAAAAAGACTATGAAATGCTACAACTGTGGTAGGAAAGAGCATTTCAAAAAGGATTGTTGGTTAAAAAAGGGTATAGAGAATACTGTAAAGTCATCAAAACCTCAAGAAAAATGTTGTAAGCACCTTCGAATATGGGGAGGTTTTATATAGTGAAGCAACAATAATCTCTATAGATAGAGAAGAGCTCAGTAAGGTCTGGCTAATGTATTTAACAGTAACATGGCATATGACTCCTAATCGAGATTGGTTCGATACATATAAACCCATCTCTAGAGGCAAAGTGTTCATGGGTGATATTCATGTTTTAGAGATTGTTGGCATTGGCACCATCAAATTAAAGATGTATGATGGCTTAATTCGTACTATTTCAAAAGTGCGACATGTGAAAGACTTAAAGAATAATTTTTTTTTCATAGGATAATTTAATAGTCTTGGTTGTAAGATTCGAACAGATGATGGAATCATAAAAATCATCAAAGGAGCGCTAGTAGTTTTAAAGGCAAGAAAGATAGTTGCAAATATATTTGCTTTAATAGGAGAAACACATCATAAGGCAGAAACATCAATTGCATCAGCCAGTCCTGCAGAAGAGAAGATGATGATGTGGTATAAAAAACTAGGTCACATGTCAGAGAAAGATTTAAAGGTTCTCTCTGATCAAAAGTTACTTTCTAAGCTTATAAAGGTTACTTTATCTTTTTGTGAGCACTATGTTACAAGTATACAACACAGGTTAAAGTTTGACACATCAACAACTAAGAGCAAATGCATCTTAGACCTGATTCACTCTGATGTTTGGCAATCACTGGTTATATCCTTGGAAGGAGCAAGATACTTTGTATCATTCATAAATAACTTCTCCAAGAGATGTTGGGTGTATCCAATTAGAAGGAAGACAGATGTAGTTACAGTCTTTAAAACTTTCAAAGTGCGGGTGGAACTTGAATTTGAAAAGAAGATCAAGTGTTTGAAGACTAATAATGAAGGAGAATATACTAATGATGAATTTGATAACTTCTATCAACATGAAGGTATTAAAAAGCAGTTTATAACGGTATACACTGCACAACAAAATAGAATGGCAGAGTGGATAAATAAAACTCTGTTAGAAAGAACAAGAGCAATGTTAAAGGCTGCAGGTCTAAGAAAGTCATTTTGGGCAGAAGCAGTCAATACCGTATGTTATGTGATAAATCGATCTCCATCAATTGCAATTGAGCTAAAGACACCAATGGAGATGTGGACTAGAAAACCAGCTGATTATTTCCGATTACATATATTGGGAAGTCTTGTGTACGTGATGTACAATACACAAGAAGTTAACAAACTGGATTCAAAATCCAGAAAATATATATTCTTGAGATATGCTGATGAAGTGAAAGGATATCGCTTATAGGATCTCACTGCCCACAAGGTAGTCATCAGTAGGGATGTCATATTTACAGAAGGTAAAATGTAAATGAAAGAACATAATAGCATTCCAAAGGAGATTATAGTAGTCAAGATGGAAAATACTCAGAATAATACTTCTTCTGAAGCTGCATCAGATTATGAAGAGTAAGAACAAATAGATCCTAAAACTCCTGAAGTTCGACGGTCGACTTGTGAAAGAAGACCACTAGTCTGGCATTTAGAATATGTTACTGAGAGTAACATTGCATACTGTCTTCTAACAAAGGATGGAGAGCCATCAACTTTTCATGAGGCTATCAAAAGCATAGATGTATCTATGTAGATGACAGAAATGCAAGAGGAGATTGAAGCTCTACACAAGAATAATACTTGGGATCTTGTCCCACTACCACAAGAAAGAAAGGCCATTGGAAATAAATGGGTTTACAAGATAAAACATGATGGCAACGATTAAGTGGAGTGGTATCGTGCAAGATTGGTGGTGAAAAGATATGCTCAGAAAGAAGGAATAGACTTCAATGAGATATTTTCTCCGATGGTATAACTTACTACAATCAGAGTAGTCTTGACAATGTGTGCTATATTTGATCTTCACTTGAGCAGTTAGATGTGAAAACTGCATTTCTTTATGGAGAACTTAAAGAAGAAATTTATATGCTCCAACCAGAGGGTTTTGCTGAAACAAGCAAGAAGAACTTGGTTTGCAAGTTGAACAAATCTCTATATGGTCTCAAACAAGCACTGAGGTGTTAGTATAAGAGATTTGATTCCTTCATAATTAGCCTTGGGTACAGTAGACTCAGTTCAGACCATTGTACGTATTACAAGAGGTTTGAGGAAGATGATGTTTTCACCATTCTGTTGTTGTACGTGGATGACATGTTGGTGATAGGTCCCAACAAAGGTCGAGTCCAAAAATTAAAGGAACAATTGGCTAGGGAGTTTGATATGAAGGACTTGAGAATAACAAACAGGATTCTAGAGATGTAAATTTACCGAGACATAAATAAGAGGAAGATTTGACTTTCTCAGAAAAATTATTTGAAGAAATCTTGCGACGCTTCAACATGCAAGATTGTAAGCTAATTTCCACCCCACTTCCTATTAATTTCAAATTATCCTCAAATATGTCTCCTAACAATGAAGCAGAGAGGATGGATATGTCTCAAGTACCGTAGGCATCAGTAGTGGTTTCCACCCCACTTCCTATTAATTTCAAATTATCCTCAAATATGTCTCCTAGCAATGAAGCAGATAGGATGGATATGTCTCAAGTACCGTATGCATCAGTAGTGGAAAGTTTAATGTTTGTCATGATATATACAAGACCAGACATTGCACAATCAGTGGGAGCTGCTAGTCGATACATAATAAATCCTGGTAAAGAGCATTAGAATACTATTAAAAGGATCTTGAGATACATCAAAGGTTCCTCAGATGCTATAATATGTTATGGAGGATCAGAATTTACTATCAGAGGTTATGTTGACTCAGATTTTACTGGTGACCTTGAGAAAACAAAATCCACTACAGGCTATGTGTTTATAATTGCTAGAAGAGTTGTGAGCTAGGTCTCTAGACTACAGATTGTTGTAGTGTTATCCACAATAGAAGTTGAGTATATAACAGCTACACAAGCTTGTAAAAAAGCAATATAGATGAAGAAACTTATGGAGGAGTTCGGGCACAAACAAGAGAATTTTTTTTGTATTGTAATAGTCAAAGTGTTACTTTGTTTGGCAATATTGTCAGTCATATGATTTGCTTCATTTAAATAGGACAATAAGATAGAGAACCTAAAAGAACAATATAATTATAGGTGAAAATGAATAAGTACGATATTTTAAAAGTCTAACAAGATGTTTGTTCATCGAATTAATAACAAAGGCAGAATAAGACTTAATAATAAAGTTCATTTCTTAAAGAGGATAATTCTAAGGTTTTGATTAAAACAAGTGATTCAACTTTATTTGACTCTTAATTCCCACATAGGCTGAAAAAAATCTCATTACTATACCATTATGATCATGTAGTAACCCTTAAATTCCACTAGTTCTAAGTTTATCCTTGGAAGATCCATCAACAATCCATTTTGGAGTATACAAATCAGGAGGATTGTAAGTGAGAGGCCTTAAACATTTGATATTAGTCTAACAAACCAAACCATTCACAGATATTAATAAATCAAGTGCTCAGTAATAAAAATTTGAGAAAATAGCTTTGATCTACACACACAATCTAGTCAGTATTAAGAAAATACAATGTCATAATTAGGCATCCCTTTATTGAAGATTAACTCATTACATGTAAGCTAGATAAACCATAAAATTATAACGAAGAGCATGAAGCATACCTTTTTCTTAAATCTTTCATGAACAAGATATTCCCATTAAAGAAATAGATTAGATAAACTTCTAAGGCAGTACCAAGATATACCCTATCAATCAATAAACCTAGCTCAAATATGCCAAATATTATGACAATGAATGAGAAAGGGCGGACTTGGTGTGGATATTATTAGAAAGAGTTCTCGTGAACCAACATTGACTGCTAGGAATGTTGTTAGTAGAATTACGGTATCGAAGGTGGCTAAAGTAATGCTAGCAAGGTATGACATCTCTTTAGCAAGAGACATGGGGCACGACAAGGTTGAATTAAAGCTAGATAGTGTTCTTGTTACAGTGGTCATAAAAAAAGCTAGACCCTTCTCCAGGTCTGTTGCTCAAGATATCAGTATGTAGCTTTTTTTTTTCTTTTATTTTGTTGAGCTCTTGTAAGGAGTAATGTGTTAGGTTCCTAGCATGCAAACCTGACAAGACAAAAGACAATGAATAAGATAAAATGAGAAATGAGACACAAAAGAATTTACGTAGTTCATCCAATTTGGGCTACGTCCACAAACAAGTATAGAAAGATTTGACTAAGTAATATGAGAATTATAACATCTCTCAAGTAATAGGAGAACAACTAAAATCTCTTTATTACTAAGAGAAAACATCTCACTTACTTTCTCACAAATACCTCATAATTTTATGGGATTACTCTCTCTTCACTCTCTTCTTCACTTCTCTTCTTTGATGTGTATAGTAAGCTTGAAGGCATTGCCTATTTATAGGAAGAGTGAGGGGACAAAGGCCATAAATTATGGTATAAATTATACCAAAAACTCATTTCCACTAATTTTTTTCTTCCACTAATTTTATCTTCCACTAATTAATGGATATATTTAATTTAATTAAGTATTAGCCTTACATTCTCCCACTTAAAGATTTTGATGATTTAATTAAGTCTTCACACATGATCATTTGTGATTCTTTTATTCTTTCTATACTTGTCATCTTTATACTGCATATATTTCTACTAGGCCATAAGAGGATTTGCACCATATATACTTATTAGTATTGACCGGTTTCGTCAAAGTATCTGCTGGGTTTTTCTTTATGTGAACCTTCTGAAAATTCACACTTCCATCTTCTACCACTTCGTGAACAAAGTGATATTGAACATCTATGTGTTTTGTTCTTGAATGAAATATTAGATTCCTTACAATATGACTGACAATGTTGCCAAACAATGGGTTAATATACAAAGTGGGTTTATTACTTTGTATTGATATTTTACTTATTTAAGATAAATTATTTTTGGTTGTTGTAATATTAAGGGTACTTATAAAGATTGAATAGGGTTTGTTTAATGCTTCCGGTGGGTGGTTTAGGTTATTACATAAGATGGAAATTTGGACTTATGGTTAATGTATTGGAAATGATAACTTTAGTTATCTATGATAGCTTTATTTTAAGAGTTGGAGTTTTGTTGCCTTAATTTGCAGCATACTATCTCTAAGTGTTTTTTTTTTATGGTTTACATGTATTTTTCTATTGTATTTTTATTTGATATCCTTTTAGGATGTTGTTGTAACCTATTTTTGACTCATTTCGTGATTCATATTTTTTTCTCTTAAAAAAATGCAAAAATATAAAAAAATATAGTAAAAAAAATATAAAGTAAAAAGAGGATGTTAAAGTGTCTAGAAAATAACTAAAAATTAGTTGAGAAGATTACAAAATGCAAAGATTAAATTTGACAATATTTTTATGACTAATGAGAGCTCTGTTGAAAAAGAAAATTTAATTTGAGGAAGAAAAGTCCTATATCAAACATTTATGGACTCAATTAAATTTTATTGAAGGTTTAATTGAATTTATGAAGGGTTTGATTGTAAAAAAATTAATTTTGAAGTCAATTTAGACTTTAATTGAAAAAAATTAAAGTTTTGGAGTTAAATTATAATTTTTTAGAGTTAATTTGGTTAAATCAGAGGCTTAATTGCTTAAATATTGAAGATTAATTGCAATTACGGATTTAATTGAAGAAATCTGAAACCAAAAACTAAATTGAAAAATGGACATAAATAAAGGGGTCGCAATTAAACCGAATTAGGAACCAAATTAAATAAATTAAAAGTTTATTGATTAAATAAGGATCAAATTGCATAAATTCAAAACCAAGGATCAATTTGGAAAAGGCGACCAACTTCAGGGCTGATAATTAAATTTGATAGGGATGTAATTGAATTGATTTTCAAAATCAAAATTGAAATTGAGAACTTGATTGAACAAATCACAAATTGAAAACGAATGTAAACTCTGACATATTTTTGCTGCCCTTTTCTTTTAAATGAAACAGTGTATTCTATCCAAAATGGTGTTGTTTCATGCAAATGAAAAAAAAAAGATTTAAACGATGTTGTTTTGAACATCACTATGGGTTTTCTTCTTCCCTGAACATACGAGGCAGAGGAAGAAGAGGATTTTTTTTTCCACTGCTTTTCCCTTCAAAAAACGACAACACCTTTTCAAAAAAACACCAACACCACCCCCACTTACCCAAAGCTTTCCATATGCTAGAGAGGTGGTGGAAAGGTGATAGCACAGTGGCCACCTCGGCCTCTCTCTCCTTTTTTTTACCTATAAAAACAGGGGAAGAGAGAGCACAAAAAAAAAGACAGAGTAGAAAAGAGAAGAAAGAGGGAAGACTGAAAGAAAAATGAAAAAAAAAAACAAGAAGAAGAAAAAACAAAGAAGAGAATGAAAAACAGAGAGATAAAAAAAAAAACAGAGCTGCCATCGCCTGGAACCACTGCCACCACTAGACATCACTAACGATCAAGGTAAACCCTCTGCTCCTCTTGCTATTGTTTCTTCTCTCACCATGGAGGACGTGCACGATATACATCTCTATAGGCGAGATGAAGCTGGTTATTGTGCTCATGCTTAGTAACCAACTAATGTGGGTTGGGTATGGATCTTCGATTGAGTCCAGTCCAGCCCAATAATGGTAGGCCGAGTCCAGCTTAGTAAAAAAAATAATATCTTTTAAATTTTTATGATTTCCCAGCATTTTGTTTTATGCTTTTTTGTTTAATCTCAATTTTTTTTGTCATTTCAAAAAAACACAAATCCAACATAAAAATCCTGGTTTTTTTTAACTTAAAAAAATTTTAAAAAATATTTATGTGCATACAGTCAAGTGTTTCAAAGCTAAAAAAAACATAGTGTTTTTCACACATAAAAAAACATTTTAGCATGCATTTTAGCTTTAATAACAAGTTTATTAAAGCTAGGAGAACAATGGCTAAACTATCAAAAAAAAAATTTATTTTGTGTTGTTTTAGTATTAAAGATTACAAATTTATATGTAAAACATAACCCTGATATTAAAAAAATATTTTCTTTTGACAACATATACCAGTTAGGTTTTTACCTGATAAGATAAAAATCTTTTTATAAAGAAGTTTTTTTAGTATTAGGGATTACAAATTTATATGTAAAACATAACCCTGATATTAAAAAAATATTTTCTTTTGACAACATATAACAGTTAGGTTTTTACCTGATAAGAAAAGAATCTCTTTATAGAGAAGGTCTTTTCTTAAATCGTAAACAAACTGGCAATTAAAAAACACAAAAAGACTTTAAATTTTATCAAATAATAAAACAATTAAGCTTATCTTGCTTAGGGCATAGTTGGGGGTGCTAATACCTTCTTTTAACGTAACCAATTTCTGTACTCGATCTTTAAGATCAATTAGGGTTTCTAGTAACCAGACTACTAGGTAACGACTCTTATTTAAATTTTCTACTGATAAGAAATAATAATTCTTTATCTCTTTATATTTTACATTTATCCTTCAGGATGAATAATCGTTGTGATACCACACACATACGACAAATATTTTATCATTTATTAGCATAAACTTTGTTGCTTATAAGAAAAAGAATAAAAGCTTGAGCATTAAAAGGTTAACTTTCATTGATTTTTGCAATCAAAGACAATATATTGTTGGGATCCATAACTAGAAATCTCATTAACCATCACAACTTGATCCTCGTAGCCTTCCTCTTTACCACATTCAAATCATTGCCCCTACATTATAATTTACCAATAAAATTTCCATGTATTAAGAAAGATGAGATAAAAAAATATTCTTCAAATATAAATGACATCTCCTAAAAATTTTAAACAAACACTCGTAATAAATAAGAAAACAACTTAGATTTCCATCACAAGAAAAACCATAGAGAGAAACTTTGGGAAAGACTAAGACTTTGAATATGGTATAATACTAGATAGGTTGCTTCTGTTATGCCACAAGCTAGACCATAAAAAACCTTTAATGTAAAAAAAATGATATCCATGTATTATTAGTGTTTTTCAAGAAGTATGAAAAACACGCAACTGGATCCTAAACCCAAGTTAATTTAATAAGATAGGCTCATTTAATTATATATTGAAAAAATGATAGCAAATAGGTTGAACTTAAAAAATCTTTTATAAATGAGCTTTAAGTAAAGTGATCTCAAGCTTAAGCCAAGTATACGTAATCGCTTAGCTCCACTCAGGCTCATTTATGAATTTCAACAAAAATGATCTAAGAAAACAAATGATAGATTATTGTGTTACTAAAATACTATAAAAATTGTAAAAAAAAAACTTATTTTTGTATTAAAAAGTGCATGTGGGACTTGCTACTAAATACGAAGAGAAAAGTTTTTAATTCATAAAAATTTATTGTATAGGTTAGAAGCTAATTCGGGACCTGAGTCATGAGGTTAAGATAACCCTATAAAAATTATTATGCCTCATTAGCAATATAGAAATATGAAATAAAAAAATCAATTAATAGAAAAGGATAAAAAGAAAAACACCAGCAAACCTTGAAATGTTTGTCAAACTTAGCGAGTTGAATCATGCAATATGATAATTTAATAAAAGGAAAAACATGCAAAATTATAAAATTTAATTTTTAAACAAACTCAATATTAAATGATAAAATAAAAAAGAATTTAACAAAAAAATATTTAAGTCAATTTAAAATAACTTGTTAAACTCGAGACCTAAATCATAACACTAGGATAACCCCATAGAAAGAAAAGTGAATAAAATCACAAAGTTTAATTTTCTACAAATCCTATATTGAATGATGAAATTAAGAAAAAAAATTAAAATAAAAAAAAGAATGAAAAAAATAATCTATATCAATTTGGGATAGCCTTTCAGACCCAAAACCAGGTCATGAGACCCGGATCATCCCATAAAAAAAATTACAGAGTTTAATTTTTAACTAATCTAATATTAAATAATAAAATTAAAAAAAAAAGATGAATTTAAAAGAAGTATCATGAGCAAAAAAAATTAGTAATAAAAAAAATTAAATTTAATATAAAAGAAAAAAAATTAGTAATAAAAAAAATCAAATTTAATATAAAAATAAAATAAAATAACACATTTATTTTTTTGACACGTCAACATAAATCACTACAAGGAAGGTGGTGTTAGGCTAGCAGAGGCAATTGCATGTGTTTTTTTATGCAATAATTTTCTTGGCACGCTAGATCATGGATTGCATAAGCCACCCAATTTATCTCTACCTAGCCACCCTAGCTAATTATATGTATTTTAATTTTAATTTTGATTTGTTAACACCTAATTATTTTATATTAATATTATTTTATTTTATTTTATCAAATCAAGTACCAAATTTTCCTTTAACATTTTAAGAACCTCGTATTTATGGAATCAAAATAAAATATCATTTCAAATCTAAAATAAAATAAATGTGAAATGATCAAAAAAAAATTTTTAAAAAAATGAGTGTTTTAAAAAAACTCTTCCCCCACTCGTGCAAATTTATCCTTAGCGAAAAATAGAATAAGATCTTGTCTATCAAAAATGTATAATAGAATAGCCAAATAATATGGAAGGATGATGGATCATTTTAAAATTTGAAGTTTTGGAATACTCGAATTTCTATCAATCGAAAGTAAGATCTTGTCTATCAAAAATGAAAACAAGATAAACACGATTTAAAAAATGGTCAGTTATTTTTAAATTTAATCATCACTACTTTCGAAAAATGTTGAGACATTGTATCTTCTTGCCAGTAGTGAAAAGGTTTTGGCTAGAGGCCGGCTTGGCAAGGTTGGGTTTGGCGTGCATATTGCATAGGACTTCGACTAAAGGAAGGGTGATTGCTTTCGAGGAGACTCCTTTGAGAAAAGAGGAAGACTGCCTGCTACTCAAGCATAATACGAAGCAGTTGGTCGCAATTAATAGTACATAAAGACAAGTGATTTCTAGCACTTTAATTTTCATGTTTTTTTGGTACGTGTTTTTAGGACCATTTATCACTCTTTCATTTGCTTACAACTAACTTTAATAGCAAAAATAATTAAGAATCAGTGACACATAATATGTATACCATAAACTTATCTTCTATCTTGACGTTATGTAATTTGCTTTTTAACCTTAAAGTGGAACGCTAGTTAAGAGCCCGTTCCATTCTTCATCTAACTTGTAATTAGAATAAGGGTGTTTATGGGTTTAATTAGATTGGGTTTGAATCCATAATTATATCCAAACTAACTTCTAATATTTTATAAATTGTAAATTTGACTAAATTATTTTTTTTGATCCAAGCAGTTGAATATTAAATATTATAGATATCCACACGTTAGATTTATATTGTTAATTCTCATGTATCGGCATTTAGAGGTAGAACTATAGAATGGACTAGGTAAAACTATAGAATGGACTGTAGGTATCATGGCCCCCCTCATATTAGGTTTAATTTTCATACCTTCACCATCATTTAATTCTAATTACCTTCCCCCTTCCCTCTAATAAGGAGATAAATCTTTTTTAATATGTTAAATAAATCTAATAAGATGCCCACTAATAAGAATTTTAAAGATGAAACATTTCTAAATAAAATAAAAATAAATTATCAATTTATAAATTATAAATATAAAGATAAAAGGATTATATGGTATATGATTAAGTCAAGCTGACCAAGTTTTAAAAATTATAACTTCCACCAACTCATAATATCCATTTTTAAGGTTTTTTTTACCTACTATAATGTGTAAAATTCATATTATCTTATTTTGACAAGTTAGGTAAGATTAAATAACACAAATATTGTAGATAAATTTTTTTCCAACACCTTTATATTAGAGTAGAAACACAATACAATTGTTTTTGATGCTGTAACTGTAAAAGTAAAATCCTCTAAAAAAAAGACTTACATGATGAATTGTGTTCAATTAAATGTTTAGGATGGCTTAATTTTTTTTCTTAATGATATTAAACACTGAAAATAATTTGGTTAATATATAATAACTTTAAGCAATTAACAAAGTTTTCATTGAAAGTTGTCAATTATTGAGAGGTTGGACAAATAAACTTTGGTCACTATTTTTTTAAATAAAAAAAAAAGCATGCACCATCATTTAGAAAAGAAAAGAGAGTGTTACCATGGTTAAGTGTTTGGATTTTGGCCTTTTATTTTATTTTATATCTCGTAATTTTTATCAATATTTTTGTAAGAGAGAAAAGAGAATAAGTATTTTATTTGTTAAAATAAGTAGTGTAATAATAAAGAATGAGTGTAAAAGTAAGTAATATGATTTGTGTATGCGTTTAGGATGCAAAAAAGTATTTAAATGAGTAGTTGCATAGAGTGGAAAAGGATCCTTAATCCTTTTGGAGACATTAAAGACATGTTAGAGATTCAATAAAGAAACTTTTGATGATGTAGAGATCTCCCATGGAGATTTTCATAAAGACACATTTAGAGATATGAAGATAAGTTTAGAGATTATAATGGAGATTTTTTGTTAGAGACATTGCAGATATGAAAAAAATATTACAACTATTATAAAAAATTAAAAAGAAAGAGATATAGTTTTTTAAGCTAATTCGAGGATTTTTTAATGTTAGGTAGATCATCAAGTACGTAGACTTACTTTCTTCCATGCTTATCTTGTTTTTTTCATGAGGTAGTGAAGGTGATGATTATTTCTATCTTCTTTTCTAAGGCATGACATTCCTCAACTTCATAATCATGGTCAAGGTGAAAAAGGCAAAACATATTGGGATTTCTTTCTCTTTTTTTGTGTCATTTTTCACGGATGAAGGATATTATATAAATTCTCCATTTTATAAAAGGCTAGCACCTCAATGCATACGGTAGCCAGAGGAGTAGTCAGGATTTCAAGAAATATAAAGAGATCATGAATGTGTTTTTTGGTACTTTTATTAGTTGTTTTGCTTAGAGATTTATGATGTTGAGGAGACTCTTCTTAGTAGAGACATGAGTAACTCTATTTGGTCACACTATTTTTTTCATTCTAATCTAATTTTTCATTACTTATTTTATATTACACAGAGTCCTATTAAGGAATGTATACACGTGTTTTTATAATAAGTAGTTATAAACTCTACTTATTAAGTTTTTAGTGAAAATCAATATGAGCAAATTTTTCACATGCTCTAGTGATTTTTCATCTTTTTATTGGGTGATGGTAAAAAGCTTTATCGAGCTCTTATTGACTAGGATGTTATTGTTAAAACTAGAAGTGACCTTAATACATATATCATAAAGGAAAGAAGCCAAGTTTAAAGCTATGATACCATACCCTAGCAAATCTATAAAAAAATATACTAAAAATTTTATATATAGCATCACTCTTTTATGTCATAAGTTTGAAGATGTTTCTAATATTTTAAATGTACCTCCTAAGATCTATAAGATCATTATAGTTATTCAAACTAGCCTTTATGGTAACACATTCTTTGAAAAGATAAGTGTGTAACACTCTTAGATAAAGTGAGGAGTCTCCTAACTGATAAGACTGGTATTCATTCTTAGGGGCTTATCTCATCTCATATTTAAAATTATTTTTTTCAAAGAGTATGAAAGTGGGAGTTAGATGAAGATTAATGGAAATAATTGATAAATGTAAAACATACATGTGTTTGTATTCCTTTTACACTATGATTTTTAATATATTTTAAGCTTATTTGAGCTTATTATAGTTATTTTTATGAGTTTAGCATGCTTAAGAGACTTTGTGAATTAATTTTTAAAAGATAGAATTTTTTACATTTTATGTTTCAGACTTTGCTTCTTGTGACAGGTTTTTCACGGAGTTATAATTTCATAATATGAACATAAGCTTAATCAAATTTAAAGTGCACATATCAAACTTTCTATAAAGGTATTATAGGTAAAAATCTAAGTTTGTTTGGACTTCTAATCAGACTTATAAGATCAGGTTGAAATCCTACTTATAATAAGCTTTTTTACTTTTAAACTATAGATTCAAACGGGCATATCTTTAGCCTCAAACATCGAGATCATGTGATTCAAAAGCCCAACATCATCTATATATCTATGACTAGAATTTTTATGTAAGATTCTAGGTTAGATAAAAACTTTTTTATTGTGAAAATTCAGATGCAATCTTAAGGATGAGATTAGCCTCCTAATCTGATGTCGAAACTAGTGGTGTCGAGCATCCCACTACAGCTGAGAGTCTTATATAAAAATAATCTAAGAAAGTTTTAAATCAATCTTATAGCATTCCATGAATAAAAGAACACAGCTCAAATGATTGTATATTCTAAGAAAACAAGTCAGAAACAAAGTCTAAGCTGCAACGAGTCTAAATTATAGTAGAGTTGTGACAGTAGTTAAGTCAGTTTTCAACACAAATTTAAAGGATTTAACCAACCTTAAAAACCAAGTAAGTATCGAATTAAGTAGTATAGGGGCTTCTAATTAGCCTATGAATCTTGAAGAATTTGGTAGCCAAGAGAGAGAATAAATAGAGAAGAACACGGCTAAAACAAGAGCTCTGCAATATTTTTTCCGTCTCTATTTTTATTAATTTTCTAGAAACTATAAACTAAACTCTAGCTTTTAGTTCAAAAAAAATAGAAATCATCTCTATTATTAAGTCATAAGAAATAACATAATTATTTTAATTCTTTCATTTCCAAGTACTTATTTATCCTTATTTTAGAATTATGCTATTAATTTTTGTTCATGCATATTACATTATTTTGAGATGGTATATATGTGCTTTCTAGTTTTTTTCAATTCGTAATTATTATTAAAGACTACAATAAGAAGTAAAGGAGTTAACTTAATTGTTGTAACAATCACTTTAATTTATTAGGGAGGAATAAGCTAAGTTAAATTGCTCAAGCTTTTAAATGGTTGTTTAGAATAAATTTTACAAACTTTGCTCTTAAAGCTACTATCGAGTGAATTAAAATTGCTTTTTAACAGTAAATTCACTTAATGGTAAGAAATTGATTAGAAAGCTTTATATAATTAATTTACTTATAATCTCCTCGATTCCTCTTAGTTTTAAGGGACATCAAATTTATTTGCTTGAATTAAAAGAATATTTATTTTACTTTGATGATCAATATATTTATAGGAATCGATATCTAGATCTTTGAACTACATTAATAACATATCAATTTATTATTTTATTTTCAGAATTTTGTTTCTTTAATATTTTATTCAAGTTCCTCGTTTTTTTTTCCAGTATATTGTAGGAAGATTAAACAAAATTTCTCTTGGGTTAGACTTAATTTTCACAATCATAATATGAATTTATTTGTTTGTGTTAATAAAGTTGGAATTATATTTTAGAGGTTCCAATGACCAACCAATAGCCATGCTTATAGCTAGAATAATATTTTTGAGCATTTGCACTTGGTGAGTGAGTTATTGGAGATCCAAAGGGGCGTTAATCATGGTGGAAGAAAGATTAGTTACTCTAACTTATCCTAGACTTTTTTCATCATTGTAAAGAGTTTTGGTAAAAGGTAAAAGGTTTGAAATAGAAATGAACTAACTTTTTATTTAGGTTTACATAGACGACGCCATTGATGAAATCATGAAAAAACTTCACACTAAAATTGAACTTTCCAATGGATATGATCCTATACCAAGTCGTATGGGATTGAATATGGGCTTAGCATTTGGGTTTGATTATTCCTGAGAAGTAAGTCCTTTCTGAAATGAGAGTTCTCTAATGCTTAAATCAATAAATATAAGAGAGAAACGAGAAACATTTAAAAGGGAAAGTAAAATGTTGAGTTTTTTAAATCTGTAACCTATTATATTTACCTAGTGATCTAATATATATGTAAACATTGGTCATGTTTGCTCACCTTGGGAGTAGTGTCTAGCATATTATAGGTAAAGTGTTCGATGAATATCAGTGACATGTTAACTAGAAATAACTATTAGTCGAGAAAAGAGGTGTCAATGTTGCATGGAAGTGTATACTTGTAAAGAATCTATCAGTAAAAGCATAAAAAGTTATGTGCATATCGTCGCATTCTAACTCCTCATAACTTGAAAACGTCCAACATGGTTGTAAAAGGTAGAGGGAATAGGAAATTTTGATTATTTTGACCTTGATCCAACCAATATAATGTGGTTAATGGCCACAAATAGTATGGGGTAGTGGCCATATGACATTGAGTGGTGTACACACACAATATGGGGATGGACTACGACCAAAACAAATTGATTGTTTTAAAAAAACAATAAAACCATCATCATCCATACATTAAAAGTTCCAAAACATTTTCTCTCTTGGACTTCTAATAACAATAATAATATCCATATAGCATATATTAATATTTATAAAGTGTTTTTCCAATTATTAAATAATATTCTAACTAAGTTATTTTTTTTAAGGCTTACAATTGATATGTATAATACCATTGATTGTTAAATTCAGTATATGAATAATCATTAATGTTTTCTAAATTTCACCCACACATTCTTAAATTATTGAATAATTATTGAGAGAAAAAAAAGTATATTGTTAGATGATTAGTACTTAAAAGTGCATTTTTATTAAGGATTTATATCATCATTTTGCACTTGAAGTATCAATAACTCCTTAAATAAAGTATGTTTTATAATAAAATATCTAATAATATAAGATACCTTTAATTTGCGATAAATATTCACTTTAAATATAGGTCTATCACATAAATAAAAGGATTGATTGAGGACTTTAAGAACTGAAATTAAAAGGACAAAGAGATGGCCAAACTTAGAAAAGAGATGTTGGTGCAGTCCAAACCAAAATATTTTTCGGTAATTGTATCATATCTAGAGTTGTAGATCTCAGATTTAGGTCTAATTTATATGAATAGAAACGTAAGACATAAGCCTACAACTTTCATATGGAGCCCAAGATTTAAAAGGGTCATTTTTAAGTCCAAATTGTACCAACAACAAAGAAGTCTGAATCTGTTTTATAGCCCGCATGCTATGCAATGTTTGGCCCATATCTTGAATTCTAGAATTCAAATGACCTCCATTTTTTTTTATTTGAAAAGCTGAATAATTTCCTACAACTTTTATATTTTCAAGTGGTTCCAATTCTGATGTTATCAATGATGTTTTGGGCAGACAAAAGAAGAAAAGGATTGTCACTGAGTCAAGAGTTGGTCACTCACCCATCAATTAGTCATCAAATCAATAATTTCCAATTCTCTTATCAAATCAATGATGTTTTGGGGTTGTTAATTATATTATTATTATTATCATATTTGTTTATTAAATCATCTACGTAAGTTTTGTAAAGCAAAAATAAAAAACATGTTATTAGTAGGTGCATGGTGCTTATTTGCACAATGATTGCCCTTATAGCTCCTAGACTTTATATAAGAGAAGAGAAGCTTTGAGAAACTACCTAGCTACAACAAATAACAATGAAGATTTTATTTGATTAATACAATAACAAAGGATCAGGCTATAAAGGAATTGATTTCAGCATCTAGTTGGTTGATGAGATTTGATTGACGGTATAAAAAAAGGATTATGAACAAGTGAATTTCATATGGTATCAAATTTCAGTATAGATTAATTTTAGTTAAAGAGACCATTAGTTTGTGGTATAATTTAATGGTTATATATGATAGTTATCCAATTATATTTACTTTTCATGAGAAGATGTCAAAAATTCAAGCACACAAAATGCAATTTAAACACTAAATAGTTGGGTTAGGAAGAGAAACTTGAGTAATTAATATAGCTAGACCTAAAATGAAGCTCTCTAGTCCAGAAAACAATCTCGTTTAATTAAATGAAACTTCATATTCTTCAGGGATCATCCTAGACTTGGAATTTCTATTAGGAAATCTCAGGTTCAGATAAAGTGAGCGATAAGGATAAAAGAAGATTGCTAGGCGATCACAATGGGCCTTTAACTTCTTCTTTTTAATGTTAGATTGTACTGCTCTTTTTTGGACATTATTTGATGGTGCCTTAAAGAAAATAAATCCTAGTGGTTCGTAGCATGCCCGAATAGCCTCATCCTTAATAGGATTATAACCTCACCAAGGTGTTCGCCATACTTTTGGACATCAACCTAGTACCCTTGTTAAGCATGTATTTCAATGTATTTTTTAGTCTTGAGATGTTAGAACAATGTTATCCACCATTCATATGTGCATACCAAATTTTCTATACGAGGAAAAGACACCTCTTTTCTTGTTAATGGTTATTTTGTGCTTATATATAACCTTAAAAGGCACATGTCTGTCATCAACCCCTCCATCTATGACATAGCAAAGCACCACAACAAATGGTGAGTTCTAACTTCTCTAACAATGGTACAACAATCAACAATTCATCGTAAGGTACCTGCAACTCCACTAACGATAAGGTATTTATAACTTCACTCTTTATAAGGTACTTGCAACATCACTCTTCACAAGATTAGTTGACATGGTTGCTATGTATAAATATATTGGATCATTAAGTAAATATAGATAGACAAAATCGTTCAAAAATACAAAACACACAACATTCACATTTGCACTCTCTCATGTTTTTTACTCTCCTATATATATAT
>SRLM01000343.1:226845-359065 GCA_015708895.1 Populus ilicifolia
TATATATATATATATTGACTTCAACATTGAAAAGTCTTATATTCTCATAGGTGAGTTGTCTAGTTTTAAATTATAAGTCCAAATGAAAAAATAAATACTCATGTACTTAGTCTATATATAAAAGCCTAAAGTTGTCATATTTTAGGGTTAAGGCTGATTTGTAAATGTCTTTATTCTCTACACTTTGGTGGCTAGAGAGAAAAGAGAACACGTGAGTTTTTTGTTACTTTAAGATCTTGGATAAAAGAGCAATTTTGTGTGACACCTTGCAATCTTCTTCATTCTCATAATAAATTTTTATGATCATTTTGCTTATGGAATATACCTAAATTGTCAAACCATGTAAAAAAAATTTATGCTTTTATATGATTGATGGTGTTTGATCTTTTATATTTCTCTACTTACAAATTTGTTTGAGATTCTAGAACTGTTTCAACAACAAATTGATATTAGAGCATACCTAGTTATCACTTAGCTTTCATAATGGTGATAATAGTAATATTAGTGATGAAGTTTAATGTAAATGAATTTAATGGTAGGAATAAATTATATTTGTAGCTTATTAATTAAAATGCATGCCTTATTAGTTCTACAAGGTTTATTTAAAGCATTAAATATGTAGACAATTTGCTTAAGGGAATGGATAATGAGGAAAAAGATCTTATTGAACAAGTAAATTATGTATTTAGCTTTACTTGTTTATAAGGTTTTAACTGAGGTTTTTAAGGATAGTATAGTTGTTAAATTATGAATAAAATTAAAAACTCTTTATATAACCAAATCTTTAATGAACTGATTGTATCTGAAGTGTTAGCTGCATACTCTCCGGATAAAAGAGGGTATGCCCATTAAAGACCATTTTGATGAATTGAATAAAGTAATTTTAGATTTATGAAAAGCTAATGTTGAAAATAAGGATCAAGTTTTGATTTTATTGTGAGTATTACCTTCATCTTATAATCACTTTATGGATATTTTGATGTATAAAAATGATAGTAGTTTAAAAGATGTCAAAGCTTCCTTAAACTCTAGGGATTTAAAAAAAAAAGTTTCAATTAGTCATAATAATGATCATACAAAGAGCTTGATTGTGAGGTGTGGAATAGATAATAAGGGTTCAAATAGTGGAGATATATTCAGATCAAAATTAAAATGTAGAAAAAATAAATGTTTTGAGTGTCATGAAGTAGAGAACTTGATAAATTATAAATGGTTAATGTAGATCAAATTTTTAATAAAAGATGTAATAAATTGTGTATATTTACAAAACTATTGAAACGTTGTTAGGACTTTCCTCCTTGTATATATATACAAATATATACCCAAATTTTTATGTGTAAAAACATATGAAACAGGTGTAGTTGAATTGGAAAAATATGATGTGTTATACTAAATGATAGAATAAATACTAATATACTTGGTAAATATATAATAACCTAAAGTTATCATATTTTAATGTTAAGACTGATCAATAAATGTCTTCCTTCTTTTTATTTTGGTGGCTAAAAAGGAAAAAAAATTGTTTTGGATTTCTTTGGAATCTTAGGTAAAAGAGTAATTTTATATGACACTTTATAATCTATAAGTTTCTCATAGTGAATTGTCATGATTGTACTATTTGTGAAGTAAGCCTAGGTTTTCAAACCATATAAATTATTTGTGTGCTCGTGTGATTAATTGTACTTGTTATTTCATATTTCTCTATTTATTAATGTGTTTAAAATTTTAGAAATTTTTTTACAACACAGTCTTGAGAACAAAATCTACATTCTAGTGTAAACACTTTCAGCTTAAAACATAAAAGCCTCAATCCAATATAAATTTTTCACAACATCATCAAGATTCAATTTAAATCTCTAAAAACAAAATCAAATGACTTTTCCAACAAAACTAGCTAGTCCATTTCAAAAAATACAAGACTTCTTAGATCACTTTTTTTTTGTTTAAAGAAATACTCTCAAAATCATATATATTATACAAGTTGCAAGTATAGGCGTATTAACAAACACTCTTTCTTTTCGCTTTTGCTCTATAGTAAACACAAAGTTGAAGTGATTACTTTGTGATAGAAGAAAAGTAAAATAATAGGATCAAACATGTTTATATCAGGTATCACTTTATTCTAACATATCATAGGGTGATGTATCAGTGAAGAACATTGATATAGCTAGGAACCTTACAGATATGTTAACGAAGCCTATCTATATAGTCAAGTTCAAGCATTGCTTGAAATTGATTGGTTTGTTTAGTACTTGAAAGATGTTTAGTAGAGATGATGAGATAGGAGTTCAAGTTTTGTAAGTTGTCTCAATTTAAGCCATAGTGGAGATTTGTTTGGTTTGTCTTAAATTACGAGCTCAAGTGTAAACCCTGGATGATGATGATGATATATTAAATAAGAAAATTGTGTATTTGAATTAAGAAGATGATTTTAGATTTTGGAAAATTGAAATAAAATGTTAATTGTAAAATAAATAAATGAAAAATAGTGGGGAAAATAAAAAAAAAACAAATAGAGAAAAGTAGATAAAAGAACAAAAAGAATAGATAAAAGGGGAAAGAAATGTTCTATGATATAATTTAATAAAATAAAAAATGTGTAGTCAGTTTAAACTCGGTATTAAAAATGTGTCTGAATCTGGAAAATATGACCCGACAAATATAAAAGGTAAAATGTAAACCTGTAGCAAAAAAATTGATGAAATAGAGATAAATATGGAGAATCTGTATGAATTTAAGGAGAAAACATTTAGAAAAGAATTTGAAATTTTTAAATAAATTAATATATCATTTTACGTGCAACCAGCTTGGATCACTAATATAAAAATCACCAATATAAACCGTGCATAAAATTGTATAATTTTTAAACCAAAAGGGAATGAAACTTGAGGAAATATTGATGATTTAATAGTAAATTGGGATAAAAGTCACAAATGAAATATTTCAAAAATATTGATGATTTAACAAAATCAAAACATTTAGTAAAAGTGGGGATTTAGAGTAAAAATTATATATTGTATAGTTTTACGCTTCTAGGCATAACTATCAATCTAACTATTAGATCGAACTGAAATTTTACATGGCATCTCCTAACATGTGATTCTATCTTAGGTTAAGATTTTAAGTCAATCGAATATCGAAAAGGCTTTTCAAAGAAACTGACAATAGAATAATACTGAAAAATGACCCATTGACTCATCAAAAATATTTTTGTTATTTGACAAAATTCTTCTTCTCTTTCCCTATAAACGCTCATGTTCAAAACTGGAAAAAAAAAAGAGAATAAAAATTATAGCCTCTTTATCTTCTCTTTTTTCATTCTTTCATTTTTTTTATTTAGGAGAAATCTTATGAAAGCTTGATTTCTTCATGTTGTAAGTGTGAGTTAATGATCAAAACACAAAACATCTTATGGAATCTTATGAAAGCTTGAAATCTTATGGGATTAATACCCTAGTTAATGAGAAATCAAAGAAACTAGTTATCCTAATGTATAGAACTAATGCCCTGATAAATAGGTAATTAGAAAAACCAATTAATTTAGTAATGAAACAAATGCTTAGTTTGGGATATAGAGAGCAATGACATGTCTTTAAATTGTGCTATTTATATTGATTTATAAGGTTAAGAGTAATATAATAAATTATATGTTTAGTAATTGATGTGATAAATATATATAGGAGATAATAGCAAATAGAAATATTGTTGGGACTTTCCTCTTATTTTATATACAAGGTCATAAGAAATAAGTGTGGTTGTATTGGGAAAATATAAGATGTTATACCAAATCATAAAATAAATAACCATATATTTGGTCAATATATAAAAGCCTAAAGTTATCATATTGTAAGGTTAAGACTGATCAACAAATATCTTCATTTTTTGCATTTTAATGGCTAAAAAAATTTAAAAAAAATATTAGTTTTAGTTTCTCATAATGAATTATCATTATTGTATTTCATGAAGCAAGCATAGGTTGTCAAACAATATAAATTATTTATTTTCTCTTGTGTGATTAATTGTATTTATTATTTTATATTTCTCTAGTTATTGATGGGTTTGAGATTCTAGAAATGTTGTCAGGACTCTCCTTCTTTTTTATATACAAAATCATAAGAATAAGTGTGATTGTATTAGAAAAATACAAGGTGTTATACCAAGTGATAAAATAAATATTTGTATACTTGATCAATATATAAAAGCCTAAAGTTATCATATTTTAAGGTTAAGACTAATCAATAAATATCTTCATTCTTTGCATTGCATTTTAGTGGCCAAAAAAAATAAAAGAATGTCAATTTTAGTTTCTCATGATGAATTATTATAATTATACTTCTCCTTAAGTAAGCATAGGTTGTCAAACCATATAAATTATCTATGTGCTCTTGTGTGATTAATTGTACTTATTATTTTATATTTCTATGGTTATTAATGAGTTTGAGATTCTAGAAATGTTGTTGGGACTTTCCTTCTTTTTCATGTACAAAATCGTTAGAAATAAGTGTTATTATATTGAAAAAATACGAGATGTTATACCAAGTGATAAAATAAATATTTGTATACTTAGTCAATATATCAAAGCTTAAAATTATTATATTTTAATGTTAAGACTGATCAATAAATATCTTTATTCTTTGTATTTTGGTGACTAAAAAAATTAAAAAAAAAATATCAGTTTTAGTTTTTCATAATAAATTATCATAATTGTACTTCAGATGAAGGTTGTCAAATCATATAAGTTATTTTTTTTGTATGATTAATTGTACTTACTATTTTATATTTTTTTGGTTATTGATGGGTTTGAGATTCTAGAAATGTTTTTAAAATACAGAATTAGGAACAAAATCTATATTTGAGTCTGGACACTTTTAACTTAAAACATGAAAATCTCAATCCTGTATGAATTTTTAACAACAACATCCTCCACATTCAATTCAAATCACTAGGAACAAAATCAAATGATTTTTTCAATCAAACTAGCTAGTCCATCTCAAACAATACAAGACTTCTAAAATTATTTATTTTTTGTTAAAAGAAATACTCTCAAAATCATATATATTATACAAGTTGCAAATGTAGGCGTATTAACAAACACTCGTTTTTGCTTTTGGTCTATAGCAAACACAGAGCTGAAGTGATAAGTGAAACAGAAATAAATGGAAGATCCGGTGAGCGAGGGTTAAGATATCAAGGAAGGTTGGTACTGGTAAAATGGAAGCGGAGATTCCATTCAGATGTGGAATGACCAATTTAGAGACCCGAAACGCAACTACATCAATGTATATCTGACATGACCTGACGAAGAAAAGGTTCCCTCCACATTTCCCCGCAGCCATCATCCCAAGTAAGAAGGAATATCGAGACGTTCTTTGTGGGAGTCCAGCCTCCACCCTACATCAGATTTGACGCTTCACAAGCCGTTTATGCTAGCACATAATTAGTTAATTTGTCCAAATGCATGTAAATTTGCTTTAAGGTATCGCTAGAGCACAAGTAGAAATACTGCCGAGAAAACGAAAGGAGTTTCTCTTGTTTTTTTTTTTTTTAGTTTTTAACACATTAGTGGTATTTCATCCTATTGTTTGATAGAAGAGAAGATCACAAAAGTGAACTGAATACTTGCGTACTGGTTTTAAGCTGTTGATATAGAAAAAATTCCATGGTAATCAAGAAATAACTATATTATTATCCTATTAATTGCTTCTTATACTTATCTGGAAAACAATAAACACAATAAAAAAAAAGATGAAACATGCGGCCCACTAACAATAATAAGAAATTTTTATCTTGTAGTTATATTTATTTATTTTTTAATAAATTCAGGAATTAACTAGTAAGTGTCACTAGTTATTTTCGAGTATCATAAAATTTTCTATTTAGAATAAAATTGTTGGACCTCATGTTAATCAAGATTGATCATGCAAATTCTAGATGAAGTTAGGAGCGTGCGTGTTGCTTGATTTGGTGCCTCAAATGCTCAATCACAGAACTAGTCCAGTGGAAATTTCTATCATGAATTTCATTTTAAAAGGGTGCCCTACTGCCTAGCATCAACCTCACTCCACCGTTCAATCCTCTGTGCTTAGAATTTAGAAATCATCCTGATGAAGGACCATGCATGTTTCATCATTTTTTTGCGATTCCATTTCAACAATGGGTCACCCAACCCTAGCTACAATCAAGACCCTCTGCCACACTGCTAAAGAAGATGTGATTTCATCATGGAAAGCTTAAAAATCTAAACGAATGAAGTTTCTTCCCCACCAAGGATCATGACCATGCGTATTGAATTCATAAATGCATGCCTACCTAATAGTTCCCCGCCCCCGGCCCCGCCACACCCCCGATTTTTCTTGTATAAAAGAAGTCGTCTTCGTAAACCAAGACAGGACCTCCTCGCTATTCATTAACCACAAAAAAAGCTAAAATTAGCATCAATTCAAATTTAATATACAAATAATATTACTTTAATATGTAATACTTAAGCAAAATTATATATATCAGAACTAAATTGAAAAACACAAATAGACTGTTTAAATGATAATTTCATATACATGTTATTCTACAAAAAGTATTATTTAGTAAATATTCCATTGGCTAATGGGCAAGCTTCAAAAAATACGGTGGCAAAGGTCTAAAAAATTGGGCGAATTCAAAGTCCTAAGATTGCCTCCCTTCTCTTTTCATGAGTCCCACACAGATAAACAACCTTAAAATTTAATTATTTTGCCTTGTCGTTATATGTGTTCATGTGCACGTGCAATATATAATCCTTATCCCATAGCCGAAAGAAGCCGAGTTGCTTCATGGTAAAAGGGGGAAGCCGAGACAAAAATTGTAGCAGGCTGAGGCAGCCGATCAGATTGAGATCTTCGCAAGAGTGGCAGTAACTATCCACTTGAGATTTTCCTTTTCGAAGAAATATTGCGTAATTGCTATGAAATCATGGGGGAGGAGAAGAGAGGGCCGCCCACTAGCAGCAGCTCGAGATTGACTCGATCTGCCCGATCGGACACCACCACAATTCTTTTCCCACTTGGATAATTTACCTTTCGTTCTCATTCCAGAACGAGAGCAGGAGGGGGGGTAGTCATTATTTTCCTCTAGCTTTTATTGAATAAAACGAGTTACCCCACATTAATTCTTCAACAAGTTGCAGATCAAATCTCAGTGACGTTCATATGAAGAATAAATAACTCCATCATATAGAGTATATACACACATAGTTCATCTATTCAACTAACCTAGCTTGCGGTACAGCTCCAACCAAGATCTATACTCGATCTACAGATTCGATTCTTGATATGAATATTGTCCCTTCTTTCTTTCCTGATGAGATCATATATAGTTGGTGTCGGTGCCATGCATGCTGGTGTGAAGGCTCAACCTAAGTAGTTAGATATATAACTTGTAAAGTAGCATTGCAGTTATCGAGTTGGAATTTGATTTCAGATTGAGGTTATCGTATCCTTGAAGTTGCAAAACACGAGAGACAAATAAAGGAAGGTCCTTCCAAGCATATGCCTGGGTGCTTGCAGACAAATAAAGGAGGAGCCTGAAACATGTAAAGTGCCGATCCCGAGGAGCAAAAGGAAGGAGATCTCCCATTAAAGAGCGCAGCCTCGAATAATACACAGATACTATTCTTCCAGCCTCATCATGAGATAGTGAAAATCATCTTAATTATTACTCTTCAAAAGTCTCCGACATCCAAGGTGTAAAACACTCCCAAGTATATGAAAATATAACAAAAGTAAAATAAAATAAATAGAGATAGAGAAGGATTAATGGGCTTACTAGGAATAGGGCTTAGCACTTGGGTCGAGGCCTATTTTTTTTTTTATCTTTGAAGTTTTTCTCCTCTTTAATTTAAATTTAAATCCAATAAAAAAATTTAATATGGTGAAACAACATCTTAACGAAACATCTTTTAAATTCAAATCGGGTCTTGAAAATTTTTAATTAAAATTCGTTTAAATAAATTAATTAAAAATATATTTGGGATACTATTTAATAAAGCATAATTCATTTTTTAATTAATTTTTTTAATAAGATTATAATATATTTTTCTAGTATTAATAAGCGTTCTTTTGTATAACCATCAATGACATTTTTTGGTTTAGATTTTATTTAATCGTTTTATTTTACAAGTTTATTTTAAAAATATATATATATAATTAGATCAAAAACTTGATTCTAAAAGACAGTTTTATTTCATTATACTTTTGTTTTATTTTCATATACTTATGATGCTTTTCAAGTGTTTTGTTATCTCTGGTGTGTTACCCCTTGAAGGTCAGAGACCATGGAAGACTTTTGGCATGGCAATTGTATATTCTTACAAACACATAACTTGTCAGTATGCTGCCTATATTTCTTACTAGTGGCTATCTCTTGTCAACCTGTCTTTTCAATGGATGCTGATCTTTCTCACCAGTAGCAGTGGCATCAAGCCTTTAAGTATGGCGTCTACACAGCTTTACCTCCATGGTATAGGTATTGTTCCATCATTACTTCACATGGCGTTTGCAACTCCATGTTTTCCAAGGTAATTTTATATGATTGAGATGTATAAATATCTTAGATTATTTGTAACAAGACACCAGTTCATGTAAGGTCACAATACAATGCCGTACACAACAATCACAACTATATACACTCTCATACGTTTTTTTTCTCGTTGTTACATTTTCTTTTCTTCTTACAATTTATTGATTTAAGCATAGGATGGTTCTTGCTTAAAACAATTAAGCTTGGACACCTTAACCTAGAAGTAATCGTGGAAAGATAAAACCTAATCTGAAATTTTTTACTATTTTAATAAAATACTAAAAATAACTTATTTCATTATTAAAATATATTTAACCATAAACTCTCTCTTTTTCAGTATTTTTTAGCAACTCTCTCTCTCTCTCTCCACTCTCAAGCGAATGAATTGAAAACCAACAAAATAAAATTTTGAACTAAAACAAGAATTACAAAAAACAAAGGAACCAAAATAGAAAATGAAACAATTCTAAAGGCAAACAATTTCAAAAGTGTGTTTTGAACAGTACAATAAAACCTTTGTGTTAGATATGTCATATTGGGTCCCTCAATTTTCAATTTTTTTCAAGTAATAACATTGTTTTTTTTAAAAAAAAATTGAGTATCAACCAAATATTATAATATTTTTTCAAGCCCTTAGAGAACCACATACCAAGTTAATCAAAATAATTTTGTAGACCCAAATACAAAATAACAATATACAAGGATAAAATCAAACAAAAATGTTTGATGAGTAAAATAAAAAATAAATAAAAAAAGAAGAAGAAGAAGAAGAAGTTGAAGGGACCTAAAAAATACAAAGCATTGTGCCAATAAGCAGCGCTTTGTTAAGGGATCTATAGTGCTTTTCCTAATAAGCAGCGCTTTGTTAAGGGATCTATAGTGCTTTTCCTATGGGATTTAGTTTTTTTTCTGAATTTGGAATGTATAAACTCTTGAACATGAGTTTTATTTTATTATGGTTGTGTTATTAATCGTGGTCTTACGGTGAAGAATCAATAATTTCTCTCCTTTCTGGTGAGGGAAAAGAATTTTGTGAGCTGGAAGGTTTGGTAAGAAATAAACGTTTTTGAAAAACAAAATATTAAATTGATGATACTTCACTAGGTTTATTAATAAAGTGAGAGTAAGTTGGTAATAAGATATGAAACTACAAGGGTTGTTTAGGGGTTTTTGTTTTTTCATTGAAGAGAAACAATTCATTTCAAAAAACTATGAAGACTAATTTATAATTAACTCCAGCAAATTTGGAGACCCAAAATTGGGTTTTCAAACAACGATCAACCACAAAAGAAAGGCTTTCGTAACCAATACGGACGGTTAGGATCACACTTTGAGCGCTTGGAAGTCAGAAGAACAGCACTGCTACAAGAAAACTGACAATCAATTATGGACTCCATTTAGGAACAGACCAATCGTGTTGACTTGCAAGGACATACAATGGGGTTTAACACTATACACCAGCATACAATTTATGAAACTTTTTTTTTTATTACCATATTTGCCTACATCTGTATCTTTGATTCGATGTGCATGGTTTGTCTACACTATGGGAAACAGAAGCAACCTAAATAGAACAGCAAAAAAGAAAGAAAGATGCCCGAAAATGGAACTTTGATTGCATTAAATAAAAGAAGATAAAAAGGTTAAATATTTCACAAGGAAAAATAAATTTCTATAACTACTTGAATCCCTTATGGGGTTTGATTTGTTACCTTCAGAAGTTTGTTGTCCAGTTGAGATGGCCTAACTGAGGTTGCTGATAAGCACCCACTTGTGCCCCGGGAGCAGATGGGGCAACCCCAATTCCAACATTGTTGCCCATAACAGGACCCAAATGGTGCGGGCTTGCCATTGCAGTTGGCTGTGGAGGTGGATACAAGCCTGGGAATTGCATGTGAGAAGATTGTGCTGCAGCCGCATTGAAGGAGGCATGGCCAGTGGGGGATGGCAAATACGCAGTATGTGTCTGCCCAGGGATGTTATAGTACGGTGAGGATTGCAAGCCTGGAAGATCCCTTGGGTTCTGAATCCAAATTTCAGATGACTCAGCCTGCAACAGCAAATGTAAAAGGCAATCAACAAAGAGGTGATGGACAGACCCATTCATGTAATTATTCGGTTAGCCATTAAAGCAACCAAATGTAAAGTCAGATTGTCATTACCGACAAAGAACTTTTACCTGTGGGTTGGGAACATAAATGTTTCCATCTTTGTACTTCATCCGAGATGGGTCTTCAAGACCTGCTGCACTTCCAACCACACCAGGAGCATTTATAGCATACCCACTTGGACTTGTAAAATTTCCAAAACCAGCAGGATTGCTGCTAGGAACCGGTTTATAGTGCTGGATTCCATACTTGAGGCCATTTGCATTAATATGAGAACCACCTCCGGGCATCAGCATGTAACTGTTTCCATTTGATGGATGTGGATATGCAGGGTTGCTAGAGTAGCCAGGCATGGGCATTGGTGGAACATAAACAGGAGAGATGAACTGACGATATGGCATGAGATTTGTGAAAGGTGAGACATGAACTTGTGGGTACATTTGAGCCATTGGAGGCTGCTGTTGCATTGCGGGCATTGTTGATGTAGGAATGTGGTTGCCTGTATGGGCGGTTAAGACCTGAAGTCAAAATGAAAATTACATGACGCCATACTTCCATATAATATAACGCAATGAATAAAAAGGGAAGTTTTCTTCGAAGCACAATTGCTTTCCCGAGTGTCAGTCTATAAGAAAAGACAATTTCCACCACCACATACGCTATGTAATTATGCAGATCCAAACTGACAGCTGCTATTTACCCATTCACATCGATAAATAAGGAAACCAGGTTTGTGCACATTTGCAAGCATGCAAGTTAACATGCGATGAAGAAATGGAGAAGCATGCTACCTTGCACATCTAAAAGTATTGTAGCAGGTAAATTTACCTCGCGTGAAGATGGATGACCCTGTACTTGTACTATTTCATCAATTGGGGGTCGGAAGTATGACATATCATAACCAGTCTGGGGATCATATGCCTGCTTGCACACAATCACATCAGAATGCTAACAAAAAAAGGTATGGAAAAGATCATGCAATGAAAACTGCTTTTTTTTATTATTTCAAATAAAAGCTGAAACCAGTCTAAAGCAACTTGCTAAGCGTTAATTTTAAGCTGGCATATAACATTTCATTAATCCAAGGAGTGAACTCACCGAAAAGCTTGGTAACTCAGGATGATCTTGTTGCTGTTGTGACTCTGAAGGAGCATGGGATGGACTGCTGTTTCGAACCAAACCAATATCAGCATAATTATCCAAGTCTGGAGGACTTGATGACTTCTCAGGCAATTGATGTTCAGATGCTAAACCAGCTTCTGGAGAGTCAGACTCAGAATTTCTTGCTTGATCATCTAGCAACTCAATCTGCTTGCCACCAGGTGCATCTTCACTGGAAGACTCCGGACAAGATGCTGGTAAACTGCCATAACATTTACCATTTCATGTTTAGCACAAATTAGAGCACTGAACTTGGCATAGTATTTCATGTTAACTATGTCCAATCAACTGCTTTTAATATGTAATTTTCTACAGCTTTTTTAACACACTTCTCCTTTCTTTTCTTTTTTTGTCTTTTTAATTTCTACTTGAAAACTCCTATCTTTACTCTTCCAATGATAGGATACTTGTACTGATGCTATTACATTATTAAATTTACCCTAATTATTATTTATCAGCAATATTTCTGACTTTGTTTGCTTAAGTTTATTTAACTGCAACAGGAAGATACCAATTTATGACACCAGCCCTAAAAGAACAATAACAATAGCAAGTGTTCAGAGCAAATGACCGTACCACCATTCACATTGATAGACAGTATGGAACTCATCTGAAGACTGTTATATGGAAACAACAACATTGCAAAGCTTTCCCAATTCAGATATCTTAATTTGCAAAACCTCAAGATGTAAGAGATTGAGCAAAATAGAAAACAGACCTGATGGCAGATTCCCTGTTTGATTCTTCTGAAATTCCTACTGCTTGAAATCCAGGTGTAGAATTCATGGAAGGATCAAATTCAACTCCAAAACTGCCAAAGGTCAGCTTGCACCTATCACTCTCAGGGACTCGAATATGTTGTGCTATGATTACATTCTGATTTTCATGAATGTTTACTTGTGAAAACTTGTCCTGCAAATTAGCTGCATTCAATTCCATGCTCTTAGAATTATCTGTGGGAGGCGAACTGGATTTTGTTGGAGTTCCAATAACTCCAGGGCTAGTAATAGTTGATTTCTGGGTCGACTTTGGTTTCCACTCTTTATTATGCTGTGAAGCTGCACAAAATTTTTTGGTTAAATAAGTACCAGAAATTTCAGAAAATAAGCAGAGCAGTCCAGTCATTGCAAGTTTTCATTAATGTTCCTCGTACTTATTAGTGTACAAACTACAGAAAAAAGCTAATAACTCACCTAAAATTAAAAAGCAGGAGAATTTTCATTCATTAAAATTAATAATGAAATATGATAGAATGGGATCAAGCACATGGGAAATTCACAGGTAATATCAAAACCCTATTAGGCCATTTATGTCAATTTTCAAGTACAGAGCCCCTTCAAAGCAAAGGAGTATCACTAAAACACTCCAGAATCCGGACAACATTCAATGCTCAACAATCTAAACCCTTGAAGAAATAGCATCATTAAAGCTGATGTAACACATGCTGTAATAATAGTATTTTAAGTTCATATAGAAATCACACCATAATAGCAACCATGAGTGGGTAGATTAATGTAAATAACAAGTGCTTTTCAGATGTCAAATAAAAAAAAAAAAAAACAGAAACAGAAATGGATGATTCAAAGCAGAAAAGGTCATCACAGACTGTTGTTATCGAAACAGCAGCAAGAACAATTTAAAGGACAATAACCTAAGGAAAGAGCTTATAGAAGATGTAAAACCTTTTGGATAACCCACAGTTTGTTGATGAGGCCTGCTGTTATACTGGTTGTGTAAGAACGATCTGTTAACAGGAACGCTGGGCATTGATTCAATCACAGCAGTTTGACGGACTTGATCTGTATTAGATATTGCAGTTAAAGGATGAAATGATTCTGAGAATGAATGACTTGATGACAAATCTTTGACAGCATTTTCAGACTGCCGGTGACCACCCACCACCCCAACCTCACGCTTAATCGCCCCAACAACACCAGATGATCTAGAATCAGGAGATGGCACATGCACAGGATCTGTCGAGGAGGAGTACACCCCAACAACAGAATTGCTTGAAGCTAGCAATGCATCATGTTGTTGAGAATTATTGGGTTTCACCAATTGTGCCCGTGAAGTAGTAGCATTAGAAGCTGTAGATCGCTTTTCCTCTGATACCACGACTTTCCTATCACCAACCCTTGATTTAGCATCTCTGTTGTATCTATGTTCCGGATCAGTAGGCCCATTAGAAGTTTGAGATGAACTTTGTGCGTTAGAAGGCTTTAAGTTGTTGTTTGAAATTCCTGTTGAACTGCTAGAAGAAAAATAAGGATCTTGTTCAATTCCTTAAAAATAGTCAGTTGGATTTCAACTGAAAGTAAATAATGATTCAATAGCAAAGAACACAACAACGATCACTTGTATGATGCAAAGCAAAACCACAATGGAATTCCTTCATTTCTTCTTTTTTCAGTAGAAGTTGATATTCAACTCTTTAATAATAGTCACCAGTTTCCCTTTTTTCCCTACTGTGCCTTCTAATTTAGAACCCAGGTAACCAAAGATTTTCTCAAAATAATAAGAACTTTCAAGGTGGAAACTAAATGGAGAAAGAGTATCTCATTAAAAGGATACCCAAAAATCCTCTATTCTCTCAATTTCTTTTTTCCTTTCCACAATATCTCATTGAAAATCCTAGTTACCCAAGCTCCATTAAGTTTGCAAAAGAAATACATCAATGGAAATTAAGGGTTTCTTCATATGTACAATGCACTGTTTAAAACCAGAATAATTGTCAATTGAATTCCGGAAAATCCAAAAGATTAGCCTCCCTTCTCCCGCTAAGAGTTCTTAAAAGAGACTAGCTGTGCTAAAGCACCAATAGCTCTTGGAATCTAGGCACCAAGAACAGGTATGCACTTTACATGAAAATAAAATTAGCCTATCAGCTCAAATTTGGAAAAAATAAAATAAAATAATACCCCAGTTTTGTCTAGGAAAAAAACATGGACAGAAAGAGGAAAAGGAGTGAGGTGAGAGAAAGTAAAGGAACTGAACAAAATAGAGAGAATATGTTCCCAAAGAAACAAAAACAGAGAATTTATCTTTTTCTCACCTAATTAACTGATGAGGTCTGCACTTTAGGTGCTCATTGGCCACCTCATGTAAGCCTATGTAAAAGCACCTACCCTAGGAACTTAGAAACACATTGACTTTGAGGCTTTTTAGCACTATTCCTTATCAGCTAAGGTTGTGGGTTGGGAAAGCTAGTAATTTGGCATGATTGCATATGTGCTTCCAGGTTGGTGAAAACACACATAATGTAACAGTAACACTAACTGCATTAACAGAACCCTGCACACTTGGATGACAGCCAATGCTTTTAGAGCTTGTTGCCTTTCTTTTTCCCAAAAATACAAAGTAAAATTTAATATTTATCCAAGTTATGTAGCAGCTACTTATTTTAACTGTAAAAGTGAAACTTATAGGCTATAACTAAGTTCACAATGTCACTTCATGACCATTGCTAGTAGAACAAAACTCTCAAGCTGAGGATTGTGGTTTACTAAGGTCATGATCATATCAAATCTGTCTTAGTTCAGAAGCTTGAATGTTTATGCGATAAATATAAACAAAACACTTTTGCACCAGCAAAGATTGCTACAGTTTGTGAAAATAATTTCCAGACTACCATTTTGCACTTGGGCATAATAGGGCCACCAAGAATGACAGTCAGGGTAAGTGAATGAAAACAAACAGAGAAAAAATGGCATGAAAAGTTTGTGCAAGAACCTGAAAAGGCATACCCTTTTTCTGTAACAACTCCACTGCCTTTCTCCTTCGCTGACGTTGAACCTTGTGTCAAAGCAGGCTTTGGTTCTCTATTTGCATTTTGATTAACTCTGTTGTCTCTCACGACACGGAATTCTCTGTTAACTCCTCGATTACCAACCGAATCAGTTCGAGTATGGCCTCCTCGTCGAGCATAGCGATCCAAAACTGTATGGGGTCTCATCCCTTGACCAAAATTCTCAGGTTGTTTTCTTGAATCCACAGAACCCCTATAACTCATACTCTGAGGCCACAAGCATGTAAACTCATGAGTAAAATGTTAGATCAGTGCAAGCATTGACATGGGAATTAATGCAATAACTGTAAAACAAAACACTTAAACTTCAATTTGAAACAGGATTGTATACCTTTTAATCAAAGACCTTAATCCATGTAAATTATGTTCAATCTTAGCAGCTGTTCACCCGAATGTATTTAAGAATTTTTGACAGAAGAAAAATTAATTAATTGTGATGCAAGAGAGCATAGATATGAGAATTATGACAGCACATTCTCCAAACAACAAAACTCACAATATGACATCAAAAATTCCTTGAATGTTTGAAATTGCAAATTGAATTGGATATAAGATTTCCTTGAATCCTGTATTGTATAATTATTTAAGAGGTAGTAGAGACAAATTCCTTAAATGTGAACAGTTGCAAATTCTTAAATGGCATGGTCTAATAAGTTCATATTGGACTAATTGAACATAATAATAAAGCAGAAAATTTCAATCTGAAAACACAGAAAATAATGCAATGTCGGATGTTAATTCCAGAACTCTAATGAAATTATAGAATCAAATGCCTAGCAATCAGTGATGATGGAAATCATGTGAGAAGAATTTAACCGATCAGCGCTTTCCAAATGTTAAGCATAAAGCATATTGTGACTCCACTACATTAAGTAATAATTCACAAATGAGATCGCATTAGCAATAGCATAAATATCAATTGAGAAAAATGATCAAGACAACAGGACAGAATTCAATTAGGAAAGATCACAAAATCATACCTCTTTCTTCTTATCTCTTTTTCTCTTCACCTCATGAAATGGATCTGATAAGAAAATGAAATAAAATTCATTTCAATAAGAGGGTTATACAACTAACACATCAAAATTCAATACACTTTCAAAGATGACCAAACCAACAAGGTAGCCAACACAAGCCAGAGCGGGAAAAATCACAGCACACAAAGATACCATTTCATAGGACTGATAAGAAGGTTCAAGAAACACAGATTTTTATTTCCAACAAACTAAGACATTTTCTAAAAGAAATCATGGGTAGCTACACCCATCTTCCTAACCTCCCTAAAACTCAAGTGATATATCCACACACATCATTGAATAGAATCAGCTTAATGACCACCCAACTTACCTAACTTCCATGACAGGGACCATAAGCAAATGAACATGGCTCGGTGATGATGCACCACAAACCAAGCATGATGAACTATAATGAACCTTTGAGCAGTCTACATTAAAGTAGCTGAAAATATGGATGGCAGATAATCATGACACAATGATACTCAAGACGGAATGATTTCATCCAATGCTGTGACAAAAGTATGAATTAAACAGGCCATCAATTTTCAACTTCCAGACTGGAAACAACACAGAAAAAAAGCCCCATTACACAAAAGCAAAAAAGCCAGAACCAAAGCCAAAAAGAATTAACTTGTACTTAAAACTAAAACCCTTAGAACCCGGAAAATAAAAACATCATTCTTTAGCATATGCCCGTTATTTTCCAACTTGCAAAGTCTAAATACTTCAAACAGGAAACACGCACGCACAACAGCCATCAGTCAACACAGCAAAAAATGAATAAAAAAAAAAAGCGCGGACCTTCATTAAGCAGTTTTTGAACGGTCTCGTTAGGATCCATGTTGGTCTCTTTAAGGACCATATAAATATCTGCATCAGAGAAATTTCCCACAATCTCTTTAATCGATTGTATAATTTTCCTCACTCTCGCTGACAGTGTATGCTGCTGCTGTCGTCCACTATCAGCACCACCACCACCAGTAACGGCAGAAGTAGCATCAGTTGTAGCAACCATTTCTCCCATGTCTCTCGATATTCAAAGAAGAAAACTGAAATAGTAGTAATCAGAAATGCTTTGGGTACAATAATAATAGTAGTAATACAGAGAGAGATATAGGGAGAGGGAGAGGTTAGGGTTAGGGTTTTTGGCGGTTTTTTTAATAATTTATTGAAGGGGAGGAGAAAATAAAGGGAAAGAGAAAGGAGCTAAGGAAGACGAAAAGGGTTAGGGTGGGAGGGTTATGTTTATGAGTTTTGCTTTAATTGGAACAAGGGTTTTTGAAAATCTCTTGTATCCCTCTCCCTCTGCTGTCCCTTTCTTGTCATCCCGGATTTGCCCCTCACTTTTTACTTTATTTCCATGTTTGCTCTTTTGTTTTTCTTCCTTTTTGTTCAAATGAAAAGGCATGCTTTCAATTTTGATGTCTAAACTTTACTGATCCTGTCAATTCGGTGCATCATTGTTTTTTTCTTCTCTTTTAACCAAATTCCCTATTGTTTAGACTTCAACAATGTGATTTTGCATGCTCGCCAGGTAAAGCGTTTCAAAGTTGCCTATCACATGGTTTTAAAATCCGGTTATCTTAATTTAAGTTTTGATATCTAAGGTTTTGATTAGGTTTTACTCGATTTATTAGATTGTAAACAGGCCATCCAAATTAATTATTATTTTTTTATAAATTAAAATAATATTATTTTAGTTAAAAAAAATAAATACCCAACAAGTTACAACCAGATTTTTGACTAGATTTTATCGAGTCAACTAAGTCATCCGAGTTTTTGACTTCCTTTATTTTTTTAAACCTAGACCGAGTTTTAAAATTATAGTATATTATGCGTGATGCAGATTAACTTGTTTGTGCTATTGTTAACTAGCCAACTTATACATACTTTATTATGGGTCAAGTTTGTTATGGTTATAAAAAATCTAAGTGGTTTAAGATTAAAGTTTATGTATTGAATAATCAATAAAACCTTTTGTTCTAGAAATTTAATTCATTCTTTCTAGTTAAGATGACTATTAGCTTATATATAGTGCTTGGGTAGGTCACGATGATTGGTAGCTAATACCTATAAAAAGCTTTTTTTAAAATTTGATGACTTTTAGAAGTTTAAGTAAATATCTATTTAATAATATCAATGAGTAATAAATATTTCTTACACATCATTAATAAAAAATAAATATCTCTTATATATCATCAATATTGATGGAACAATGGTAAGTCTTTAGAATATTTTTATACACTGAAGGATGTTTGAGAAATGACCTTAAGATTTTATGTTAAGAATTACAAAAATAAACAAACGAAGTCTTGTAGCCAAATATGAAATCTAAAAAGATTGTTAGTTTCATATCCATTTAGGTTTGGCATGATGTCGAGCCTAAAGATATTGTGTTTGGCAGTTTATTATATATAGATGTTCTTAACATTGAACTTAAAAAAGTTAGATATAATAGCTCACCAAGCCTATATATATTTGGGCTCAAACATGTGGGTTTGGTGAACCGTTAGACTCAATAATTTAATTAAAAAAATATATGGATATTGTTAGTGTATTTTTCCACATAAAAAGTTAATAATATTCAACTAAAATGTTAAAACTTAGCAACCCCCAAGTCTTATATATTAAATACCTAAAGATTTGGAAGACTATCAACTTTAATAAAAGTATTTTTATATGAAAATTGTATATCCCATCAATGAGAGATTTTTTACCCTCCTCTTGAGATTTATTTGTCCCTGTAGAATTGTTGAGATTCATTGTAGCAATGTGATTCATCCTTAGTAAAAGAGTTGTTATTTGAGAAACAAAATGGTGGCATGCATTCATTGTAATATTTGAGTAGATTTTTAGAGATTTTCAAATGAGATGAAGGGTCATTCATCCAACAATAAAGGTTAAAAGTTATTTTCTTTATAATTCTAGTCATTTTTACTTCCATCTTTTACTTTTTGTAACTTTTATAGAATAGTTTTGTTGAAAAATTACCTCAACCTGAGAAGAAAATGTTTTTCTAGGTATTTACCACCAAAAAAATGTTTCATTTTTTTTTCAAATGGAAAAATGAACCTAAAAAGAATTAGATTTATCCCTAGAAATAAGGATATTGCTGCAACCTCAGGTGAGAAGTTCATGTTCCAACCTGAAATTAAAGGAAGTTACAAAGGAAAGGGATCCATTAGACTATGCTCTAAAACTAGAGGCGAAACCTTAATTTCCACCTCTAATAGGGGGAACATGGTTCTCTCTATTAGAGAAGTTCTTTTCTTGTTATTACTAGAAAATAGGAGTGTTTAAAAAAATTGATCAACCGATTAAACAAAAAAAACCAAGAAAAAAATAACCGAAAAAACTAAACCGATAGAAAAAATCGAATAAACCAATTAAAAAAGTCATTTAATTCGATTTGGTTCCAATTAAAAAAAGCTTAAATCGATTAAACCAAACTGGTTTTAATTAAATCTAAAAAAAAGATATAAAAAGAAACATTCTAAACCTAAATACCCTAACTTTACCCTTCCAACCCCTCTCTATTTATCTTTTCTCTCTTTCCAGCTGCCACACCTTCATTTCCCCCCCACTTCATGTACTCTTATATTTTGTTAATAAGCTTCAAGTTTCTTTCTTGTCTTTCAAAGCTCTGGATTCCAATCTTTCACCTCTTCAATTCCTTTACTTTATTCAAAAAGCTCTCAATTGGCTTTCCCCTTTTCCCCCTTCCCCTCTCCTTTTCTCCCATTTCAAGCCACCCCACCCCACCCGTCCCTCCTTCTTTTTGTGCTCTTCTCTCTCATAAATTATTATTTAAATCTTTCATCACTCTAGTTTATAGTCATTTTTCCTACAAGTGAATTGAGCCTTATATCATGTTGTCCATCTCTTGAAAAAAAATCACTAGCCTGACATGATGGGCTTTGGCAAACAAGCAGATCAAACCAGTTCTTATTAAAATCTCATTGATTGGGACTCTTATCATGAGTGGCAAATCGGCCTCTTACTCTCTTACTTTTTGCTTTATTTCATGGTTGCCTTGTAACAATGGTAGTTACTAAAATATTATGGTTTTTTTTATTTTTAATATTAGAAAACCAATCTGAACCGAATAAAATTGGTTTTGTTTGAATTGGTTCTTGGTTTGGTCCAAGTTATATTTACTAGGAATATTATTTTCCGATTTAGTTGAATTTTTAAGTTTAAATGGACCATGAACATCCCTACTAGGAAACCTCAAGGGAAAGAAAGGTTTTTGTAAGCCTTTAAGGATGATACCCCTAGCACCTTCTGTCATAGCCCGACCCGACCTGCTAGAGATTGTTCACTTTAGGTTTTACCGTCCTCATGGAATTGTTCTTGATGACCATGTATGGCCCCAAAACACATCTTACAAGTCAGTAACCAACATTACTAATAAGATCAACTACTAAATCCTCACCTCACAGATGTGGGATATTACAATCCACCCTTTTTAAAGGACCTGACGACCTTGTTGGCATAACCAGATAGTCAGTGAGGCTAACTTTGATGCCAAATGTCATAACCCAACCCAACCTGCTTAATATTATTCACTTTAGGCCTTAACACCCTCACTGATTTATTCTTGGTGACCACGTATAGCCCTAAAACGTATCTTACAAGTTAACAACTATAATTACTAATAAGGTTAGCTACCAAATCCTTACTAGTTGATGTGGGATATTACATATTGGATACAAACGACATGACATTTGTTAATGGTTAGTAACTAAGAATTTACATTGCTCAAATGTCTACTAAGGCTAAACATATAAGTCAACTAACCTTAGGCTCTATTTAAAGTTAATTTGAAATTATAACCTCTATTTTCATACATGCATTGGGGTATTCCTTCCCTCTTCAAAGATTTGTAGGGGAAGTTTTCAGATATTATAAATTAGATCCAGATCAAATACATCTTAATGGGTGGATAATCTTACTCGTCTTTGATAAGTTTTTTATGCTTGTCAAAATTGAGCCTACAATCAATGCTTTTCCAACATGTTACCATCTATACATTGGCATCGATAGTGACAATGACATGCTTTATTCTTTACCTTCACCAACAAAGCCATATAAGCCTTAAAGATAACCTTGTAAGAAAAGCATATGCATGTTAATAAATGAAGGGGATGGATAATTATAAGGTATACTAGGCCAATCATCCTTAGAGATAGGATGCAATAGATCTAGAGTTATTCCTATTATTGGAAGGCATCACCCCTCTTGTGAATAATGAGCCTCATCTAAACTTGGACGAAGAGAAAACATGCATTCTGTTAGCATCGACCTCAATCGAGTACCATTAATAAAATGGTCAAAGGGTATTATCAGCCCATGTTACAAAGTATATATCTTTATTTTTTATATTTTATGCATTTAAATTCATTGTTGGCTTTGTTTTTGTATGGGATTAACAATCAAAGAAAAAGGAGAAACTTCGACAAAGTTTATAGAGGAGATTTCAAAAAAGGGTTCTTTATCTCTTGACTTAACTAGATACAAGACTAAAAAAGACATAAAGGACAAGCCCATCATTATAGATGAACTCTATGTTTCTAAGGACATTGTTCATGAGAAAACAATGGCAAGATCCAAAACTCCAATAAAAAAGAAAGGTAGGGTTAAGCATAACTGGTTTTCTCTAATTATAGGCATTGTTGCCTATTTTAAGAGAAAAAAGATCTTCACCTCGATGGAGACTGGTATTGCATCCTTGCCTATAGAGGCTTATTTGACAACAATTCCTTTGTCTTTACCTTTAATGTTCCATACAGAGGTAATAATTATTAGGCTCTCTAGTTGGAAAATTTTTAAGGATACTAAATAAAGATTTGAGGATGTTTTTGCTAGCCTTCTTCTTGGTCAAACTCCTTTTAATTTCCCTACTCGGGCTGAGAAAGTGAGGCAAGTCATGAAGGTTGTTGTTAATGGAAGGTTTGGCCTTGGAAAGGCTAACCTCAAAGTGGTGAGGAAGTTGAAAAGGATTCTCATCATTTCTTTAGACATCTTGATTATTTCTAATAAGAACTACAACCGTCATTTGACCCTTATAGGATAAATGACTTTTAACACAAGGAACTCCCTTGTTTAAACTTTTTAATGTGGTTTTAAAATCATTGTTCTTAACAATCTTGTCTTTGATAAATTTTTATAGTGTGCACCTATTCTAAGAGATATTAAATTATATAAATATATATATATATATAATGAAGGTCATTGCCAAACAAAGAGTAGAGAAATAAACAAGATGAATGACCAGACTACCCTCTAATGACTAAAGAAAGATAAAGTTATTGTGGAAGCTAAACTGAGAAACCTTAAGGTAGCTTATGACTTGTTGAAAGAGAGTCTCTAAGGTGTTGTCTTTTAGTTGGGCTCCACTGAAAAATAGCTTTAGGTGACTTATAATGAATTTGATGCTATGAAACAAGAGATTAAAGGCAAAGGTCACTTAACATGGTATAAGGGCTAAGCTCTTTACCACCAAGAAAGAAAGTCTAGTGCTCTTTGGTGTGACTAAACACTCTAAGAAATTCTTCTAGAAAGTTTCAAGAATTTTTTAGAGGGTTTACAACTTTGTCTGAAATAATTAGTGACAAACTTTTTCTTGTCATGTCTACATTTTCACCATGTTAGATTGTTACAATAATTGTTTGATTGATTTGTGAATGCATGTATAATCTTACCATTGCTGGTAAATCACCATCGGGCATGTTTATTTTCTTTAAGTTTCATAATGCACTTATATATTTGTCAATTATTATAAAAAAATATATTTTTTCCACATATAGTCATTATTTATATACATAAAATTCTAATTACTTTTTCATTTTTTTTTAAAGTACACAAGTATATGTAAAAGTAGAAAAGAAAACAAGATTGGTTGTTTTTATATATCATAATTTTAAATATTATATTATGCCAAAATGGATGAAGAATCCAATAACAAAACTTGTATCAATCACATTGTTTGTTGAAAAGTTGGATTTATGTTCATCTTGATGAAGACTGACTTTGAACATAGACAGTCTAAATGTTCAGGTCTTAAACTAATTTATGCAAAGATTAATGGTAATATTATATACATCGAGAATTGGCGTTGGATACAATAAAGACTCAATCGGGAAAAGTTTTGTTAAAGGTGTATTGTACATAACAATTCTTGATGGGAAACCAGCATATCCCTCTTTTTTTCAAGAAATAACCACAAGTATCTTTTTTTTCCTTTTCTTTTATTTTGCTATTAAAATTTATCCTTAAATTATTTTGTCAGCAGTGTTGGCTATGTTAATAAGGTCAAATAAGCTACCTTTTTTTTCCTAATCAAGGTGGCTATGAATTAATAACATGCAGTTACGAACTTGATTCTAAAAAAGAGCTTGTCAATCCTTGCTTATTAAGGCTCCTTTTCAAATAATTCAAATCAACTTAATTCTATTTTATTCAACAAACAGGTGATTATGTACAATAAAAATCTCGTTATTAAATGGGTGCAACCTCTCTTTGCAACTGATTTAATTCATATAATCAAGTGTTTCATAGGTTTTTAATCTTATGTCCTCCCGCTGCATAAAGAATGAGAAACATAGCCTATTTGATGAAACAATATCCTATTAAAAAAGAGTGCTTGTCATTAAAATTGTTAAAAATAATTTTTTAATGCAACATAAAAAATACAATATAAATTCAGAATGTAAACTTGAATCATAAAATTATAAGTAATTTTTTTAACAAATTATATATTGATAATTCTAGTCAAGAAATTAATTTATATTAAAATCTGATAAAATAAATTAGCAATATTATAATCAATGAATGATCTAAATAAAATGAGAAAGATAAATAGTATGAATTAATAAATTAATGACATGGAGAAATAAAAAGTCTCAAAATAAAATTTATCAATACAGGAGAATCACTAAAAGGTAGGAAGCATACATAAATCTAGTGACAACTTGATTATTCTCATCACAATAAGTCTTGATAGACTCATTTTGGTTGCAAGCTAATGAGTTTAAATTGGTAATTAATTAACATAAATTCAATAATAAAATAAACTCATAAACAACGTCTAATGCATTAGAAAAAATTCAAAATAAAAATAATTACTTAAAATAAATAAATAAAATAATAATAAAAATCTTCATCTTAAATTCCTCCGTAGAGCCTGAATCTTCAATTTTTGTATATTCTTGGCATATTTGAATCCTGATTTTAATCATTTCATTCTCTTCTAATTTCAAACATGTCGTTCTCTTTCATTTGAATAAATTATTGAGTTTACGATATATAATTGAGAAGTTTTAGATGTTTAGTTTATAACCCAACTTTAATTGAAGCAAAATTCCACTAGTAGCTCTAAATATGTCCTAAATAGTATATGAAAGTCTTGTTTGATATATTTAATAATATTAGTTTGCTAACTTTGACCCTCTAAAATATTATGTTTCCTAACTCTATTTGATCTAAAAATTTATCATAGTATATTTTTATATATCTTATCCAGTATACAATTTAAAAGAAATGTTCAATCTTGCAAAATTAGTTAACAAATATTTTAACATTAAATTTAGACTCAACTTGATCATATCACAAATTCAATAAACTCGTACAATCAAACCGAGTTTATCAATTTTACTGATTTTATATGAATTAAATCTAATTTAACAATGCTAGATAAATATAAATCATAAAATTTTATAAGTTAACTTGTGATAATCTTCCTTGCCACTTCTCTTTTGTGTGATTTTCAACTTGGTAGTTTTTAAAAGCTGCGTAACGATGTCAAATACTTTCTTCATGCTCTCTCTAAACAGGCCTCTAATAGACACACTCCTACGCAGGAGATGCCACACTGACAGCTCTACCAGATAGGATTAAGGAAAGAACGATTATGGTAGAAAAGACTCTTGAGAGCTCGGCTATGGAGCAATTCTTCGACTAGGGAAATGGGAGAAAGACACCTCTTTCCTTAACAAGGCAGGAAGAGCGAAATTGTAATCATAATTAAATCATTTTCAAAAACAATCAAAGAAAGCGAGACACGGAAAGATTCAAGTTTCTATAGTTGTTCCTGATAATCAAGCAAAATATTTAATTCATTGAAAACAAAAAATGAGAAGCATATGCATATGACAAACAGGGAGATAACAAAAATATATGTAGCAGCAATTAACATTACCACTGGGATTAAATTATGAACGACTCCTATCCTTCAGCTCAAGAGAGAATTTTAAAATGATTAGACCATGTTAAATTATGAACTAAATAAAAGAAAAGAAAAACAATATACTATATGTAGCATAACCTAATAGTTCAACATCATCCAACCAGATGAAAAGGAATAGACAAAGAAAGAAAAGAATCAAGTAGTTTTTAAGCAAAACATGGAACTGGACGAACAAGCTTCATCTATTCAGCCCGCAAGATCCATGGAATGCTTTTTAACCTGTGTTAGTTAAAGGTATACACATTTTCCAAGCGCCACCATCTCATCTGTTTGCTAATCTACAAGTACTGTTCGTGTATCCTGGCTCGGTTCTCCTCCCACCACAACTTTTCACGCGCTTCTCCCAGCGCCACCATCTCGTCTGTGCAAGTACTGTTCGTATATCCTGGCTCGGTTCTCCTCCCACCACAACGTTGCAAGTAATTCTCCAAATATTTTTCGGCTGCATCAAGAATATAAGAAAAAAACACATCCATTACACATAATTTTGATCATTAATTTAAGCAAAAAGTAAATATCAATGCCTATGTTGTTGTTTTGTATATGGATAATGGAAAATTGGAAATGTACAACCCTGCCCGTATAACAGTATGTTATCAGTCAGAACAGTTTCATCACAAATCTAAGCCCAAAATTCGCCTTGGTTTCTAGATCATCCATGAGAAATCATTATGGCTCCATGGCAATTCTTTGCAGGCAACTAAGATTATCTAGACCACCATGATAGATGGCATGAGCTTATGGTGCAAGAAGGGATTTGGCTCATTACTTGACTGGAACTGAGAGGTTCGAACTATATTTTATAGCTCCAAAAATCTTCTAAAATCTAATTATAAGCTCCATCTACCGTGAATTGCCATGTTTAGCTGTTGTTCTAACCCAGCAAAAGCAGGTGCTAGACAAGTCACCTCCATCAGCAAACATCTCGATCAGTTTATTTGTCCAAACAACTAAAATCATGAGCAGTTTCAATTCCATCTTTCTCTAAGTTATTCAGACCCACTAACCTGAACCTGACACGTCTAAGCTCCCTGGTGCCACCTGGCAGTACTTTGATAGTGATGTATATCCCTGGTTCATCCTCTTCAACCCATTCAGTCTCCATATCACTTGCATTACTGATGGAAAGTTCTTCTGAGCGATCTGACTCTCTTGACATGCTAGTCCTCACAGAACCATCTATTGATGATGTCTCAGTTTTAGCCCCAGCAATGCTAGAGAGCTTTGGTGTTGAAGCAAGACCAGCCGACTCATAATATTGGTGAGATTGCATTGGGTGGTGGTCAAGTGAATCTGATGACGAATAACCCATTCTTGTTGGATGGTGGAAATTGTTTGGGCGTTCTTTGCCCAGTGGAGGAGTCGTGGGACTCTCTTTGGCTGATTCAGGCTTTGAGCTCTGCAAAAGGAGACAGGTAAAATTAAACAATTAAACAATAAAACTAGCTCTATTATCAATGCCAGTTTTGTGAAGTACAATGAAGTAACTCTGAGCTCTAAAAAACACCGACATCCTGTATTACATTAAATCATTCAAAACCTAAAAGAGAATTAAGGACTTTAACAGTGCTGTGCTCTTCAACAGTCTAACAAGATTCATGCTGCTTACAATAGAGAAGAAAATTATTCATTCCAAGCAAATCGGAGCAAGCATTTCCTATCCCTAACCAAATGTTTCTAAACTTCAAAATTTAATTCACACTCACCTCATCTTCAGATCTTGGTGGAGTTCGAAGTGGGACTGATTGGTGATTGAACTCTCGAACATTGTACAATTCCACGACCTTGTCATAGTTCTCAGCCCACCATCTTTGAGCTTGCCATTTATTGAACATTTCACGACTGATCAAAACACCAAAATGTTAAAATGATGATAAAGGACCTGTCAACATCTATAAAACCCAAGCAAAATGTTGGAGAAGGACAAGTCATCCAGTATTTTCTGGTATTAAAACTTTAAGGCAGTTGATTATTGATGGTTACTCATCTAACAGATTCGCACTGCTATCATATGAGGGAAGCTAGTTTATCTTGATAGCAAGACACTCAACCATTGAAGGAAAGGCTTGACGGAGGAAAGGAAATGCGGTAACATCATATATCATTACTTACAAAGAAAACAGCAACTAAAATCATGAACAATTGAGAACATCACAAACATGAAATGTTGTATAACTCTAATCAGGTTGGCATGAAACATGAATCTTGTTGTAGGTGAACAACAGTGTATATACTAAGAAATCCAATTAAAGAAACACCAAGGAAAAAAAAAATCAACATAAAAGTAGCGTCGCTTTGGTTACAAGAAACAGATGGGTTATTATTCATTTCATTCAACATTTCAAACTACCCAAGTGAACTAGTGTAAATTCAGATTGAATTAAGTGAGATAATTTCTGGCACAAACACACTGCAGCGGCTCTTTATCTTATAAATAAGTAATTTGGCCACAGATTTCTGAGCAAAGCATTCTCAAGATCAAGAACTGCACAAGCCAGGTTCATGAAACATGAAAATACTTTTAAGTGCCAAGGTATATTATACAGCTGTAATTTGCACTTGCATGAATAACATTGTATTTGTCTATATGTAACAATGACAATCTGCTAATTTGACACTCACTGATCATAAGAGGATTAGGGAAGGTTCTTGTTGTGTTTCAATTGCCAAAGAAATTATAGCTTAAGCAAAGAACCAACCAAAAAGAGTGAAAGAAATGAAATATTTCCTTCTTTAGTGGGAAATTTTTCTTATTCAAGCCTTCTAGAGCTGTAAGTAATATTCCTCATCAACTCTTAATTGTTGGATAGAGGGTGATCACTAAACTAACCCATCAAAACATCTTCTCCAGAAAATATACAAGTTAAAACACCCGAACATTGCTCATAACTCTTCAAAGTTCTCATTTTCCCTTTTCTTTTCTATCTTTTCATTTCTCGTTGCAAGATAGGAGATTATGAATGATTCCAAGTGCAGATAGTGAAGTATAAGCTGTTCTTGATTCCAAAAGACAATAAGAAGAAGCGGGCAAGCAAAGCATAATGCATCTACCGTGTAATTGTGTTGTAGATGGTTATTTTCTTTAGGCAATGCAATTTTCCCAGTGTAATACATTCAGGACATAGAACATAGTGGGCACCCATACCCACGTGCACATAGACACGTCTTTGGACATTATTCTGCACTTGAACTCACCCATCAGTTTCCCTACATTTTCTACTGTTATGGTATAGCTGACTCAAAAGTTTTTGTCCTCTGCAGCTTTCCGATACCGTTCAGGATGACAAAGCTGTGATAAATGCCCAATTCAGGATCAAGAGCCATCTAACAACAACCCAACCACCCCCCGCCCCACCCCCCAAAAAAAAAAGAAAAACACACACACACACAGAGCAAGAAAACATATGATTGCATTGATAAAAGAAGAACAATTAGTACCTGAATCGAATTCTCTTCAGATTATTACCGCCATCATGCAATGGAACGAAAGTGATGAGCACACCAGGCTCAACTTGTGCAACCCACTCCTCCTTAGGCTCAACTTCCTCCATAAAAACCACCGACTCCGTCCGCCCACTAACTGAAGCAGGTGTGCCTTCGCCACTCGACACCCCTTTTAGTCTTGCCTCCGCCTCTTTCCCCAACTTTCTCTGAGTCGAATTGGAACTTCCTGCTCTACGATACAAGCAGTGGAACCTCGCTGAGTCTGAGGCAGCATCAGACTCAGCATAGTTCCTGTTATTGTTATTGCTCGAAGATCGTGAACATGGCTTGCAGTTTCTATATGCTCCTGAGGCCTTTACAGCCATGTCCTTTATCTATAACAACAATACCATCAACCCTTTATCACTTTGCAATAAAACAGAGACAAAAAAACACTAACACGGTGTTTTTTAGGAGGGATTGGGTGTATTTTTCTTTTGACAAGAAATATAAGGATTGGATATATCCTTATACTTTCATTTGTTAATAATTTTCAATGCTTTCAATTTGGATAGATTGACTCTTACTCCTCCCCTTCTTTGTTAAATGAAAAACTAGAGGAATGGTAAACCATCCATCCTTTTTCTTCCCTTCCCCTTCTCCCATTCCATCCTCCCTGACAAACAGACCCAAACCCGGTTCAATTCTATTCATCCACCTTCTGCCCCAGAAATCTAGAAAAATGAATTCAAGAAAAGCCATATTGTGCTCATGGTTCCAATCTTGATTCAATCAAGCACTATAACTTCTTTTTTTCAAAAATAAATTTGAAAGAAGTACTGCTGGTGACATACGGCAGTAATATTAGACCCATATCACACAGTGACTAATTCCAGTTCTTCTTTCACCGTTTTGGTTTCAGCTCAAGCAGTCTTTAAGGGCCTGGTCGAAAACCTAGGCCCGAGTAGAACGAAAAGAAAAGATCGGAGTAGTTCACAGGAAAAGCGAGGACCGAAAATGCCTACTCCCCTGGTAGGGCTATCCAAAGCAATCACCCAAGACAAGAATAAAGATAGCTGAACAAGACCATGCGGATAAAAGAAGGGTTGTGTGATTAGATTTTCACTTGATCTGGAAGACCAGTCTAAGAGACTGGCCTTTCTTAGACAACTTACAGGCTTTCCTCAAAGCTCCCAGCTAGTCCTCCTCTTTTATTATAATTCCTGAGGCGGCGGATTAAAAGGTGAGGAATAACAAGGTCAACCTAAGCTTAGTCGAATTATTACCCTCCTCCAAAGGACAGGGAAAGAAGAAATAAAGGCAAAGGAGATTTTGGGTTTTGCGGAAACTAGACAAAAACAAAAAAACAAAAGAACAATCATTGGTTTTTTTTTTTTTGTATTTTCACTCAACCTATAAATTAAAAGTTGAAAAAGAAAATGAAACATAAGCCCTCAAATCCAGCTTGTTAAAACAAGAAGTATATTTCCTTACTACATGCTTCGGTGCTTTCTGGGCTTTAGCTCCAAAAAAAATGAAAACAAAATTTAAATCCTTGACCATACTACAGCAACCCAAGAGAAGATAGAAAGGTGAATGAAGCAGAGCATGCATACTTGATTTGTGAGTGCCTTCATGGCGTGCTTAGTCTTAAGCGTCTCAAAAGCAGCAACATCAACATCCTCTTCTCTGTCTCTCGGCGGCGAATATCGGTTGTTGAGTCGCTTTGAACACGCAATACAAGTCAACATCCTCTCCCGGTTTCTCTATACCTACAACCCAATAACACAGATCAGCGGCGCTTGTGCATAAGAAAACAAAATGAGCTCCATATTCCATCCATAATCAATGCTTACAAGGAGAAAAGGGAGCGGTTGAGTTGCAGATGAGGTTCGGTCTATTTGAGATCCCAAGGATTGTCTTGATGGCTATATTTAATTGGCAACATAAATGTCAGGAACGAGAGAGGAGAAGTGACCGTTAACGGAGGAATGAGAGGGTGGCTTTGAAGCTATTCGTTAAAAATCATTATAATAAATATAAAGAGAAAAGGGGCTCCTTTCTTTGAAAATACTTACTCTTCACAGCACTACACTGCCAGTTAGAATGAGTAACAGCTAAGAAATACCAAGAAAGAAAAAACAACACCCTCTCTCCCTCTCTCTCCCCCCTTCACACAAGAAAAGCCAAAGGCCAAAAAGCATATTCTCTTCTCTTGAACGTGCTAGTGGGTAATCCGAGGAGCTGAGAGTTGAAAAGGTAAAAAATGACACTGTTGTTTTGATTCCGGGAGGCTTTAGACGCGGTCAGGGAATCAGTGTGTTGGAGACGCAAGGGGAGGCGGCGTGTGTAAGTGGACGCGTCCATGGATGGGTGCGAGCTTTCGCTTTTGTGCGTTATATTCGTTTAGGTTTGTGGATGTTTCGTTTCTTTTTCTGTTTTACCGCTTGTAAAGCTATTAATTTTTATAAAGTTGTTATTTAAAAGTATTTTAAAATAATATTCTTTTACTTTTTAAAACAACGATTTAAAATTATTAAAAAAATTAATTTAAAATTTAAAAAAAAACTTTTAAAATATATATATATATATAAAAACATAATTTTTGTTTGTTCAGGTTCAACACACTAGAAAGAGAGACATTATTTTATGAAAAATTAAAAAATTATATAAAATTATTTTTTATATATTTTAATATAATGATATTAAAAATTATTTTAATATATTTTTAAATAAAAAATACTTTAAAATACAATTATACCATTCTTATAAATACCCTCAAAAGTAAAAGTAAAAAGAAAAAAAGAAAAAAGAAAAAAGACATGCCTCTCCTCTATTTCAGTAGTACTTTGGCGATTCCATTTTATCCTTATTTTATCCAATCCTTTTTACTTTTCAGCTTTGTCTGTCCAGCTTCCGATCTTCACTTTCAAGGCTACCACAGGCACGGTAGCTTAAAGTTATACCGTGTTCAGCACCGTGTTGAACCCCTTTATGAAAGATTTTAATTTTTTTATGTTTTAAAATTATTTTGATTTATTAAGGTAATAAAAAAATGATCGGACCAAGAAAAAAGCCAGCAGAAATCGGACCTGAGACGGAATTCCCTGGAGAATTTTTATTTTGTTGTATTATTATATAACACTGTCACAGTTGATCAAGAAAATCGGCCTCAGTTCAGCTTAAAATAGCGTACAGGCATAACCTACGAGCGTATGTATACACATTTACTAAGTATTCAATGACTAATTCAGAGGAGATAGAAGGGAAGATGGTGCCCCATGGAGGCGGCAACCAGCGAGGAATTTTGGGTGGGCACATCCTCGGAACTGCATTGAGAGCTCCGGCAGGCTTTTATCAAATCATAAGGTGTAAAGGAGGCTGAATGGTGACGGTGATGAGGGGCCCTCAAGAAATTCTCAGCGAGAAAAAGCTGCCCTCTGTTTGTTTGCTAACTTCTATACACTGCTTGAAACCAGGGAATCACACCTGTGTTCTTGCAACAGCTAGAGGTGGTCCAGAGGGAGCAGTTCTAGAACACGTCTTTTGTTATCTGTCTTCTTTGCAAAAAGTACGATCTACTGTTTACAAAAGGTGTAAAATGGGATTGGAGTTTGCGGAACCTTTTCCTCCCATCAATGTTTCAGATTTAAAGCAGTTCTCGTGTTCTTGCGTGTTTGATATTGTAATCGACAAGTGTGATTTTCAATTGAGATTTGTTTATGTTTTTTTTTAAGATGAAAAGACAAAGTGTTGATTGTGTTATTAGCCTAGGTTGCATTTGATCGGTGTTTCAGTGTAGAAAATACGAGAATTTATTTGATTGAAGAAATAGAAATGAAAACATTATATAAATATGTTTATAAAACATTTTTTAAATGAATATATATACTTTTAAAATAAAAAAAAATACATGGAAAAATATCTTATTTATCCTCGTTGTTTTTATCTCTTTTGTTCCAAAATAATAACAGAATGCTTCCTTAAAAACATAAAATATCAAACTTGAATCTTGTAATTGATTTAAGTTCATTTAAAGTCCAACTAGTTTAATTTGTTAAGAGGTTTGTCTTTTAGCTATAAACCATGCTATAGATTACAATTGTTTAGTTTATATAGCATGTACTCATACTTTTTTGCAGATTGTTTAGTTTACATAATCATCCAATTATCTCTAGTCAAGTTAATCTTGCAATAAAATAAAACAATAAACTTAGCATACATTTCTGGCGTATAAATCAAAGTTTATATGTAAAGTAATTTTAACACGCATGCTATCTTTTATAATGACAATTATAAAATTAATTTAAAACCAAAGTATATCTATGGTACTTATTTATTGAAAAAGCTTATAATCAATGTGATTCAGTAACATATTGTTGTCAATTATCCATTTTTTACCCTTAAAGTTTTATTGCATCTCTCTTGTGCAAAGAAATGATGTCAACAAACCTCCCACTATTCTAATAATATTATCTTGATTAATTGCACTACTTATGAAGGTACATAAATCATAAGGGAAAAAACTCAGTCTCTTTAAAAAGGATTAAGACTTAATATCATGGAGAGGGGAAAGCAAGAAAAACCGGGGGAGGGGGGGGGAGCAAAAAAGAAGGCTTGAGAGCTATTGGAAAAAATAGGGGAGGGGGTAGCAAAAAAGAAGGCTTGAGAGCTATTGGAAAAAATATACAAAATCTCTCACATTCAAACCCTATTTATACTAATTTTTATAACCAAAATTGATGCAAAATTAAAATTAATTCCTGATATTTTACCTTCTTTACCTATCATAAAAAATAATAAAATTCCAACTATTTCCTCCCTTAAAAACTAGATATTTTATCTTTAAAAATAAATTATTCATTAGAAAAAAGAGTATTCAAATTCTTTATTAGCAGATTATATATGTGTGTGTGCATGTGTGTGTATGGATTGACAAAAACAATTTTTTTATGGGTCAAAGAATTGTTTTATAACAAACCAAAATCCAAGCTTAAAATAGGTTAATACAAAACAAATACAAATTAAAGCTCGAGACTCATGGTCTAAGCTTGAGCTGAACGTGTGCATATGGTTAAATCTATACTACTTTGCTTAGGCTCATTTATAACCCTTAAACTTCTTTTTATATAAACTATATGATAATCTTATATTTTTTTTCTATACAAGATTGAGGGTTTTTGGTTACACAAAAAATAAAACTAAGAGTTGATTGAAATCAATTTCTCATTATACATTTTTAGTTGATAAGTTGGTGTATGTCATGGTTTGTACAATATCAAATATAACTTATATTATTAGTTTGGTAAGTTGGTTCCTCACTAATCCTAGTAAAGAAAATCAATTAATAGTAAAATGGATACTTTAATATTTTAAAGGTACTTTTAATTTTAGTTAATAGTGAAATTAATACATAAATGCAATTAGGGTTAGTGATGTTAATTCTATAAAGTCTATAGTAAGACATATAATTACCTTACAAGGGGAGTGGTTTTATGGAAATCAAAACTACAAAAATATATTTTATTACCAATATAAAAGTTAGATACATTACTCATACTGAAGGGACAAAAGAATTGTTATGAATGAAAAAGTTCTCACATGAACTTTGCATAATGTAAAAAAACTTTGTGTTACACTAAAATAATTAAAGTATAATTCATCATAGTTAACATTGTACTTATCATTCTCAATTAAAACATATTAAAGTTAGATATCAATAGATTCAAGATTATATGTAGATAAAGTTCTTTATTGTTAAGAAGATTCATATTGATGACAATGTATCAAATATGATGGTCAAACTTTTACCGAGAGAGAAATTTGAATTTTGTAAAAGATAAATAAGCTTAGTGAATCCTCTTAAATGAGTTAGAAAGGGAAGAATTATTGGGTTTAGTCCTAGGTTTTTTGGACTATAGCCCATATAAAGTAAGGGAAAAAAATGCTTAAAGCATTTCAGGTTGCATAGACAACTATGTATAAAAATCAATTTTGATTTATTTTCAAAGTGTAAGCTAATATCTATATATATAAAAAAAGAGCTTCTAGCTAATAAGTGGGAGAGAGTGAAGAAAAAATGTTATTTATTTTTTTACCTTAATCAGTTGATGATTTGTTATCCAATTAAGATGAGATTTTGATATGTTATTATTGATAACAAGCTCTTTAGCTTAGATAATGTTGATCACTGAAAAGCTTTCACTTCTAGATATTTTTTAAAAGATTTAATTAGTGAGATTTATCTCATTTACACTCATTAACAACAAACAAACTTTTAGAAACTAAAGTGTTGGAAAGATAAGAAAGACAACTACTTAAGCTAAAAAACTATTCCACATATATCTTTTAATGTTTTTATGTGCAACAAGAGTCATTCTCCTACCAATTTTAGATTTTTAACAAGCATACCCAAATGTTCTACACTCAATCAACTCTAGAGTTCAAAGTAGTACAATATAGAAGTTTGGACATCTGTCAATTTTCTGTTATCCTACGTCGAAAAGTTTCATCATGAATTTAGTAGTATGAAAGTTCTCTTTAACCTATTCCCTTCATATAAAATGTTTCTCACCCATTATATAATTATATCATTAGCGATCTCATTCAACCTATAATTTTACTTGATAGCGAACAATAATGTAATGACGGATAATTTACTCTGATTTTTCTCCCATCCCATATTGGTTTGTCAAAGTCTTTCAAAAGATCAAAAAAATGGATCGTGTCTGTATTTGATTCTTCATTTATAATTGGGCATTCACTTGTATAATTATGATTCATTCTCATTGCACCTATAAACATGTTCTTGTAAGGATTATTATTGTCATCTACAACTTCATACACATTACTAGAACTAGAAGTTGACCCAACTATCCTTTTTAATATGGTCTTATTAGAAACATATAATTCTTCATGTGCAAATAAACATAAGTATTTCTTTATAACCCTTTTAGTAAAAGATGCATCATTATAACATCTAAATCGAGAAACTTTTTATTCTCACACTTCTTATATGGACATCTAATACAACTTCCACTAATATTTCTTTGATTAAATAGTATATAATTAATAAAACCCTCAATCCTATTATAATAATCCATCATCTATAACCCTTTGGGTGAATCTTGATACATTTATGAATGATCATTAATTACTTATATTAAACCTATATAGAATATTGATGACAACATATATTAATTAATTATGTAAAATAAATAAATTATCTAACATTGGTTTAACTCAAACTTATTCAATCTATTTTAATTGTACTCTTAAATCATTATTAATTATCTATATAAATTCAAATCTCTATACATTTACCAAAATTTTCAACTCAACAATAAAATTGACAAAATATAAAACAGATCTATTAAATAATTCATTATTTATTTCATTACATAACACATAAGTCATAAAATCAAAATCAATTTCATTAAATTAAAAAACAAATACAGGTTTTTAAAATCTCAAACATACTCTAACATCTACAAATCATACATTCATATAATAATTATATATGAAAAAAAACTATAAAATAAGTAAACACAAACAAACTACATATATGCAATAAAAATTAACATTTTAAAATATAGTTCAAACAATAAATAAATAGTTTTCCTTACTTGATGTGGAGAATCCTGAAAAGAATTTGAATCAAAACAGGGATACTAACAGACTGAGAATTAAGGTGGCTGAATTTATGGTGGGAGGTTGATTTTGTGATAAAATAAAGAGTTTCTACTTTGTTGTAAACCTAATGGAGGAAGAAGAAGAAATAGAAAATAGGGAAAGGGGTTGCTCGTTAGGTCATAACTTAAATTCATTTTATCGGTAGTTTTGTCTATATAAATGATATTTTATTGTACTTTTTGACTCTTTTTTTTCTAATTCCTTTCTTTTTTATTATAATTCCCTTAGTATATACTAAGAAAAAATTTACATTAGTGTTTACCAGTAGACAAAACAAGATATTAGTTTGTCAGTTAAGTTCATTGTAATATACTAATGAAAAGTTTATATTAATATTTTTGTTTGTATTTGCCAATTTTCTAGTTGTGTTTATTTAGTTCAAATGATTACAAACTTACATGTAAGTTTATTTATGAACTTCTAGGTTATTTTATTTCTTATAAATCTAATTTATCAAATTAAAGAAGTTAAACAGTTAAAGTTGAGTTAACAAGTGCATTAACTCATGTGTAAAGTAAACTTTCATAAAAGGTTTAGATTTGGTCATTAACCTTAACAAAATGAGTTTGAGCGAAGTTTTAGCTAGGTTGAGTGAAAAAAAAACTATTACACTAATAAAATAAAATAAATATCAAACTGAGAAAAAAATTGATTAGTATTTAAAAGTGTATTTTAATTTGGGTTTTATATCATCATTTTGCACTTAAAATATCAATAACTCTTTAATTAAAATGTGTGTCATAATAACATCTCTAATAATATAAGATATATTTAATTTATGGTAAATATTCATCTTAAATGCAGGTCTATCACATAAATTAAGGGATTGATTGTTGAGTTTAACTACTGAAATTGAGAAGACAATGAGAAGGCTAAGTTTAGAAAAGATATGTTGATTCAGTCTAAACTGAAATATTATTAAGTCATTGGATAATATCTAGAGCTATAGATGTTGGATTTCATTTTAGTTTATAGGCTAGAAAACAAAGATATAGGCCTAAAATATTCATAAAAAGTCCAAGACTCAATTCTGTCATTTGAAAGTCTAAATCTTAGCATCAGAAGAGAAGTCTGAATCTGTCATGCAACTCATATATTATTCACTATTTAGCTTATATCTCAAGTTCTAGAAATCCAAATGCACCGATTCTTTTTTTAAAAAAAAGCTGAGATAATTTTTTAGAACTTTCATGAAGACCATTTATTCAAATTCTAACATTTTATTCAAACAAGAAGATAAGGATTGTCACCAAGTTAAAACATGGCCACCCACTCAATAATTAGTCATCAAATTAATAGTTTTAAATTTTAATTTATAAAAAAAATTAACATATATTTGGGTATCTTGGTTTTCATATCAAGATTTTGTTATTGGTCTTTTTCTTTATATTTTTATAATGTTTAAATTTTGTTTTCATTAATTTTTTATTTATACCTTTCATTTCCTTTACTATACTTATATAATTATGTTTTTCTATTATTTATTTATGTTTTTCTTTTTCATATGTTTAGCTAAGTTTCTTATGTCAAGATGAAAAGGTTTCACTAATGGTGTTAGGATAAATATAATATAAAATTAATATGAACTTCAATAGTTATATCCTAAACAACTTGCTATTAACATCTCTTATCATTTTTATCTTATTAATTCTTAATATCTTACTTGTTAAATGGTTACTCTATATTTATATTATATAAACTTGGTACAATAAAATATTTAATCCTTTATAGCCAAATGTATGGTATAACCAACATCTGTGCTATGAAAAGAATTTGATTTGTTATTAATATAAGTTAGCATCATAAATTCCTGATAATATTTAGAAATATTGGTGTTACTTAAATAAGATAATTAATATGATCATGTTAATAATTTATAATGAGTTAATAATGACAAATCATCCAATTGAAATCTCCTTTATATATGGTTTCTAGCTGGGTAATAAAAGGAGTTTACATTATACTTATTTGAAATAGTATTAGTGTATCCTCTAACCTTAATAATTGTTTTATTCTTATTTAATCCTTACATCAATATCCCGTAAAATCCTCATAAACTCTTTGTTTTGTTATATGTATATAGTTCACTTCCATGTGATTTGACCGTGGTTTTGATGAGTTATTTATAACTTTGACACTCCTGCATTTAGGAGAAGATATCAATCTTTTGATCATGTCAAAACTAAATTAACTAATTAGAAAAACAAAAAAAATTGGTTCGGTTCGGTTTTGATATTAAAAGTCTAAAACCAATTGAACTAGATCAAACCGAACCAATTCAATCAACACTGGCCTAGTTGAAAACCTAGTATAAACATTAACTTTTCTTTTAACCCTAAAGCCTAAATCAAACTGACCCCACCCCCCAAAGGTTTCTCTCAATCTCTTTGTCACCTCAGGCTTTCTTATATGTCTCTCACTCACTTCTCAATAGCCTTTATCAATCACCTTTTTTTTATCATTTTCCTTTGCTATTGCTTTAGATTTTAAATTTGTTTTTTTTTTCCATGATTTTTCTTATTTGTTAGTTTTTTACTTTCAGGCCATGATTTATCTTTTCTGGGTTTTTTTTTCCATTAATACTGTTTTTATTTTGCTTTAGATCTACTACTTTCAGGCAAATCTTTTCTTTTTGGGTTTGATTTTTGCATGTTAAACTTGTTGCATGCTTTTTATAAGGTTTTATGTTTTTGTACAAGTATAGGGTTAATATGTGCAGTTGTGTGATTAGATTTGCCTTGTTAACATTGTACCTAAAATTAATACATAGCAAGGTAGGCCATGTCAACATGTAATAAAAAAGTGGAAGGCTAACCTTGAAAAGTGTAGCTCAATTGGTCAAGTCATAGATTTGCTCCTTAAAGGTTATAATTTCGAGTTCCGCAAATTTTAGAACCATTAGAAATTTATATGGTTGTTAACTTCAAGACCCGCGAGATTAGTCAATGTACGTGTAAATTGGTCTGAACACTCATGTTAATAAAAAAAATAAAAGGCTAAAGTTGTAAAAAAGCTAAAAAAATCCTAAAGAAATAAAATTGATTTTTTTGAGTTTTTTCTTTAATTAATCGAAATCAAACTGAAACAATATATATATATATGTTGGTTATTTTTAAAAAATAAACTAAACTAAAATTACTCACTTACTTTTTAATAATTTCCTATGCAACTTGGCCTATTTGAACTTTTACTTCATACTAAAATGCATTTGATCAATGCAGTTGTTTCAAACTATCTTTAATGGCTTTTTTTTATTACTTTTCAACATATACCTTATATTATTTACCTTGTGATTAAGGATTCACTTGAATTATGTGATTTAGATATTTCATTTGTTTTTTTTTTCATGCTCTTTATCTATCATCTCTCATCTCTCAGATCTATCTTTTTCTCATTTATTTTCCAAGCTTAAAAACGATCTAATTTTTTCAATTTATCATGATTTACCCTTTTAGGGGATTAGATAGGGATTCAATCAATTTAAATATTCATTTAAGTTTTAATTTTTATCTCGTTTGAAGCTGTGTTTTTTAATAAAGTTTTAGTAGGAATTTAGATCTTTATGCCCTTTCGATGATTCACTTCATTTCCCACCTTGCATTTTCTTTCTGAATTTACAGGTTTTATAGGGTTTTATTTGATATCAATGCTCTTATAGTTTCATGAAATAAGATCTACATGTTCTTAACTAAAATAATATGGTTTTGTGGTGGTGGGAATTCATTTTTTTTTTCTTTGTTGTCAAATTTTCATTAGTTTTATGATGTTGTTTTATTCAATCTTAGTTCTTTTTGTTGAACTCGTATAGGATCTTTAAGGTATTATAACTTTTATATTAATTTGTTTAATTTATAATTTTTATTTTTTTATATTGAGATTAAATCAAGTTGATGTATTTATATTATTGTTTTTTTAGGTTATTATGAAAAATATGGTCAGTAAAAAATTTTAAAAAAAACTTACTGAAATAATTTTTGTTTGAACTGGTTTGGAAGGAGAAAAATTCAAACCAAACTTAAAATAATTGGTTTGAACAAGTTTTTAATTCAGTTTAATTTAAAAATCTAAAAAAATATTCAAATTAATTATTTATTTTAATTCAAAACAAGATGAAACCGAAAATGATCAACAAAGATATCCAAGTTTTAGTTCGCAGCTCATCAGTAACAAGATTCCAAGAGAAACCGAAGTTATTTACGTATCTCTGGCATGATTTTCCCTGCGAGTCCTTCATTTTTTTAAGGAACTCCATAGTCAAAGTTGAAGCTCATTGGATTAAAAAAAATAATAGATTCTATAGTCAAAGTGCACTTCTTTATTGGCTATTAATAGATTCGAACATAATATGATCATAATGTAAGAAATAAATGAAATTTTTAGCTCTATTGTGAATAGCATCAAGTTAACGGAAGGGTTTAATTTTAGAACTTGGAAAATTGATTAGAATTAGAAGATATTATTCTAAAGAGAGAGAGAGCTAAGAGTTCATCATGAAAGGAATGTCTTCTGATAATTAGTTGTGTTAATTGTTATTAATTATTCAGTCATTAGTACTTGCTACAAGAAGTCAAGAACTTTATAGTTATGATTAATAGGTTTGATTATTTTCATGTGGCTAAGACTATATTTAAAAAGTATGATAATAATTGTTTTTTAAAAAATTTTATTTTAAATTTTTTTATATTAATATATCAAAAATATTAATTTAAAATAAAAAATAAATTTTAAAAAAAATTAGATCAACATAAATTCATAAATGTGAGGGAGGGACATGTATTTTATATATATATATATATATATATTAGGGGTTACGTGTTATATTTTTATTCACGCATGACATTCTTATTATATTATCATAGTCTATCAAATAGTATATGACATGTATTCATAGCTATCGTGTCAAACCAAACATTATCAANTAATATGTTTTGTTTCATGTTTCAATTTTTTTAGTTGCACGAATTTAGAGTCTAAAAATCAATTTGGGAAGTATTGTATCTGTGTGTCATCTTTTCTTTTTTGGATGCGTTTGGTTGCCGAGAAAACAAATTTCTCAAAGGAAAGTGAGATATAGAGACCAGATCAAGGCATGAATTCAATCCGATGAGACAGGGAAGATACCAAGATCATCCCTCTTCATTTTTACTTTCTGGTTATTGTGTTTGAATCATTTTGGGCCTGCAGGTTCGAGTTTCTGTCATGAATTATCATCCAAGAAAGCTAATCCCTCAAGCGATGCAGCACATATTACTATTCCTTATGATAATGCAATCAGTAATTTGTATATTTGTACTTGCTAATTTTATTTTTATCTTTTGATTCAATGGTAAAAGGAGAGCGGTATTTTTACCATGATATAAATATTTTTTAAATATTATATGGAGTTATTTTAATAATTTTATTTTTTATGCATAACAAAATTATTAGTGTAATCCTTTAATAAAATAATTCAATATTTTTACATAAAGATATTTTTATATTTGATACAACGATAGAATCATTGCATTATCCTTACTGTTTAAATTCTTTAGCCTTGATTTCAAGGGTTTTTTTGTAATTTCATAATAATTTGTTTTGTTATTATTATTTTGTTTTAATTTTATCTTTGGTCATTCTATTTTTAATTTTAATTAGTATTATTTTAATTGTCATTTGTTTTATTTTTAATTATTTTTTAATTAATATTTTTTGTCATTTCCACCCTGAGAATTTATTTTTATTTATTTATTATGTTAAATTTGATCCTAATTCTTTTAATTATTATTTTAAAAAGAAATTCTTAATGGATTCATCTTTTTATAATTCCAATTTCAAAAAATTAATTTATTAATAAAATCATTAATGAAAATGTTTTATTAGTAAATTTTTTATTAGTAATTTTTTTAAAATTAAAAATAAAAAAATATTATTATTAAAAAATTTACTGGCAAAACAAATGCATAAAACAATTACCTGCAACTAACAAACATCCATTTTTCACTTAGTTGTTCAATTTTTAAAAGTTTAAACACCTGTTTTATAAAATCAGAGATCAAATAATCAATTAGAAAATTAACTTCAAGAAGTTTAAACAATGAATATATCATTGGTTTTTAACCTCCAAGAGTCTCCCCGTCCCCTTTTTTCCTGTTTTCCTCCTTATCTAGAACCATACCCAGAAAGCCTTCTAAACTAATAGCTCATTTCCCATGGAAGAAATTAATTACAGGTGCATTAAACTATTAATAGACCCGAAACTTCATCCTTTTAATCATAAAGTTTGTTTAATAACGTGGTTGTGGTTATTTTTTAAATAATTTTTAATGTTAAAATATATATTAATATTTTTTATTTTTAAAAAATTATTTTTACTATCAATATATTAAAATAATCTGAAAATATCAAAATATATTAATTTAAAAAAATAAAAAATTTAACTTTTTTAAAATATAAAATCAAACAGTGATTAAATCAATCTAAAAAACCATTAAAATACAATCTTTTTAATCTCCCAAATAATATTACCATATAAAGATAATTTTCAAACACAAATCAAGCAAAAGATTTTGAATTATTAGTCTTTCAATTTAAAATTTCCAAAAAAAATAAAAAATTATCTTCATGTATAATATAATCAATTAACAGTTTTTCCTTTCTTTTTTCAATTAGAGTTATATAACCAATAAAAATTAATTTTATTTTTTTCCAACAGAGCCACTGATCTCATCTAGCGTGTTCATTTATGATATGCGCCGCCCTATTGCTCCGCCGCTTTAAACTCCTTTCAAAAGATGCTATACTTAGTGGATATAAAAAAGTCAAAGAGATTGAGCAAGTGTTTGGCTTTGTTATATACCATTCTGTGTCCGTGGGCAGAGTTCATTGGCCGGTCGATCACTCACTTGGAAAAAATTGACAAGGCATCTGAGAATCTAAATCTCTTCAAGGAAGATTTACTGGTTTACAGCTCTCTTCGTTCTGCTATCGAGGGATGCCAGGGAATCTTTCGTGCTGCCACTCTCGTTCCCTCCACTGCAGCACCCAACCATGCCTAAATAAGTAGAGGGGTAGACTGAAAGTGAATGATCAAGAAAGATGCAGAGGGCGAGCCCCTTGGCTTGCTACCTCATTCTCTTCCACCGGGGATAAAACCATCACGTCCGTTCTGATCGATTTGGGTTTTGAGAGATCTAACCTATCTGGAGAGATGTGGTTTGCCATGTCTGGCGGTGCACTGAAAACCACAGCTCTAGGAGAAGCATCTAGAAGGACATGTGGGTCCTTAAACACCTGACAGCATATTTTCTGACCCTTTTCTAGATCAGATGCTTCCAATTCTTAAAAGGAGTCAGTCGCCCACGAGGTCAAACTACTGTTCAGTGCTCAAGCATGACCATCAACAACAGTGGTACATGGTGGCTTTATAGAATAAGATTATCCTTGTAAATCCTTTTGGACTCGTCAGGATCGGATTCTTTCGCCATAATTTCCACGCCAGCTGCCTTTTTGGATTAACAATGGCTCGAGTTCTCCCAGCTCATTAAGGCCACCAATGGCTTCTCTGTAGACAACCTTATTGCTTCTTGGATGGGTCTAGATCATAAATGACAATTTTTGTTTTCAGGCTCCAGGGGATTTTTCTTAAGAGAGTGTAGAAGGCTAGCGCACACATGAAATTCAATTTATAATATAAAATTCAATTCTTAAACTACAAGAGACAATAATCTATTTCAAATATTTATTTTTACTTAAATGGGATTATAGTTATTATTATTTTTTAAATAATTTTTCATGTTAAAATAAATAATATTTTTTATTTTGAAAAAATTATTTTTGATATTAACAAATTAAAATAATTTAAAAACATTAAAAATATATTAATTGAAAATAAATATAAAAATAAAAAATTAAATCTTTTCAAAAACTACTTTTAAAATGTAGAAACAAATAGAAAATTAAAATTTTAAAAGCTCTGTGAACGTGACTTTTTACTTTTGGCTTTCGAATAACTTTAAAAATCGCTTCTAGAAATTAACCGAATACCTTTTACATTGATTTATTTTAAAAAAAAAATAGCTTCAAAATATAAATAAATGCCAAAATCCCAACATTCCCAAACGGAAGATCATTACCCCCTTAGGATCCAGTGGATTTATAGTTAGGCCCAAACTGGAGAATATATGTGGAGGCCGTGGGGTCGTTGTGTGTGTGTTGAAGTGGCGGGGGATTTGAAGACTTGGTGCCGACAACTCTGTATAACAATTAGGCCCACATCTAAATGCAAAACAGAGCATACAGTCCACTAAAAATAGCTTTAAGATCGAAAGGAAAAGGGAAGAAAAAAAGAGCATTCTAAATTATTTTAAAAATATTTTTTATTTGAAAATATATTAAAATAATATTTTTATTTTTAAATTTTTTTAATATTAATATGCCAAAACAATCCAAAAATATCAATATCATTTTAAAAAAATCATTTTTTTTCAAGAACACGACTGCCACACGCACCATTTCCACACAATCAGGCAATTATGTCCGCTTCTGTGTGGCGTTTTGTTTGCCTGTTTTTATTTTTTCAAAAGAAACGTTTTTGCACCATTTAATTAAATTGAACAGATGAAACTAAGGACCACTCGATGGTGACTTTAGCCTTCGCTAATCAATGGTTATTTGAGACGTGTTATTCTTTGATTTGTAAAACAGTGGTCGTGGTTTGTGAACATCCGTGATGTGACACTAGCGGAGCAGACATTTTTAGTTTTTTTTAAAAAAAAATATTAATATTAGTTTTTTCAACGTATTTTTATAATTTTAAAAAATTAATTTTAAATAAAAAATTAAATTTCACTGTCAGCCCTCTTAGGATTAGGATTCCTCTTTCCTCTTTTGTTTCACAGTTAAAAAAAAAAAACACCAAAGCCTTTCTTGGTCGTCCAATTCTTGTAAAATGTCCCATCAACAAGAATAACAACTCCTGGAAATGAGTTTCCTAAGACAAATTCAAAAACAACGTATGAGCTCTTCTTCCTTTCAAAGTTTGAGGAAAAGCTTTATATAAAATATTACAGTATAAACTCATCACTTATTTGTAGCTATTAAAATGATTTATGGGATCAAAACACCCTTGTATGATTCCAGATGAGGAAGTCCATGAATAAGAGGCTCAGCTTCAAAAAAAAAAAAAAATTAAAAATAGAACTTTTTAATACTCTACCTTGCTCCTCTTTTCATTTATTTCTCTATTGGTAGTTATCCAACCAAATCATCCACACTCTTCTCTAAATCTACCTCACCATTGCTATGATATTATTATTTTTTTAATTGTTTTTTTTCTTATCTTTACCTTAGTTTTTTTATTTGAAAATGCGGTTATAGTTATTTTTTAAAATATTTTTTATTTAAAAATATATATTAAAATAATTTTTTTATTTTATAAAAATTATTTTTGATATCAGATCCAAAAATATAAAAAAGTATTAATTTAAAATAAAAAAAATTAGATTTTTTCAAAAATATTTTTAAAATACATTAAAAAAAACAAAGATTTATAGCCTATTATACATTCCTAACCCTACAAACCTGGCAACCTTTACATCTCGTGCTTCATGATAATGTGTTAAAAGCTAGTATGGCCATCCTTTGTTGCACGATCATCGTCGCCGTACCCTTACTTGTGTTCATGGTATATACATCATGCCTTTTTTACCCAGGAACATATAGATGAAACCAAATATTGTCTTTTTATTATTATTATTATTATTATTGTAATAATGATAAAGTTTGATATCCTTTCATCTTCCTTTCCTATTTATGAAGGATTCTTCCATTATTTGTTCTTGGTGGTCTTTGATGTTCTTTATACCTTGTGCTTTTTTTATATTCCAATATTATTTATTGATTTTTATAACAGAAATAATTATGGAAAATATTTTTAATTTTCACTCAACAAGCTTTTATCGATGCTACTAATTTTTTAGAGTATAAAAAATATTAAATCTTAAAAAAAAAATGATGCCAAATATTTAAATGTTTGTTTGTGATTATACCTTTCCTTTTATATTATTAATGTAGTTGATAACACTTCACGTACCGAGTCATGAATCCGCAAACTCATTGAGTAAAAAAGTTTTATAATATTCCAAGTTTACCCATTATAATTGATCTAACATCAAAAATGCCCTTGCAACATCATTTCTATGTCCTGCTACCATTGAGTAACCATAGCACCATTGATCTACTCTCTCTCCTCACCTTATTCTTCTTCGGTTTCTTCTTTTCAAAATTAAATACAAATTAAACAAATGACATCTACAAGTATACGCACAAATTATTTCCTTTTGAGAAACATGCAAGTAATTAAAGGCAAGACAATATTTAAATAAAACCGTAATCATAATATTTTAATAGGGTATAATCTTATTTTTTTTCTTTGATTTCATTGAAGAAATTACAATTTTTTTTTAATTTATATACATGTTCATACATCTTAAATGAACAAAACACCAGTTGAATTCAAATCTTCATCTTTCAAATTGGGCATAGTCTAACGTGTTTTTGAAACCCATTTATAGCATGTCTTAAGAGCTTAAGATCGTAGAAAGAACGGATGGTAAATAGTATACAAATCTATGAGCTTTAATTTTCATCTTAACCACAAGTAGATTTTTTCCATACGATAAATAGAAATATTTTTTTAATAAAAAAGCAATTACAATTTAACTATAATAATTATTTTTTATTTGAAAAGACATCATTAGATTATTTTTTAAAAAGGAAGCTGACAATTTAATTACAAACACATACATCTATTTTGAGTAATTTTGAACATAAAAAAGTATAATACAAAAATAATTCAGTTATAATATTAAATTAATATCTTCTTATAAACTTTATTATATCATTGATCCACACTATATTACGAATTAGATTAATTTTTTAATGTAAAAAAATTTTATTCGAGTCTTGAATGATGATTTCTTTTTTATATATTAAGACTATGACATATTAGAGTGAATAAATCAAAATAAATTATGAAAGTTAATTCATAGTCAAACCAATATTTAAAAAAAATAAAAAATATTAAATTAAAAAAATATTTGAGTCAACTTGAGTTAACTTATCAATTTAGCAATCTAGGTTATGAAAACTAGATAACTTCGTATAAAGAAAATAAAAAAAAATATAAAACTTAATTTTCAACTAACTTAATATTAAAAAATTAAATTGAATAAAAATTAATTAAAAAAATAAAAAACCCGGGTCAACCTGAATTAATTTGTTAAACGTGTGACTCGAGTCATGAGATTGAAATAATTTTATAAAAAGTAAAAAAAAAAATTATGAAGCTTGATTGTTAACAAATTCAATGTTAGAGGTTGAAATGAAGAAAAAAATAAACCCACAAGACCCAAATATTTTCATACAAAGCAATTTTTTTTAAATATGAGTGCAATTTTCAAACAATCTAATATTGAAATGTAAAATTAAAAAAAAACTAAGTATAGAAACTAAAATTAAGTAGTTAGAGGGTGAAATTGAATAAAAAATTCAATTAAAAAACAAAAAAAAATTGAGTTCGTCCGAGTCAACTTGCTAATTTCATGACTCGGGTTATGAGATTAGGATAACCCTTAGATACCATAAAAAAAAATTATGTAACCCAATTAATTAAAAAATTACATGAAGAAATTAACAAAGTCAATACGTCAAATTTATGACTAAGATCATGAGATTGAAACAACCCCGAAAAAGAAAACGTTATAAAAATCAATTTTTAACCAACTCAATATTAAAGAGAAAAATAAAATAAAAATCAATTAGAAAACACAACTAAACAAAAACTTGAGTTAACTCATATTAACTTGTTAAATCATGGATTTAGATCATAAGATGAAGATAAATTCAAAAAAAAATAGTTAACAAAAATCATGACCCATTTTCAATAGATTTTATGTTGAAGGTTCAAATTAAAAAAAAAATTATAATTCTTAAAAAAATTTAATATTAAATGATAAAATTTTAAAAAATAAATAAATAAAATTTAAAAAAACAAAAAATATATATATTCTAGTAAATAATTTTTCATGGTTGTGGGTACAATAATTTAGCCACACCCTTTAATGTTTTGTTAACTAGTTATTTGCTTGCTTTTTGGTATGGGTTGGATAAATTCTTCTTTCAACATAAAAAATTGAATATAATGGCATTTCATAAATATTTTTTTGACTTAAAAAAATCTCAGTCATAGATTTAAAAATTTATACATACATATAATTAAATAAATTGATAATTAGTTATACAACAAAAATAAATTATAAAACCCAACTTTTAACTAATTAAGCTCATTAAACCAAACTCATAACTTGAATCATAGACTTAATCTGGATTCAAAAAATTTATATATATTTGTTTAACTATATGATAAGAAAAATAGACACTTATAAAATTAAAAACCAATTAAATATTGAGGTTTTTATTTGAAATCACGATAAACCTATAAATATCAAACTGAAATAAGTTATGTTGCCCAATTGAAAATCAATAAAATATTAAAGGATAAATTTAAAAACAAAACTAAAAAAATCAATAAAGATGCAATTGTGAAGAATCAAATTGAAAAAAAAAATCACCAAAAAAAAAAACTCAGGTGTGTGGCCTAGGCCTTGAAAAACAAGGCATATGCGTGTGGGCTCGAACCCCTCTTATTTAGGCCGGTTTTAATTTTTTTGTTTGTTTTTTATGGGATGATTAACATGTTGTTGACCTTTTTTTTTAAAAAAAAAACAAGCAACTTGTGAGCTTCTCTAATTAGATTATAATAACCTTTAGTCACTACAAAGTTTATGCAACAGTATTTTATACCTAAAAAATTGATTTTCAAGCAATTTTGACCAGAAACCACCTAAGAAACAAATAATCATGTTTACTAATTACTTAAAAGTGTATTTTTTATCAAGGTTTTAAATCATCATTTTGTACTTGAAGTAACAATAATTTCTTAATTAAAATATATTTTATAATAACATATCTAATAATATAAGATGTCTTTAATTTATGATAAATATTTATTTGAAATACAGGTCTATCACATAAATAAAAGAATTGATTGATGAGTTTAAGAATTGAAATTGAAAGGATAAAGAGATGACTAAATTTAGAAAAGAGATGCCAGTGTAGTCCAAATCGGAACATTGTTTCGTAATTGGATCATATCTAGAGTTGTAGATCTTGGATTTAGGTCTACTTTATATGAATGGAAAGATAATACAAAGGCCTACAACTTTTATAGAAGTCCAAGATTTAAAAAGATCATTTTCAAGTCTAAATTATAATAACAACGAAGAAGTCTGCATCTATCCTGCAGTTAGAATACTTTTCAGCGACTGACCAATATCTGGAGTTCTAGAAGTCTAAATGTCCTCTATTTTTTTTATTTTGGAAAGTAAAGATAATTTTCTATAATTTTTATATTTTTAAGTAATTTCAATTCTAATGTTATCAATAACGTTTTGGGCAGATAAGAAAAATAAGGATTGTCAACCAAGTTAGGAGTTGGTCACCTATTCATCAATTAGTTATCAAATTAATAGTTTTTAATTTTATTCTATAAAAGAAAGTATTTGTCATACATTTAGGCATCTTGGTTTCCAGATCAAGATGTTGCTTTTACTTTTTTCATTTGTATTTTTGTAATGTTTAAGTTTTGTTTTTATTAATATCAAGTTTATGTCTTTCCTTTCATTTCCTTTACTTAGTTAATTTTTATTTTATTTATGTTCTTATGTTATTTATTTATTATTTTTTTCATTATATTTAGTTAAGTTTATTATTATGTTTAACTGAGTTTATTATGTAAATGTGAAAAAGTACATTAATGATGTAAGAACAAGTATAAAGTAAACTCAATATGAATTTTAATATCAATAAGTTAATTATATAAAAAATGTATTCCAATAAGTATTATTCATTAAAAAATTTAATTAATTACATGTAATTGCAATAATTATGAATAATTAAATAGAAATTTTAACATAAAGGTATCTTCTTATATTAGATTAGAGAAGAAAAGGAATTACCTATTTGATGAAAAAACCATTTTTAAATGATTATGAATTATTATCACTTATATTTCATATATTGTAAATCTCATCTCAACATCAATAGGTAAATTTAAAAATACTATAATTATTATGTGACTTCAATCAACCACAGTAACCGAACATAATTCTATTTAAAAGCATCTATAACCCTTGGTTACTGTTTACATTGTACTAGAAGAATCATTTAATTTAAAAATAAATATTCTAAGAAAAATAAATATTTAAAAGCATCTATGTTAAAATATGTGATTAGTTTCAAAAAGAAAAAAAACGAATGAATAATTGAAATTTGATATTTCCACTTATTTAAATAAAATAATTGATATCTTATTATTTAAAAAATAAAGTAAAATTACACTTTTGTAGTCTTCATTCATAGCATACAAAAAATAGCAGAAGAAGTTGAAGAAAACGCAAAAAGACAATCTAAACTTTTTTTTTTCGGTGCAAAAATTTTTTTTTAATTATTTTTTTAACTTTTTTATGTTATTTTAATGTGTTAAAAATAAAAAATAATTATTTTAATATATTTTTAAAAAGTGATTATTGCTACAGGTTCTCCAAACAGGCTTGTTCCAGGAGAATCGGTGATCCTTTTTATGCGCTCATAAAAAAGTTACCAAATTTTTCTGTTTTAGACTTTACAGCACTCTTTCTCTTTTCATAGTAATAGAAGACAAAGACTCAGAACCAAAGTCAATTTTAATCTGGCTGCCTCTCAGTTTAACTCCAACTGCCGGTCTATTTCTGGTATTAATATCGCTCTCTTAGATTTCTATGCTCTGTCTGCAAATTAAACCCGAAAAACAATGGCTTTAATTCGTCGCCGAAAACCTATCGAACCCAGTAAAACCCCAGTGCTAAGAGAGGAGGGGGAGGAGGAGGAGGAGGAGGAGGAAGACAATAGTAAAAACAAACACCCAAAGAAGAGTTACAAAAAATCCAAACCAAAATGGACATGTTTAGACAATTGTTGCTGGTTTGTTGGGTGCATATGCGTAACTTGGTGGGTTTTATTGTTTCTTTACAACGTTATGCCTGCTTCTTTGCCTCAATATGTGACTGAGGCAATCACTGGTCCTTTGCCTGATCCACCTGGTGTCAAGTTGCGGAAAGAAGGGTTGAAGGCAAAGCATCCTGTGGTTTTTGTTCCTGGGATTGTTACTGGAGGGCTTGAGCTGTGGGAAGGGCATCAGTGTGCTGATGGATTGTTTAGGAAAAGGCTATGGGGTGGAGCTTTTGGTGAAGTTTATAAAAGGTATGGATGATTGGTGGTTGTTCCTTTCTTTGGACTTACTGTTGATATAATACTCTCTGTTGACATCGAAATTGAATCGGTTTGTTGTTTCAATGAGTTTATACATTTCTTTGCTAAATATAAAATCCGGGGTTTGTGAATTTAGAGCCATTTAGTTGTTAAATGTTTCATGAGTTTTGTTCATAAGTGTTATTATTAGGCTTTGGCTGTCATTGGTTTAGTTTTTTGCGTGCCTTTTTTCGAGCTTTTAGTAGAATTGATGTGAGTATATTGCTGATTGATTTTGTATGATGTAACTATCATGTGAAGAAATGTGGTCAGTTGTTGAGTAGACAAATTAATTTGTTAGTTTAATGGTGAGAAAGAAAGTCGGTTCTTGGTTGTTTCTCAACTTGTTTCCATTTATGCAAATCTTGACATCTATTCTAGATTTTTAAATGACTTTCCTTTTTTCGAGACTGGTGTTTTAGATGCAGAGTGGAAGAAGATGGTGAATTGTTATCAATTAAAATTGCTTCTTAGTGGTCTTGTTCCAATGATAAATAGTCATCTTTCATCAGTTTAACTGATAAATAGTCATCAATTAAATCCTTTCCTGGCTAGCTTGGAGCTTATACTCTACATGCTACACCACGGAGAAAGAGAAAGGCAACAGCTTTCTGGATCAATAATCTTAAAGAAATTCTTAGAGCACAACATTTCTGGTTCATCCTATATATCATGCCAGCTTTCACATTGTTAGTTATCTGTGAAATTATGAAGTTCCACACATGCCTTTCGTGTTTCTTCAGCTGATTCTTCATTTTATTCTTGGATGTTTTATAGGCCTCTCTGCTGGGTGGAACATATGTCACTGGACAATGAAACTGGATTGGATCCTCCAGGTATAAGGGTCAGGCCTGTCTGTGGGCTTGTGGCTGCTGATTACTTTGCTCCAGGATATTTTGTATGGGCTGTTTTGATTGCTAATTTGGCACGCATTGGATATGAGGAGAAGACAATGTACATGGCATCATATGATTGGAGACTTTCATTTCAGAATACTGAGGTTTTCTTCTATTCTTTTTGAGGAAGTTGATTTTATCGTTCGTGTTGTATATGCTGGTGGTTTCTTTTTTTAACTTGCTACTTTCATTGAATTCAATTAATCAGGTCCGTGACCAAACTTTAAGCCACATAAAAAGTAATATTGAACTCATGGTTGCAACAAATGGTGGAAACAAGGCAGTTATTATACCACATTCCATGGGTGCTTTGTACTTTCTGCATTTTATGAAGTGGGTGGAGGCACCAGCTCCAATGGGTGGTGGGGGTGGTCCAGATTGGTGTGCTAAGCATATCAAGGCAGTGATGAATATTGGTGGACCATTTTTAGGCGTTCCAAAAGCTGTCTCTGGACTTTTCTCTGCGGAAGCGAAGGATATTGCAGTCGCCAGGTTATCTAGTTTAACTCTACTGTAGTTAATGAGTAGTAAGCTTCTTATGGCTTGTTTAAAGATGAGTATGACTTGCTAGGCCCAATAAACAATCTTTGCAGAGGGAAAACAGTAAACAATCTTCAAACAGGGAAATCCTAACTTGCAGAAAAATTATATCATATCAAACATTTTCCCCATAGAGCATGACCATGATAATACTACCTATTTAACTCCATTTATTTCTCTGTCAAAGTCTGTTCCTTGATGACATTCCAAGATGTCCTGAAGGTGTTACTCCAATAGCCTACTTTATAACACAGCTTGGACAAAAATTCTCCTAATCCATAACTTGAAACATTGGCAATGCATGTTAACTGGGAGAAACTATTTTTATGTGCAAAAATAGTATTCTGCTACGAGTAGTGTTCCGAGGAAGTTATTTTTTTTTTGTTGCACTGACATTTGAATTCTTGGTTTTTGAATGGCATATTTTCACATTCGAATTTCTATACATCGTCTGTCTTAGTTATTTTCCCAAGTACAAACCATAACTGATTTGAATGCTTGGTCTTTTATTTATTAAAGGCATAAACTTTCACATTGTGATATAATTGTCAATAATTTTTTTGGTAGAGACTAGTTACTACTACAGTGGTAATGGGAACCACTGTACTTTGCAAAATATGAGATTTGGGTTTCTTTCCTTTGTCAAATTTTTGATATCTCTGTTGCTTTATACTCAGCTCTTTTCAACTTTTATACTTAAATCTGCTTTATCTTTATCTTTTTGTATTTTTGAGATGAGAAATGGCTCTTTTATTACTGAAGGACAGTTGGTCATGCTATTGCTTCTCTAGATGTTCTTGCTATTATGGACATACTTGACACAGTTTATTCAACTATCTGGGCTTGACTGATGATCTTAATTTATATGTATACCAGCATTGATCTTGTATATGGTGAATTTTCTATAACATGCCTCATTCTGCAGGGCCATTGCACCTGGTGTCTTGGACAAAGATTTATTTGGCTTTCAGACATTGCAACATATAATGAGGATGTCACGCACATGGGATTCAACCATGTCAATGATTCCAAAAGGTGGTGCCACTATTTGGGGTGATCTTGACTGGTCACCTGAGGAAGGATATATTCCTATAAAGAGAAAGCAAAAAAACACTGACACACAGAAAACAAGCCAAGATGGCCCAGAAAGAAAGGTCTCTGAAATAAGGAGAGCCAATTATGGAAGGATCATATCCTTTGGGAAGGATGTAGCTGAGGCACTTTCATCTGACATTGACAGGATTGACTTCAGGGTAAGTTTATCTGTTTCCTAAGTTAGTGAAAAGATGCTGTATCTTTAAAGATATACCAATCTCTCTCATTCTAAGTTTCAGTGCTTTTACACATCAGAATTAGCTTTAAGAAAATTAATGAATGCACCAATTCTTTCATTAAATACATCATTTGTTATCTTAACATGCAGGATGCTGTTAAAGGTCAAAGTATTGCAAACACCTCCTGTCGTGACGTGTGGACGGAGTACCATGACATGGGATTTGGAGGTATTAAAGCTGTTGCAGAATATAAGGTTTATACTGCTGGTTCTATTCTAGATCTGCTGCACTTTGTTGCCCCAAAGATGATGGAGCGTGGCAGTGCTCATTTCTCTTATGGAATTGCTGATGATTTGGACGATCCAAAATACCAGCACTACAAATATTGGTCAAACCCTTTGGAGACAAAGTGAGGATCTTTCTGTCCAGTCAATTATGGAAACTGTGATATGTTAGTCTTCTTGGCAATAATTTTGTGATATATTCAATGATGGCATTTAGTCATAGTGCTTCATACACTCCCATTTTATCAGTTATATGCTTATGTATAAATGTGGTGAGCATAAATAGCTACGTTTCTTAAGAAAGTCAAATCTTTGATGGTTCAAATTTATACTGATTTACAGCGTGTATGGTGCAGAGAGATATGAATCCTGTGAATTAATTTGGCAATTTTGAATAACTATTGCACCACAAAAAAAGCTAAATTGACACTATGAAGTCCAAACATGGAAAATTATCTGATGTAGATTTTTCTTAAACATGCAGTTCTTTTAATAACATGCCAGTATGCAATTGTTGTAGATGTCCTGTACAGCATTATGTTCTTGATATCTAAGATTTTTTTGTTTCCTTGTTGTCACACAACCTCTTTTGAATTCCATTTCAAATGTTTTCTGCTAGCAAGCCTCCTGGATCATTATCTTTCTCATTTCTTTTGAAAGATGTTCAATTACTTGATTGACCGGCCTAATCATGGCTGTCTATACAAGGTCTTCATATCGATTGCTGATAACTTCTTACTCTGGTTTTACAGATTGCCCAATGCCCCAGAAATGGAGGTTTTTTCCCTGTATGGAGTGGGCATACCAACCGAAAGATCTTATGTTTACAAGTTATCTCCTTCAGCTGAGTGTGCTATTCCATTTCAGATTGATTCATCAGCTGATGAACAATTTGAAGACAGCTGTCTGAAAGGTGGAGTCTATACTGTTGATGGGGATGAGACTGTTCCTGTTTTAAGTTCAGGCTTCATGTGTGCTAAAGGCTGGCGTGGGAAAACAAGATTCAACCCTTCAGGAAGTCAAATGTATATTAGAGAGTACGATCATTCTCCTCCGACAAACTTGTTGGAAGGTCGGGGCACCCAAAGTGGTGCTCACGTTGATATAATGGGAAACTTTGCTTTGATTGAGGATATAATGAGAGTGGCAGCTGGTGCTACAGGAGAAGAGTTGGGGGGTGATCAAGTTTATTCAGATATATTTAAGTGGTCTGAGAAGATCCATCTACAACTGTGATTGCTAGTGGTATGTAACTTCTTATTGTGGGCTTCAGAAGTTTTCTTTTTGAGAGTGCATTTTCTTTTGCCCCTTGCTGTTCATCCAGTTCTTGTATTCGATTTTGGACATTTGTGGCAATATCTGCTCTCTACCAAAGCTACAACATTAGGCCTCATCCACGCCTTCGTGGCTCCATATTCATGTCATGGATGATGTCAATCTTCATGGGATGGGTTTTTAACAGTATTGGACCCTTCATTTTGATGTCATGCTCTTTTCATTTACTGTCAGATTTGTGGTCTGTGTTTCCAAGATGCTGCTGCCCTATGCGTGTTGGTTTGGCATTCCTATTAGCTATCAGCTTTCTCTTAATATCCATTCATTTTTTTAAAAGAAAAACAAAGTCTACAACGTTTGGTAATGTGACCCCAATATTTTCTTCATCTGTGCTCATACTCTTTTCATTTCGTTGTGAGACCCGCACTCAATTTGGCAGTCCCTATTTCCTATTTGAAGAAAGTTTGGCCGTAACTTTGTTATTTTTCGTCTGTGCAGAGGTACGAGGCTTGAAGACAGCTGAAGTGATTCACTCTTGACAGACCTTCTGTGTGCTTGTTGAACATCGGTACTCTAAGCCAAGGTAGGCAATGAAATCGAAGCCTGTTGATTGCTCCTTTGAAAGTAATTGTGAAGGAAGCAGCAGAGCTGGCTATAAGTCGATGGATCGATGGATTTAAACTGAATTCAGCTGCTACTTTTGTTGTCTCTCGCTCTTGATTATTAATACGTTAGTATTCATTCATTGCATTTTTATAATTCTTCTATTGGTGTTCGTAAAATATGAAAATGATGTATTCAAAAGAAGAATGGAAACTTGGGTAACTTGTCCTGGTTCCGTAGGTTTTTAATTGTTTGTAGTGTTGATGAAAAATCACGAAATCACTACCAAAAGCATTGTTTACCTTTTCGGATTTCTTTGGTTCAGATCAGAAGTGTTGAATCTCTTGTTACATTTTATTCTCCACAAGGGCTAACACGAATAATTGTCAAGAATCAAGATCATTAGATAGTACTTCTTTTTTGGTGGATTCAGTGCTTCGACTCGTCAACAGATTTTATTTTTTTTCTCAAATTTTTACTACAGCTTTTCTATGTTGTTATGTGAATCTGAGATTTTTCCCACATTGGATGATTGAAGATGTTGCAAATTCTGCCTGTTGTGAGAATTAAACCGCCATTTATTTCTGCTTTCAGAATGTCGTTCTTGGATTTGGAAACCTGCTTGAATATCTTTGAATTGTGACTGATTTTTCATAAGAAAAACAAACTTAGTTCCTTTCGTAATTTGGAAATCCACTTTCGTCCCCGATGGAGTTTGTGGTGGCTCCATATTTGGAGCCATTTCTTGCACGCTACTGTTCTTGCAGCTGCAGATGATGCATTGAAGTTGTGCTTCAGCCGGAGGGGGGGGGGGGGCACCTCCCCACCATAAAAAATATTGATTTTGTTGTTAATAAATTTATCATTTTAAACAGAGTTTAATGGAGATAATATTAGTCTTTAATCATGTTACAAAAATAGATTAAATTTTTTTAAAATTTTTTTTTATTCATTTAAATTTTGTTCTATGGAGAGATTAGAAGCTATTTTGAGTTGGAAATGAATTTGGATTTATAAAGGTTTTAAGATGTAGGTGTTTTTAGATAAAAATAGATTAAAAAATAAATATTTTTCTATTAAAATTTAAATCTTGATTTTTCAGTCATAAAAAAAACTATTTAAAAATGATGTGAGAATAATAAATCACCCACCATTGTTTGTTTTTTTAAAAGTCGACTGTATTTCACATTAAAAAATTTAAACAGGTCTTGTTTTTTCCTTACAAAACTTTAGATTAAATTTTTTGTTTAAATTTTAATTAATATCATCACTCTTGTTTTTTAACTATTTAGTTCACCTATTTAAAAAATAATTAATTTTTTAAATTGTTTTTTAATCCCATGATGTTTCAAAAAGACTATTATAATTTTCTTTACATTTTTTATATTTTGTACAGAACAACTTTATTTATATGATATATTTATAAAAATAAAAAATTATTTATTCTTAACAACCACAATTAACCTCTAAGATAAAATAAATTTAAATAAATAAAATAAAATATAAATTTAAATATGTGTATGTGTATTTATCTTTTGTTTTTATTAAGAAGATTAAATTTTCACTTTAATATTTAATTAACATTAATAATTCCTTTTTAATTTATTGGTTTATATATTTATTAATTTATTTTATTAAAAAGTAAACACTGTCTTTTTATTTATTAATTAAAAAATCATAATATCTAAAAATTAACAAATATTCTAAAATGCATAGGTTTTTCACTATAGAAGGGTTTTTTTTTGCATGTTTTTTTCCTTTTTTTTACCCTGACTTCTTCTTCTTCTTTTTTAAATTATTTTTACTATTTTTTTAAATATTAAATTAATTAAAAATTTAATTATGTAGTTTTTTCTTTAAAACATTGTATTCTCATACATTATTTTTTTTCCTTTTTATGATTTATTTATTTATTTTAAATGGACTTTGTAGATTTTTTTTTATATTAAGAAGGATGAGAATTTAGCTTTGTATTTTTTTAAAATATGAATTACTACAGTATTTCCCTTGCAAAGTTTTTGTTTTGCTGCAGTGTTTCCCCACATATTTGTTTTAAAAATTATTTTTATTGAATTTATTTTTTTAATACTGAGCTAACTGATAATCTAGCTTTAGCTTTTCCCGTATGTTTTTTTTTTGTTTCAAAATTGTCATTTTTTACATTTTTTTTTGTTTTTTTTAAATTATTTTTATTTTATTATTTTTACTATTAAGCTGATTGAAAATTTAATTTTTTAGTTTTTTTCTTTAAAATACTATAGCTTTCCCCACATGTTTTTTTAATTATTTTGTTTACCTAAAATTGACTCTTTTTTTAAAAAAAAAGTCTTGGACGGTTTTTTTTATATTGAGCTGGTTGAGAACTTAGCTTTATAGTTTTTTTTTTAAAAAAAACACTATAAATTATTACGATATTTTCCTTACATGGTTTTTGTTTGGCTATGTTTCCCCCACATGTTTTTTTTTAATTTGAATTTATTTTTTAAATATTGAGTTGGTTGAAAATTTAATTTTAACTTTAGCTTTCCCCATGGTTTTTTTTTAATTTTTTTTTTCAAAATTGTCTTCTTTATATAAATATTTTTTCATAATTATTTTTGTTGATTTTATTTTTTTTACTATTGAGCTGATTGAGAATTTAGTTTTTTTTTAAAAAACACTAGATTGTTATAGTGTTTCTTTACATGGTTTTTTATTAAATAATTTTTAAAAAAATTATCTTTGTCAATTTTATTTTTTTTATATTAAACTGACTGAGAATTTAGCTGTGTAGATTGTAAATTACTACAGTGTTTTCCCATATGATTTGTTTTTTGTTACAATGTTTCTCCACATGTTTTTTTATCAATGTTTTTTAATATATTTTTTTATTTTTAATATTGAGCTGGTTAAAAATTACAATTGCAGATTTTCTCATAGAACACTATAGATTGTTACAATGTTTTCCTGATTGTTTTTTCTCCTTTTGTTTTTTTTATATTTATCGAAATTATCTTTGTTGATTATTTTAATATTAAGTTGGTTGAGAATTATAATTGTATATTTTTTCATAAAAAATTATACATTGCCACAATGTTTTCTTAAATGATTTTAATATTGAGTTAGTTGAAAATTTAACTTTAACTTTTCTAACATGTTTTTTATTTTAATTTTAATTTTTTTTCTTTTAAAATTGTCATTTTTTAATGTTTTTTAATAATTATTTTTATTAATATAGTGTTGTATATCTTTAATGATTGAAATTAACTTGAAAACCTAGCTAAAACAAGCAAGTGAAGGTCAAGATTACAATTATGGATAGTCAACTCGGGGTCAGTGTTAAAATATTTTATTTAAAAAAAATCAATAAAAAATTTAAAAAAAATCAAAGAGTTGAAAACTCAGGTTAGATGCGAACCAACTGAATTAGCAGATCAATTCAAGTTTTTAACTGGATGATCGATCAGCTTTCAAGTCGATACACAGGGACTGATTAAAAGTAGAAGAATAGCCAGCCACTCTAGCGTTATACCGACCATCCTTCCTCAATTTTTAATTTGTCGTCGCCCTCTCTATATATTTCACTGTGTCTTTTAAAAAACACACGCCTGTGACTCTCTCTCTCTCTCTCGATCAGACCGATTTCGCTCACTTCCCATCGCTAATACATGCATATGCACCCCCGCCTCCAATTTTGTGCTCTGTGATAAAAAAGAAAAAGAAACAAAAACCCTAACTCACCGAGTCCAACCCTTCACCTCACTGTATCTGATCTCAACCACTCGAGTCGTCGACGCCGCGTCAAAAGCAAATTACAGCTCAATTAATTAAAGCTTATTTCAGGTAAATTTTGATCCTTTTGTTAATTACTTCTTTCTCTCCTTTGATCTCACACTTTCAATATCTTTAAACTCGAATTATTTAAATGCCTTAAGTTTTGAATCATGCATAGTAGTTCTGTAAACAAATTTTGCATTAGGGTTACTTTAATACAGCCCTTCTTTTGTCACCAATCTTAAGGTTTTATACTGTTATATTGTCTATTTGTTGATTTTGTGAAATGAAATGCCTGAGGGTTGTCAGATTGATTTGCTTGATGTCAAAGAGCTGTGGAGTTCTGATCGTTTAGGAAGGAGGGAATTGGGAATTCTAAAGACAACTAATGCTGGATTTTTTAGTGGCGGGAACGGTGATCTTTTGGCTTAAGGGTTAAGAAATTAATTATAAATTCAAAGGTCTGTTGAGACTGGTTAGAGAATGCATTCTTATAAGATTAGGAGCAAGACTGAAGAAATAGTAGTGGAAGTCAGGGGGTAAGAATTCTGAAATGAGAGTGACGGGAAGGAACTGAACTAATGGGATTTTTGTTGGCACGAGGCTATTCTAGATTTGAGGAAATGAGCTATATAGTTGCTGGTATTGGGTAATCTTAGTTTTCCTAAGTTGTGTGTTGGCACTTGTCTATGTGTTATATACTAATTTAAAGGTGCATGTAAAAGAATGATGTGGATAATAACCCATATTGCGAAGATTAATAAATGAATAGAATAAAACATATGTAGTTAACCCTTTGAAAATTGTCACATCTTTTAGGAGCCTGGTAAAATCTTGTCTATTATGCAAGTGCTAAATCAGTAACTGCAATGTACCCGCGTATCTGAACAAGTTACTTGTTTCAAACATGTCAGGGATGGGTAAAGTTATATTTCTAATGTTTCTTTATCTAAGTTTATATTGCCTCCATGTGCTTGGAAAATTTTGATGTACCCCCCCCCCAACCTGTTTGCTACTGCATCTATAAGTGCTTTCAAGGGATCTACACTCATCTTTGGTCCCATAATGTATCCCAATGATTTGAACTGATTTCAAACATGTTTTTGTTTGTCAGAAGAGGGTGCTGCTGTTGAGATGAGTTTGCAACAGGCTATGCATCCCAAATCTTCTGCTAATGGTTTTGGTCGTCGGAGAGCTGAAAGGGATTGGGGGACGAGGTTTGAAAATAAGGTGCAATCTGGAAAACCACATACCAATAGATCGGGTAATGCTGGTAATCTCTCATGGCCTGAAGCACTTGTCACTTTAGATTATATGTTCTGTTCTAACAATAGTGATATAGGTGCGATGGGAAAAGTTGGAGTTTATGAGAGTCCTTCGCGTGAACGGCTCATATATTTAACAACTTATCTTATTGGGCATCCTGTGGAAGTCCAGCTGAAAAATGGAACTGTATACTCTGGAACATGTTACACAACAAATGTTGAAAAGGAATTTGGTAAGTTCTGTTGATTTAGTTTAGTTGAAGAGATTTCTCTCATGTTGTTAGCCGTTTTGTAGATTGATTCTAATTATACCGAGCTTTCACATGGAATCTTCTGTTTAGTCTATTTCCTTCTCAGCATTCTCTTGCTTTTCTCTTTCAGCTATAGTTTTGAAAATGGCTCGCTTGATAAAGGACGTTTCTTTCCAAGGCCCAAAGGCAGAATTTGTCAGCAAGGCTCCATCAAGGACTTTGATTTTACCTGGAAAAGAAGTTGTGCAAGTTATTGCGAAGGTTCTGCTACATTTTCTTTCTTTCATATTCTGCATTGTTTGAATCTGATCTCTTGAGTGAAGTTGATTTTCAAGTTGTTGACCTGTGGTTCTGAATGGAACCTGGGGTGATATTTATTGGATAAGTTAACAAAGAACAATATTGGAAAAAACTGCATGTGATTTGTTAGTTAGTGTTGTAGAGAACAAGTTTAGTTTGTGTAAATGGATGTTTATGTATGCTGTCTCATATATGGTGCCAGGATGTGTCTGTTACCGTAGATGGGATGTCCAATGAGCCCCAACATGCAAAGCAGCAAGAAATTATGATTGACTCCTATATATCACAACCACGACAAGTTGAAGTGGAGAGAGAGCTGGAACCTTGGATCCCTGACAAAGATGATCCACAATGCCCTGAATCAGAGAACATATTTGATGGCCATTGGAATAGGTTGTTATATTAAGTATTTCTTTCCCCAAACTTCTTGGTAATTGTTCCACTGTCTTTAATATTTTATCTGGTTCAGTAGAATTTCAACTGCCAAATCTTTACTTTGCTATCAGCAGCTTGTATTTTCATGAATGAATTTTTTTACTCCAGCTTTCTAATCATGTTTTCTCATCCTCTCCCTATTTAAACTCATCACAATTGTAGTGTTAATTTGGATTGTTCTACAAGATACCATAGAAAATTTATTCTGAAAACTTGCTTTCTGTAGATTACATCCCCTGAGAGATGTCTGGGAAGCATATGGAAAAATTTTCTGTTGTGCCTGATCCTTGCCTGTGGTTAAGTTTTTCAGGATTCAGTTAACTTTACAAAAGCAGAGGTGTTGAAGTTTGGTTACCGTAAGGCTTAGGTTAAACCGTCTGTGGTTGATACAAGTATATAATTGAAAAGGGATCCAGTGTAACATAGATCTTAGAGTTCTAGCTTATATTACCCATGTGTCTCCTATCCTTTCTCCATTAATACATGAGACGTAAAATCAGTATCCTTTATTTTTTTTCCCAGTGTTGTAATCTAGTGGTATCCTCATGTAATTTTTATTATTGATTTGAAGCTTATTTTGTTTATTTGCATATTAGGGGCTGGGATCAATTTGAAACAAATGAAATGCTGTTTGGAGTAAAAAGCACCTTTGACGAGGAACTTTATACAACAAAGCTGGAGAGGGGTCCTCAGATGAAAGAATTGGAAAGGGAAGCTGTGAGGATAGCAAGAGAGATCGAGGGGGAGGCAACACGCGACCTTCACTTAGCAGAGGTGAGGTTATCCCTATTGTCATTTTCTGCTTCTATTTTGGTTTATTTTTTCTGTACATTTTTTTACTGCTTTTGCTACTTCATCCAACAGGAAAGAGGCATCAATCTTCATGAAAGTTGTAATATTGATGAGGAGACCCGATACTCATCAGTCCATAGAGGTGGAGCCATTGATGATGGTGGGTATGAAGAACTTGATGATATAGTGATGAATTCTCACAATAGTGAAACTTTTGGAGGGCCATCTGCCTCTTCCATTAAGAAGTTGGCTGATTTGAGCCATGCAAAAAACAATGATGGGGCTCGAGTGTTATCAAGCTCTTCCTTGGTATTTCCTCTAATAATCACTAAGTTTATATAGAAATTGTTGTATTTTAAAATGGAACATTTTTTAACTTGCTTTGCAATTCTAAAGAAAAAATTTCAGCATATTTTCTACTTGGAGCACTATATAGTCATTTATTTTCATGCATCTACTGCCTGGCAGTTAGTCTTGCTTTATGTTAATTCTTCTTTAAGGAATCACTACCTGCTGTTGTACTTGTATTGAGTTTCTGTGTTTCTTTTTGTCCAAGGACGAGCCGCAATGCTCTCAATCAAGTACTTGTGCGGATCTGCATCATCCAGGGTCTCATGATCTTGCTGCACAGCTGTCATCAGAACCTTCTAAAAGTTTCTCCACTTCAGATAGTGACAGCAGGTTCGTACTATTGTGGTTAATTCAGTATTTCCTCAATGATAACTTAAATTGCATCTCATTTCACAAGAATTGTTCTTGGGATGACAAATGAATTTGTTGATTTTTGAAATTCTTGAATTCTACAATTGCAATAGGGTCCTAGAGGATTGGCATCATGAACATGGAGAACTTGACAACATCAAGGGGCTTGTAGAAGAGCAGATAGTGAGTAAAACTCTAATTACTTACAAATTTTCTGCTCAAAACTTAAAAGAGAACTTATTAATTGCCTTTGGTTGTGATGCCTCTAATATCGGTGTGTTCTTCATTTCTGTTCATGTAATCTACAGCTAACTCAGGATGCTCAATTGCCAAAAGGTGAGGGTGAGTCAATTATTCTGCTATTCCTTAACTTCATCCATCATTTAAGTTGTAGTATGAACAACTTTTATTATAAAGTTGTTGCATGAACTTGTCAAAAAATAAATTGAGTTATGAAAATATTGTAATGAAATAATCATTAATAAAATATGTTGGGTTTACTCTCTTACTTTTTTCCAGCTGCACCTGGCCTATATTGTGTTGCATATTTTGCGTAGAAATGTAGGATACTCACTTTAATGGAACTTATGCACTCTAAACTTCATCTTCTTTCAAACAATCTTTCTTTTATTTCTCTGTAGATTCCAAGTTACTGGATGGCAAGAAAAATGAATCTGATAAAGGAAGGCCATCCCTGAATACCACTGCTTATGCCCCTTCATCCAATGTCTATCCAAAAAATCATGAAAAGGCTAGCCCCCCTGGCCAACTGTTAGAGGATGTGGCATCTGTCAAAGGATCTGGAGAAACGCAGCCTGTGAACTCTCGTGGACGACCTGGTAGTTCCACTTCATCTAATTCAGATTATGCAGGTACCTTGCGAGCTTCTAGTGGTCCTGGTTTATCACCAAGCTCGTCAATGGGTTCATTATCTTCTGAGAAATCAACATTAAATCCCTATGCCAAGGTTTGTTTGGAAATAATAATAAATATTTACCTTGATTGTTTTCTTAACATGCCCTTGGCTAATACATTTGGGTGTTTGTTTCTATTTTTTATTTTGGTTATCAGGAATTTAAACTTAATCCCAATGCCAAGAGTTTCACCCCTTCTCAAATGCCTCCTAGGCCCCCTTCCCCAATGTCAGACAGTCCATTCTATTTTCAACCTAATGTTTCTACTCTACCACATATGCATGGCATGCCTATGGGAATTGTAAGTACTGAAATAACTTTATTGCTTCTACTAAGATATAACTTGATTGCTTATTTGTTCTCCTTTTTGTGTTTAGTTTAAATATAAGAAGAGTTAGGTTTTCATGATGCTTTATTATATATTTTTGGTCTCCGCACTGTGGTCGGAAAACTGGTGAATGGTTCATTGCATTTGCCCCTGTAGAAATGAACTCTAAAATATTGGTGAATAATGAAAAACTGATTTCCAATATCATTCTTGGATATCTTGATTTAATGTTGTGATTATAATATCTCCGCATGTTTTCAGTACTCTGGGTATGGTGATTGTGTCTTTTACATGTAAGAATGTGCATTCAACAGATGTTATGTGTGGTTCTTTTCGAACTTCACATCCAATTTCATTTATTAAAAGTGACTAACTACCAAGATTTTGCAGCTTGGACCTTCATTCAATGGGCAACAGCCTGTTATATATAATCCACAGGTTGCACCATTGCAAACTCCGCAAGCATATTTTCATCCAGGTGGACCTCAGGTACAATATTTACTACCTTGTGTTTCGGGTGATTCTGGCTTTCTGCAGCGCATGCCATCTCAATGTAAAATTGTTCAGGTATTCATCTGAACGCACATGTATAATTTATATATGACTAGCTGTATGCATATAACTGCAGTTTGGGCAGCAGATGCTTGTTGGCCACCCTAGGCAAGTCTTGTACATGCCAACCTACCAGCCTGTAAGCAAAATTCTGATCTTTTAATCTTGATAGAGAAGTTTCTTGTTTTTTTACTATATTGCATTATAACTAGTGTTCTATTAAGAAAAAAACACCGAAGCTGGTTTCTTTATGTAGTGAAATTGAGAACAGTGTTCATCATTTGTTTTTTTGAAACAAAAGCCTAAAATAGCAATTTCCATTTATTAACAACAAGAGAAACACGAGCAATCCCATAAATCACTAGTCATGAATGTGGTTGAAAAATTGAGGAATATATTGCTATTTTCTTGAAAACGGTGTAAAACTTACCATTCGGTGCTCTTATTAGATCACTGGAACCGGTATCGGTCAACTCATGTAGATTATTTTGTTCTCCACACAGGAAATGCCATATAAAGGACGAGAGTTTTAAGATTCTGTGTTTCTCGACACCCCCGGTTGGGGCGGAGGAAGTGGACTTGTGGGATATAACCTTATGACTTGTGTGCCTCGTTTACACTGACTGGACTTGTGTGCCTCATTTACACCGACTGGATTATTGTTTTTCTTGTACTTATTTTCTTTTGATAAAGTAGTTTTGGACAAAATAAGGTGCAAATTTTCCTTTGTTGTTTATGCCCCCTGTTTCTTCGCATTGTGCGATTAACTTTCCGCTGGATGCATTGTCATCTCGTGTTAACCCAGTATAATGCTCATTGTTAAAAAAAAAAAAAAATTAATGAGAAAAAAAGAATTTAAATGGATTGTTAGATTATGATCTTAAAGTGGAATTTACTTTTAGGTTTTACTATCTCAGTTTTTTTCTCTCCTTAAGGCATGTAAGCATGTATATAACTGTCCATCATATTTTTATTTCTGGTTGTGTGTAATTTCTAAAATATTGATTCGTTACATATTTACATTACAAGCATTGTATACATGATGGGTCATTGCATGATTAAGAATAATCATATAGGAATTTAATTGTAAATAGTCTCATTACTAGACTTAAATTCTAGTCTTTATAAAACACAAGGATCAAGAGCATTTTCAAAAAGGGAGCATTTGTAAATAAAATATGTGGATTAAAATAATTCTTTGGAAAATTGCAGAGAATTTGTCACGACCTTCATTGCATATGATCAAAATTTTGAAACCGAAGTGACTATTGAATTATCCTATTACGTTACATTGCCTTTTTTCGTTGCATTATAAATTTGATTATATTACATGAATGCTGTTAATGTTTAACATTATAAATTATTATAACTGAAAAACGAAACAACGCTTTATTCTAGGGTGATCTTGTATGAAAGAATAGCTTCACTTGTTCTTTTTTCAAAGCACATGAATGACACCTTTTTATTATTATTTTTTTTACTTTTGAGGTTTGTGAGTATTAAAAAAAAAAACTAAAAGCCATCGACACTTTGTGATCCAAGATAACAATAGTGCAATGACTATTTTATTCTTAAAAAAGAATCAAAACGTGTATTTGAGGGTGAAATCATCTTTCCTAGATATTATAAAATTGATTGGGGTTAAATTAATAAACATATTTATTTTAACACAAAAGCCTCTAAAAACAAAAAACAAAAATATTTAATTTTTATCCACTTTTTTTTTTTATCTTGTCAATATTTTTTTTTGTCAATATTTTTTCCAAGGTAAAGTTATGCTTACACTTAAAAAAATAAAGAAGCTAAACTTGCACAAGGAAGCTTATTTGTCCTTTCATTTTTATTTTTTTTAAATAGTCAGGTGATAAAAGTACACTTGAAGTAAGAGATTTCTAAGGCTGGTTTTGATGGAGCCTTATTCTTTTTATTATGTTTTTTTTTTGGTAGTATTAAGGTTCGTTTAAGGGTTATTTGCTAATTTTTAAATAAATATTAGTTAAAAAACATGCAATAAATTCACTCATTTGGTTATTTGGAACTTTTTAAATAAATATTGATTAAAAAACATGCAATATATTCACTCATATGCATGACAACTATCTTGCCCTTTGAGCAACATATGAAGGCTCATGTGATTGTCAATATCCACCTTCCACAATAGTGTTGGAAGCAATGTGTTACCCCTCTTCATGTTGGTAGAGTGCATGCCCACAGAGAGAGATCCGTTTGGGCTTTGGTGAACTTTTTTTTTTTTTTTTTTGTCTCTTCCAGCTTTTGAAATTAATGCCAACTCTTCCAAAAATCTTTAGTGTCTTGGGTTTTTATTTTATATAATTATCAATATCCGCCTACCACATCAGTGTTGGAAGCAAAATCTGTTGCCCTCTTTATGTTGGTGGGGTGCATGCCCACATAAAAGGTTTGGTTGGGCTCTGGTGAACTTTTTTTTTTTTTTTTCCTTTCTCTTTTGTCTCTTTCAGTTAAGAAATTAATGCCAACTCTTCCAAAAATCTTTAGTGTCCTTCAGTTTCTATTTTTATTAATTTTAACTCTTTTTTATTACTATTTATTTTGTTTTTAATACTTTTTGAAACTTGACTTTTTCTAAAAAAAAATTCATCCCTAAATATTTTATTTTTATATTCAATTTCATCCTTACTTTTTATTCTTTTCTTGATTTAGTTTTTTAAATCCCCCACCACATTTTATTTCATTTATTTTTTTATTCAATTATGTTCTTTATTCTTTTGATTGTTATTTTTTATCATTTTATTAATTTTTTTTCAATTTAATCACTATTTATTTTCTTTCATTTTGTTTTTATACTAAAATTAATTTTTGTTATTTTAATTGCTATTTATTTTATTTTTATACCAGAATTGATCCTTGTTATATGAGGGTGAAATTGTCTTTCTTAGAGGATTCATTAGATATTATAAAATTGATTTGGGTTAAATTGATATACATATTTATTTTAACACAAAACCCTCTAAAAACAAAACAAAAATATTTACTTTCTATACATGGTTTTTTTTTTATCTTTTCAATATTTTTTTTGCAAAGTAAAATTATGCTTACTCTAAAAGAAGAAGAAGAAGAAGAAGAAGCTAAGCTTGCACAAAGAAGCTTATTTGTCTTTTCATTTTTTATTTTTTTTTGAATCGTGAGGTGATAAAAGTACACTTGAATTAAGAGAATTCTAAGGCTGGTTTTGATATGGAGTCTTATTCTTTTTATTATGTTTTTTTTATATATATATAGTATTAAGCTTTGTTTAGGAGTTGTTTGGTAATTTTTAAATAAGTATTGGTAAAAAAAAGTTACTAATCCGTGCAATATATTCACTCGTATGTAAATGACATCTTCCTTGCCTTTTGAGCTACATGTGAAGGGTCAAATGATTACTAATATTTATATTTCACGACAGTATTGGAAGCAATGTGTTTGCCTCCTCGTGTGTGTTGGTGGGGCGTATGCTCACAAACAAGTTTTTTTTTTTAGTTTAGAAATTAATGCAAATCCTTCTAAAAATCTTTAGCGTCCTTCGGTTTTTGTTTTTATTAATTTTATTTTTTAATTACTATTTATTTTATTTTTAATGGTTTTTAAAACTTGAGTTCTTTTTCAATTTTATATCCAAGACATTTTATTTTATTTGATTTTTATATCCAATTTGTTTCCTATTTTTTATTCTTTTCTTGATTTAGTTTTTTTAATCCCCCACCACATTTTATTTCATTTATTTTTTATTCAATTATGTTTTTTTTTAATTTTTTTATTGTTATTTTTTATTATTTTTTAATTTATTTTGTTTTTTAAATTTAGTCCCCATTTATTTTCTTTCATTTAATTTTTATACCAAAAATAATCCTTATTATTTTAATTATTATTTATTATTTATTTTATGGTTGAAAATCTTACTTCGTGGTTTTTTGTGTTTTCCTTTTTATAGCGGAATATTGGTTTTATATTTGGAGTCTAATTTAAGTTCAGTTTTTTTTTACGTTCTTTATTAAATTTTTTTTCTTATAGTCATTATTATTTTAGGTTATTGAGGTTTAAGCTTTATTATTTTTTTTATTGTCCTTTTTATAAGTTATCTTATATAGCATGCTAGTTAAATTAACTTGAATTGACTTAAATGTTTTTCAATGTTTTTCTCATGATTTTTTTTTCAATTATATAATTCAATCTTAAATTATTAGCTCTTGAACTTTATGATTTACTTACTTTTTTTTTTTATGTGAGGTTATACAAAGTATAAGTTAGTCAAGTTAACCTATATTAATTTAGGTTTTTTTGCATTTTTTATTTAACATCACTCTCTTTTGCTAGTTTTTTTTTAAAATCTATTTTTTTCATTTCGATCTCAAATTGAGGTGACAGGTTAGTTAAATTAATTTGAGTTTTTTCTTCAATGTTATTTTTTTAAAATTATTTTTTTTGTTTCATCCTTTATATTTAGTTATTGATTTTTAAATTTTGTGGTTTTTTTGTTTTTTTAAAGTGGATTATCGCTATTTCATATTCTGGATTGCATTTTAGTTAAGTTAACTTGAATGGACTATAATTATCATTACCTAGACATTTTTTTTTAAACTCGGAAAAATTTAGCAAAACCATAACTAAAATTCAACAACCCTTTAAAATCTTGAAATTCAAAGGAGTTATGGTTTTGATTTTCTTTTTAGACATAAAATAATGAAAATTAAGGATAAATTGTTATTTATTTAGATCTTTTATTGTAACCAATTCTTATAATTAAATGATTTTTACTATTTGTTGAAAATGACAAGCTTGCTTGTTTGCCATGAAATAGTTTATTTTTGAAAAGTAGTTTATATGAAAAGTGGATTTTTAAAAAATGAGTTATTTTATTATGTTGAAACTTTTATAAAAAAAATTAAAAAATATTTTTCACTATTTTATTATACAATAAAAAATAAGATGAAAATAAATTATTTTTTATTTTTTTTAGTTTATCTAACATATATAGAATATGAAATATAATTATTTGACCATTTACAATAAAATAAATGAGATATAAAAAATATAATGTAGTTTATTTTGTACAATGTAACTATATATATAATATAACCTTGTTAATTATTTTTTAAGTAAAATCTATTAATATGTTTTTCATTTTTAAAACCTCAAAATAACACTTTTTCTCATATATTAAAGGTTATGTTTGTTTGCTAGAAAGTGATTTTTTTTTAAAAAAATGATTTTCAAGAAAAATAAATTGAAAATTATTTTTTAGTATATGAACATATAAAATAAAATAAGATGGAAAAATAATATATTTTGAGATATTAACTTTTTTAAAAATAGTAGAATTGGTAGAGGATGGAGAGACCTTTCTCTGCAATATTATCTAGACCCCTTTTTAGCATTTGCAGAATTTATAAACTACTATCAAGCTTCTTTGATGGGTGACATTGTCGAGAAACCTCCTTTCCATATACATCCAATGAGGCATGGTTTTCTTTGGATTTTATTACACAAATCATAGGGAACTCATGTTTTTTAAAATTAAATTCAAATAATACAGAAAAATAAAATATAATAAAAAATCATAGGAAATTCATATAAAATACAGTTTTTAAAATAGAAGGTTTAGGCAAAGGGAGTGGAAATTCTCGAAAATACATTATTACCCTTTATTCTATTTTTATTCTTATTTTTTAATTTTCTGGGTGACATACAGAGAAAATAATGTATACGGAAACAATATCAAAATCGCCATATTTGAAAAATAAGATTTGAAACCAATTTATTGTGGGAGAATCGCCATTTTTCTACCGACGTGCCGTTTAGTCAATAAAAACTCCGAGATGTCGTTGAAAGCTTCTCCGCAGTGCTGCTAATGCTATTTTCCTAAAGTAAACGCTTCAATTAGGATATACGCTGCTTTGGAAAAGCCTCGAATCACAGGAAGAGGGTAGAATCAATCACAATCACAAGAGTAGAGAGAAGAAAAGGAAAATGGGTTGGATCGGAGACACCGTAGACTCCGTTAAATCGATCCAGATTCGGCAGCTACTCACCCAGGCCGTCAGTTTAGGTCATTTGTTAAAGTTTGAATTCTGAATTAATTTTATGCTTTTTTTATTATTGTTCTTTGTATGGTTGAATTGTGCATGCAATGTTATGTGGTGGGTGAAGCAGCTAGGCAGGCAGTGATGATACCGAGAAGGGTTTTGAATTTAATTGGGAATTGCTGTTTTGCCAAGGTTTAAGAATTGGGGCTTTAGCATCGTAAAGGACTGAACTTTAGTGTGCTTAGTGTAGTCATTGGACTCATACTGCACAGTAAAGTGAGCTTTATTTTTATTTTTATTTTTTTAGAGAGATGAAAATGCCATAGAATACAAAGATGCAAAATGGCCAGAAAATTTTCATTTTCGGACACTGTCTTGTCTTTATATGTTCCCAATGAATAGTTGATTTTAAGCGTTCAAGGTGGACTATGATTCTGTACTACTTGGTTGTTTGCCATTTAATCATTTATTGAAAACAAACTGTGAAATGATTGCAATCTGTTTATGTAAATGCTTAGCCCTTGCATGGTTCAATGCAATTTTCTGTTACAATTGAGCCTAGTTTCAATCTGGTATAATTTGTTCATTTGAGTTTGGGACGGGTTGCTGTTGACACTACCAAGTGTCCAAAATTCCCCCCTTTCGTTTGGTTCCCAATTGAACAACTTTCATGTAAGTCTTTAGATCCTTTCATAAAACAAATAAAATGCCACAAAACAAGCAGGTAACACATTGGCACAATTTTCTTTTGTTTGATTCCCCCCTCTCCTTCGCTTTGACATTTTGGATAGTTCGCATTATTGAATTTCAATTATTCAAGCACATTCAGTTTGCCATTAGAGAAGAAACTGCAGTTCTAGAGAACTCTTACTTGGTGTCTGGTTGTATTCTATCTGCTAGGATATCTGTTGTTTTGAGACATCTGCTTTTGGTTCCAGGAATGATTGTTACATCTGCGCTAATAATATGGAAGGCATTGATGTGCATCACTGGCAGTGAATCTCCTGTGGTGGTTGTTCTTTCTGGAAGTATGGAACCTGGCTTCAAGAGGGTAAGCAGAATAACATGGGAATTATAGGAATTATTGTTGGTATAAGATGATCCTTAATTGGTCATGTTGTCCCGTTTTGCACTCATAATTCGTTTTCTATGTGGTAATATACACAAACAGTTACAATAATAAAGGAAGAGAAATGCATTTTTCTGTTATTTTGTCAAGCATGGAGGACAGAATCACTCGCACTAGTTTTCACAATTATGGAAGCTGAGATTGAATTCTTCCTCAGCCTTGATGTTTCTCTGTTAAATGACCTTGTCTCTTGGAGGCCTCAGAAGAAGTAAAGAAGTACCATGTCAATTTCTGTGAACAGTTACCTTTTACACGCAGAGGCTTTTATGACAGAATGTTTAACCATCTGCATGCATTCCTCTTGTGTTTTTTACCTTGTCTTTTGAAATTCTTTGATTCTGAGCACCATTTTACAATTTAGGGGTGCAACATCCAATTTGTTATTACCAATGCTTTGTCTTAGCACAATATGATTTGCATGTCCTTCTCCAGAAGTACACACTTTTTCATAGGATTTTCATTTTCACTAGAAAAAATAGAGAAATTTGATTGGAAATTTATAATTTTTTTTACCATGCACAAACGATTGGGACTAAAATATTTTTTAAGTTCATTACATTGCGCCTCTATGCTTGAATTGCTGGTAACAACAAGTGCCTTGCATCTCACGCTAGCAGCCTTGATGATATATTTAATTTACCTTTCCCCATACATAGCTACATGACTATTTGCATTATCTGACTCATGCTTTGGGTTCAGCATAAACAGTGGCAACATAAACAACATTATGTAAATAATTGAATTGGATGCACTGGAAGTCTTACAGGACATCATTTGCATGTTATTTATGTATTTAATTGCTCTGATCTTGCTGAATATTTGCAATGAAATTTAACATCAAACTTTAGTTTGCTAGTTGATTTAGTAAATTCCATTTTGAATATTTTAGGAGATTATCATAAAAATGCATTGTCTAAATATTTGCAACAGGAAGTTATTCTTAATGCTTTAATTGTTATTTTCTAGTTTTGATGATGATAATACAATTTCATTGCACTTAAACTCCTTCAAGTTTTACTATTCAAACTGTATGACTAATTATAATCTCTTTTTGCAGGGTGACATTTTGTTTTTGCACATGAGTAAAGATCCTATTCGTGCAGGAGAAATTGTTGTTTTTAATGTTGATGTAAGTTTCTAATTATTCATATATTTTGTTTTGCATAATAACCTTGGTTGTATTTTCAGTCTGCTTTTGCGTAAATTGATGAGGCTTCCTACTGTTTTCCATCGCCTGCTTTCTTTTCAATGACTTTGAAATGAGGTTTTGGTTCCTGTGACACTATAACTCTATTATAGTATAAGTTTTATGCTTGACAGTAGGGGAAATAGTGGCTGGCATTTGGGTTTAGATTTTACAGAAACGAAGGTCCAAGGTTGCTTGTACTTGAGATATATGCTTGCCATCACAGCATGGATAACAGAGGAACATGTTTGGGTTCTTAGGGGCCTTCTCTTTGTGAAGGTTTTTCATATGTTTTTTTTTATGGCTATTTAGTCTGGTTTGAGATAGCATGACACAATTTTTCTCTTTCCTATTATTTCAAGCCTTGTATATAGGATACTATGTTTCCTTTAGTTTAATACTATTATGACATTAAAACATAATTTACTAATAAATAGAACTTGCTAGCTGTATGAAGATTGGAGATTAGGGAAAGAACTGTCGATTTGATTGAACAATTGCATAAATCATATTTATAAGTACTGCCATGTTGCTTTTACCTCTATATTGGATGAAAGGTGACAGAGTTTAATAATGTCTTTTTACCGTAAATCATTTGTTATTTGTGAAACAAAAATTTGTCGTTCATCAGAACTGCTATCAAGTTTTTACCATCAGATGTCAAAAGGAAAATGGATGGAAATATGTAAATCTAGCAATTAAAAAATGGTTTATGTGTTTGAGCATTGAAGTTTCAGTTGATGTGATTATTTGGGGCTATAGTTTAAATACATGTATACATGTTGTAATGATCTTGCTGCACTTTAGAATATCATTTGTTGCTTGTGGAAATTCTATGACTTTCTTTTTTTTGGGTATGCTTGTAATATTTTTTCCTTCAATATCCGCTCATGTTTTGTCATGCTTCTACCTACATTTCCCACCAATATGCTAATTCTGAAAATACTTATTCATTGACCAGGGTCGTGAAATTCCAATTGTTCATCGTGTAATTAAGGTAAAGATTTGGCTGACCTTACTGCAATTTAGTTTAGTGCTATATTGATACTGAAAACTATGTTTGGATAAGTTGAGTGCACTCTCTGTGTGACAACAAAATTGAAGTGATGCATTCTGGATGCTCATACAAGTGTGAGAGTGTATATGGGGAGACAGTAGGGGTGGGAGGACTGTGTCCTGCTTTGCCTGTCAGTGAAACACATCTCAAGTATGTGGAAATGGATGCTGACAATTTCTTACATTTGCTAAGAAACTACCAGGGTAGATAAAATATAAGTTGGGTAGTTGCTGATATGGCCTCCTTATCCTGATCTCAAATCAACATTTTCTTTCATGAAAATAAGAGGGAAAACTGAAAGTTCATCTTTCTTATTGTTAATTTCGCGCTTAATTTAGTTAATTATCATCAAACTATCATGTAGTTACTTACAACATTTACCTTTTTTCACAGGTCCATGAAAGGCAAGATACTGGGGAGGTTGATGTCCTCACAAAAGGTGCTGGCTGCTTCTAGATATTAAACTGTTAAAATCAGAAGTTCCATTAAGTAACCCTTCTCAATATTCAAAATTTGTATCGTTTCATACGTGATTGATCTTACAAAAATGTTAATCTTGTTGTTCTATTAAAATCCCTAATTTTCTAAAATGATGTTTTCATCAGGAGATAACAATTATGGGGATGACAGGCTTTTGTATGCTCAAGGGCAACTCTGGCTTCAGCGGCATCATATCATGGGCAGAGCTGTTGGGTACAAATTTTGACCGAAACTTTTTCTTTTATTCGAGGGTTTTTCTTTGTAGGATAGGCAGGCTGTTTGAATACTGGGTTTGTGTCATGGTGTTGGAACTCAACAGTAGCAAGCGGGTTCTTCATGTTGCTTGCATCCCTTTCTGCAGGTTCTTACCTTATGTTGGTTGGGTAACGATTATAATGACAGAAAAGCCTATTATCAAGGTATGGTTTCTCAGTCAATCATAATCTTGTTTCATGCTTACCATTTGTTGTGCGTTTGACTGTCACTATAGTACAATTATGATCTTCCTTCATTTCTTGCAGTATATTCTTATTGGCGCACTGGGACTGCTTGTCATAACTTCAAAGGATTAATGGCTGAAACAAAATTCGAGAGCTGCGATGTAGTTGTTAGGAGCCACTCTCCTGGCTTGACCTTGAATGTATCAACTTTGCTATCCATGTTGTAAGGTGGACAAAAGAAAGATGGAAGATTGTGCACCAGAAGCACTGTCAGCCTTGTTTTGTTCGCTATGCTTGTAGAATTTTGGCTGAACTGTTCCAGGATTTCTGCTTATGCCTAAGCCCGCTTGCAAACCATGAAGCCGTCTGGATTTTAGGATTTGTTTGGAAATATGGCGTCATCCATGTTTTTTTTTTAGTTTTTTTTAAATTTTTATATTGTTTTAATTTGTTGATATTTAAAATATTTTTTTAAAAATAAAAATATATTATTTTAATATAATTTTAAGTAAAAAATATTTTAAATTGCAATTGTGATTTCAATCTTGAACAAATTCTCAAAGTGTGTTTAGTATTGTGTTTAAGAAGAGTTTTTTTAAAAAATATTTTTTTTTATTTTTAGATTATTTTCAAAAAAATATTTTTTTATTATTTAAAAAAATTAATCTTGAACAAATTATTATTTTTAATATATTTATGTTAAAATTAATTTTTAAAAATAATAAAAAATATTATTTTAATATATTTTGAAAGAAAAAATATTTTATAAAGAAACTAAATTGGGTCTTCGCCGTTCCCATGCTTTCAAACATATTTTTACTGTAAAGATGTTGGATGGAAGTCAAAATTAGTTAAATGAGAGTTCTTGTGGTTTAAGTTGTAAACACTCTCATGGAATAGAACCGAGCTAAAAGGGCAAAACGAATCTGGCTAATGAATTAACACGTAAGAAACAACTCAATAGGATCTTCAATTTATTTATTTTTAAATAACTTTAATACAATTCAAATTAACAATCTGAATTATTTTATCTTTAATTCTAAAAAAAATCAAAAATCATTACAAATATTCTTATATTTATTTTTTCTTTAATTCTGTATTGGATGATGGTACTTGATAATAACCTTGAAGGCACAACAGAAGAAAAATAAAACCCAATTATTTACCTCTTGTGTGATATAAGTTACATGATTGTATAGTTGTTTTTTAAAGTATTTTTTATTTAAAAATATATCAAAATAATATATTTTTTATTTTTTAGAAATTAATTTTAAAATTAAAATATTTAAAAATATTAATTTAAAAAAAAATAAATAATAATAATAATTATTTTTAATGTTGATTTTAAAAATAATTAAGAATAAATGATTTATAAACAAGAGAGTTTCTTATCTGATTTGTGACACAAATCAGTCTTCTCTGTCCCACCTGTTGTAGCCGTACCCTTTCGACGTTGAGTTTTGAGGGTTGAATTTGTGACTCGAAACCTAAATAAAATAATAAAAAAATAATAATAACAGCATGGCAGCCCGCAGTATCTTTCTCTGGCTTTACCATGATCTTCCGAATACACTTGACAAAAAACTTAGAAGTCCTAACTCCAAAACCTAAATCCCAAAACAACAAAAGCCCCCTTCCCTCCCGAAAGATCCAATCCTCACCCTCTTTCTATTCATATTTGTTTCCGTAGCCATTACTGTCACTCCGTGTCACACTGAACAAATATATCCATACCCTGCTCCTTTTTGCTTAATTCGTGTTCTTAATTATCTCAAGATTGCTTTTTTTGAGTTTTCATCTTGTTGGTTTTTCTATTTTCCACATGGGTTTTGAAGATTTCTTCAACTCAGTGCCTGGTATCATTGTTTTAGCATATGGGTATGCTTCTGTTTGATAAAATTCCTCTTCGAGTTTTCCATGTGTAGTGGGTATGGATTTTCATTAAAAATCTTGTCAAGATAATCTCTTTAATGTGGGCAGGCTTTTGTGTTTGTTTGACAGAAATCCTCTTTTTTCTGGTTTTTCATTTTTTTTTTAAATGTGCTGTGAAGGTTTCTTGACGTTATTGCATTGGATCTTGAGGATGGAACATGGGTATGTTTCAATTTGAGGAAGAAACCAAGACATGCTCTCTCTGCGAAACACTCGCAGATTCTGCAACTTTGCTGCTTCCGTTGCATTAACTCGGAGTCCTGCAGCTGTATCTAACCGCATTCAGAATCAAAACCAGAAACCTTTGGAGGAACCTGCACTTGTTAAGCTTAAAGCTGAGAGAGACCCTGAAAAGCTATTTAATCTTTTCAAGGCCAATGCTGAGAATAGGCTTGTTGTGGAGAATCGGTTTGCATTTGAAGATACCGTTTCTCGCTTGGCTGGTGCTAACAGGTTTGATTACATTGAGCATTTACTTGAGCACCAGAAGCCTCTTCCACAAGGTAGGCGCGAAGGGTTCATGGTGAGGATTATAATGCTGTATGGAAAGGCTGGAATGATAAAGCATGCTATTGATACTTTCTATAATATGCATTTGCACGGCTGTAAAAGGACTGTTAAATCCGTCAATGCTGCACTGAAGGTTTTGACTGGAACCCGTGATTTAGCAGCAATCGAGGCCTTTGTTAATGAGGCGCCGAAGAAGTTTGATATTGAGCTAGACATATTTTCTGTTAACATCATTGTTAAGGCTTTATGTGAAACGGGAAATTTGGATAAAGCATATTTGCTCATGTTAGAGATGGAAAAGTCAGGGGTAAGGCCAGATGTCATCACATACACCACACTTATGTCAGCATTTTATAAGAACAACAGGTCAGAGATTGGCAATGGATTGTGGAATCTTATGGTGCTTAAGGGATGTTTACCCAATCTTGCAACATTTAATGTTAGAATTCAGTATTTGGTCAACATAAGACGGGCATGGCATGCAAATGATGTGATGCGTTTGATGCTAAAAATTGGGATTGTGCCTGATGAGGTTACATATAATTTGGTTATAAAAGGCTTTTTCCAGACTGGTAAACTTGAGATGGCCAAAATGGTGTATTTTTCTTTACGTGGCAAGGGGCACAAATTTAATGTTAAAGTTTACCAAACAATGGTTCATTATTTATGCAAGGGTGGGGAGTTTGATTTGGCTTATACAATGTGTAGAGATTGCATGAGAAATAACTGGTTTTTGAATGTGGATACCATTCATTCGCTGCTTGAAGGGCTGAAGAAGAATGGGCAGCTTAACAAGGCTAAGGTGATCGTGACTTTAGCTCAGAAGAGAGTGCCTCCTTTTCCTTCAAGTCATTTGCGTTCCTTGCAAGCTGTATTGTCTAGAAGTTGAATTGAGGTTATGGAAATGCTCAGATAAGCTTGGTTTTGTAACACCACAGCCTCACAGCAGGGGATATTCATTTCATTTTGTCCTCTGATACATCCACATAACCATATGGATATCCTTGCCCTTAAACATCAAGCAAAGGGAACGTTCCCTTTATTCAATTAATTTGTTGTAGCTTTTAATAAGTTCCTGATGAAATGAAATTTCTAAATTTCTAACTGGATGGTGCCGTGATTCTTGTAAGTTTTCATTCAATTTTTTCCCTTATCTTTGTCTGTTTCAAATGCATTACTCTTTTCTTTCTAATCTACGAGTGTTGGAGCATGTGGGTTTTGGATGTTCACCTGTCAATAATTGCTGTACTTACTGAATACTGATGTCTCATGCCATCTTTTCTATACTTGTTATTTGCATCAATCTTCATGGACTTGGAGTGTTCTTTATAAATCATCATGCAACTTCCTCATTGTATGTATTGATGAGTGTGAACATGTCTTCTGCTCTGACTTTCATGTTAGGCATATTTACATCAGGTGTGATATGTAAATTGGCTTAAAGTTTTGATTTGATTTGATTTTCTAATATGATGCCTTTTATTTGAAATTTTTGCAGTTTCAATTGACGAAGAGCTGTTTAGCCAGCCAAAAGAGTGTGTTATCTCTTTGTTATCTATTGCTTAGATGCCAGCATTGGTAAGCATCAATTATTTTGCTCATTATTGTTGGTTGGGCTTAGCAGATGCATCAAGTTGTTTTGCAGAACTTACCGCTTCATTGTTCTAGATGACTAGTATTTCTAATTTGAACTTTTGTGGAGTATATCAATGTAAGCTGATATGTGTTGATAGTGATGGCTGATGTTTTGATTCAAAATTTTTTATGTTCAATGCTTATTGAACTACATGATAAAGGACAGCTTTGGGGCTGTTTTACACCTGTGGACATTAACATTTTAGGGTTTGAGTTGGTCTTTTGATGGTCAGTAACTATAGGACTGATTGGGCTTGAACGTCTGGATTCTTAGTAATTCCATAGAGGCTGTTTGAATATGGGATTTGAGTTGCTGGGAATTGTAGAAGCTATTAGAGTCTTATTAATGTGGTTTCTAGGTGTCACACCTAAGAGAAGATTGAGTCACACTATCAAAGGCAAATTGCTGGATTTTTTTTTCATGAACTGATTTTCTCTTGTATTGAACAATTACATAACCTTTATATAAAGTTCTTAGGACTTATCTTCCTATATAAGAAAATGCTTATAATCCTAATAAAGCAAATTACTCTTTAGGACTAATAAAACACTAAATAGAAAAAAAACAAGACCTATAGAATTTACAGCAATTCTAGAAATTTCAGAAATAACGTGTCTATGAAAATCATGTTAGGATAAAACAATTTTGACTCTCTTGTTTTCTGAATCATCACGATTAATAGTTCTAGTAGGTGTTAGTCGTTTCATCTCTTAAAAAATAGTTGTAACATGAAACATCCAAAAAATTGCACTAATACACCAAAAGGAGCATATTGTATTTATAAAATATGGTTACCTCTTTTTAGGGTAGACAAACTGTCAAAAGTTATTTTAGTGTATGCTTGGTAATGCGGTTGAAAGTGCCTTTTTATATGTAAAGGCACCAAATTGATGTTTGTTTTTCAATTTTTTTCAATGATTTTGATATTCAAATAACAAAACCATTAGAAGCACCTAAAAAGGCATCACTTTGGTGCTTTTCAAAAAAAAAAAAAAACACTTTGAAAAGAACATTAAAAAGCACCTAAAACGCAATGTCAAATGGTGCTTTAATTTGGTGAACCTGCTGTTCTGATAAAATAAAATTGAAAAGCAGAATTGTAGAACATTTTTTCTGTTCTTGTATGTTCCTAACAAGCGATTCAATGGAATTCTTTTTTGGAAATATGCATACACACACAAAAGGTGCTTACTGAGCTTCATGAAATGAATATTCAACTTTACTTCTTTATGAAGCTGAATTCAAATTAGGTAAAAACCAAAACAATATGGTTGCCCCGTCCTTGGCATCCCCACAGTGCACCACCACTACCTGTTCCTTCCTTTTCTAAACAAGCTGCTGATTTGCCCGAAGTTGCATCAATATAAAGATGAAGCAAGCTTCATCGTGCAAAGTCATCTGTTGGTGATAATTGTTTTTTATAGTTCCTTCTGATGATGACATTAAGTACATCAAGTAATATAGTTTGTTTATCAATAATAAAAAACTTAGATTTTGCTCCTCCAGGTGAAGATGCCTGTTGGAGTGAACGGCTATTACAAAATCATACTATTCCTCACCCTTCCTATCTCCTAATCTACATGTTAAATTTCCTTGTAGAGTCGATTGCTGCATGAACACTAGGATTAGACTGAATCTCTTCTATTAATGTATATTTAATAATAGATAGGTAGGAACAGAAACTAGACACATAAGAGGTTTTAATGAAACTTATCCATGATTGCATTCTGCCACGGGGGAAGAAAACCAAACCTTTCCGGTTCTTCAAATCCATCCTTTTTCTCTAATGATAGGAATTCTTAAACTTTTTTCATAATTGTACCTGTGCAGGACAGAAGTTGCAAATCAAAATTGGCACAGCCTGAAAGGGAAGAGAGTTGTGCTGGAGAAAGGATACTGTTGTGAAGTAATGGAGTGACGGTTGCAAGGTGGAATGTTTAATGGTGCTCTTTGGCAGCAGAAATTGCTTCTGAAGTGTTTGTTAATTTATAGCTTTCTAGTAGAAACTTGATGTCTCATTTGACTGAGGCAGTCAGTGTTTGACGGATTAATTTTTCATGGCTAGATTGTGGTTGCAGATCTGGATAAAGTGGGATAACTAGCCTGTGTTGTCAAAGGTGAAAATGCCCAAGGTGTTAGGTGCACGCCGGAATGAACCAAGATGATATGTTCTAACTTAAAAGAATACATGTATGATATTATATACATAATCATATAAAGTTACATTTTTTTCAGCTTTAAAACAAAATAAACAAAATAAGAAAGTTATTTCTCTGCGAAAAGGAACCATGTAAGTGTTCGTTGAAATTCATTGTCTAAGCATCTGAGCGTCTTTTGACAACATTTTATTAGCAAGGATTGGTGCTTCCGAGAGTTTGGTTGTTTATAGTAAGTGCTCTATTTTTGCCTGATAAACCAGCAACCTCAGATTTTACTTATTAGCACTAGTGCGATGTACGAAGCTCCATCCTGTTGCTCAGTTCCATGCTTCAAATTTTTGCTCCTGTCAGAGACATCGAAGCGTATTTCTCATAAATCCAAGACAGAAAAGCAGCTATTGGCAGAGATGTATCCTGCATTCCCTAGATGCCATATGTATAGTTGGAATTATTTAAATGGAGAAATTATTGTTTGAGATTTCAAGTGGCTTTTTATTTTGTCTGCTTCGAATTCAACTCTTTAGGCCTCAGAAGGTATCGTATTCATGTTGTTTATTTATTGGTGATTAGTGAGAAGCACATGTGTGTGTGTGTGTATATGGTCTCTCCTCTAAGTTTTCATGGTGAATAATTGGTTTTCCTTGTTACAGGGGCGATAAACTCAAGTGGGTTCATGGAGAGGATTATAGAACTTTTATGAACACAAAGTCTCCGACAACCGCACTTGCATAATTAATACAGTATTAGATGTTCATAATTCTGTGGTCAATAAAAAATCTCATCCTATCTTTTGTTCATTCAGAGCTGCTACGAGTAAAATGTACTGTTTTTGATACACTGATAATTTCGACTTCCAAAATGCTGCATAAAACATCTTTGGGGCAGTATAAATTCCTCGTTCCTACTTCCAAAAGTTACAGGAAGGTCCTGAGGTGAAGAAATGAGGTTAGAGAGGGAAATGTCACTCCTAGAATTCACAGCAGAACAGGCATGAAAACCAGGACTGTAAAATTACCGTGAAAATCCCAGTTGAAAGAACGACTTCCAGATAATATGAATCTGAAGCCTGTTCAAAAATGCATAATGAATTTGCAGACGTCTCTTTTTTTGTTGTTCTTCTGCCAAAGGTTTTGAGGGCATTTGTTTTGCATAAAGCAATTGCAAAATAAATTATAAGGAAATTCGAACAATAAGCTCTTGGAATGGGAGCTGCAATCAGTGTCAAATTTCATAACAAAATAAACTGAAGGATGTGAGGAAAGGTGCAGTGCGTTCGATATTTTCCTTCATAACCATATCCATTGTTCATTGCATTGTTTATATGAACATTTTTTTTTTATGTAGGTTTTTTTTTTTTCAATTTCATTTATGTTAGTAAAGATGCTTTCTTACTGCAAAATATTGAACAATATTCCAACCATGAACTAAAATCAATTTTTTGAAATAAAATTTTTATTTGTTGTTATCAACAAAATTAAGAGAACAAAGACATTTACCATTTTGGTGCGGAAAACTTTAGTAGTCCTTGAAGTTTAGTTTATATATTATTTTGGTCCCTTTTTTTGTAGCATTTTACATTTTAATTCTAAATTTTATTTTTTCACATTTCAGTTCTCAAATATTTTGAGAAAAGAAAGAATCATTGAAAAATATCAAGAATAAAAAAAGTATTCAAATGATCACATTCTTATTATTGAAATGTCTGTCTTTACGCGAATAGATTCATCTTTTCAATTGGAGTTCAATAAAGGTTGTGTTGTTTTTTAATAATTTAAAAAAAAATAAAAATAAGGGTTTTTTTTCCTTTAAGTGGTTAGCGGATGTTTTGATTTAAAAATGAGGTTACGAGTTTTTTAGATTATTTTAGATATCTTCATGTAAATAAAATTTTAAAAATAGATTTTAAAATCCCAAAACTCGAAGTTGAGTTTTCAATCTCCAAGAATAATTAGAAATTTATACAGTTAATAGTTCATCATCTACCACAACACACAACAAACATGTTCCCCTTAAAAGAAACACTTGAGTAAACAACTTAAAAAAAAATCTAATCAACAAAGCAAGAGGATAAAAGCTTTTTTTGACCCTTATCTTTAATTTTTTTTTAAGTTTTAATTCATACTCTTTATATATATATATATATAAATGCTTATTTCAGTTTTTTTAAACTAGTAATTAATCTTTATTCTTAAAAGAAGTTATTGTAATTTATTTTTAAATTATTTTGGTGTGGAAAAACTTACTAGTCCTTGAAGTTTCAGTTTATAAATTATTTTGGTTTCTTTTTATAGCATTTTACATTTCAATCCTAAATTTTATTTTTTTATATTTTAGTACTTGAATATTAAGAAAAAAAAAGTTATTAAAAAATATTAAAAATAAAAAAAAGATGCTCGGATGATCGCACTTTTACCATCAAAATACTGATATTAGTACTAATAGATTCATCTTTTTAATAAGAGTTTAATAAATATCATCTTGCTTTTTAATAATGTTAAAAAAATAGAAGATGGTTTATAATTTTTTTATTTTTATTTTTTAAAGTGATTAGGGAGAGTTTTGGTATAAAAATAAATTTATTAAGGTTATTAAACTATTTTAGATGTTTTTATGTGAAAAAAATTGAAAGATAGATTTTAAAATCTATTTTTCAATCTATAATTAAAAAATTATATAGTTAAGTTAACAATTAATCATCTATCACATCAAACATGTTGTCACCTTTAAAAAGACCCTTGAGCGAATGACTTAGAAAAATTTAATCAATAAAGCACGAGGGTTCAAGCTTTTTTTATGATTGGCCAAGGCATAGAGACGCTTGGCCCTTTTCTTTACTTTTTTATTTATTTAAGTTTTAATTCATACTCCTTTTTTTAAAATATTTAATTCAGTTCTTTTAAATAGTAATTAATCTTTATTTTTAAAAGAAATTATTGTTATTTATTTTTAAATTATTATATTTTATATAAATAAATTGTATGAAGTTCATAAAAATAAAAATTATTTGTTTTTAGCACCAAAATTAACCTCTAAAGATAATATATATATATATATATATATGTATATATATATATATAAACAACCATTATAAAATATTTGCATATAATATCCAGCTTTTACTAGAAAAATTAATTTGTCATTGTAGTATTTAGTTTATGTTAACAATTTATTTTAATTTATAAATTCATAAATTTTATTTATTTATTTTATCATGCATAAACAATAACTTTTTGTTTTTTAATTAAAAAAATCATGACAACACATGTTACAGGACTCTAGTCATATACAAAGAAATTCGAACAAGTCAAATCCTAAAACATGAAATCACGGTTTGAAGTCACAAAAGCAGTCAGGCAGAGCAGACCCTCTTCCCATGGCAAAATCTTCTTTGTGAGCCAACCATAAGGCTTGCATCAACTCCTTCCCATCCAAGCCCTTAGAAGTGAGCTCTGCATAAGCTCTCCGGCTTAGGAATAGGGTATTATGCAACCCCTTATAAGCTCGCATTGCAGCAACCATCTTATCCATGTTACCGAAAAAAGTAGCCACGTAAAAATCACTGTTGATTGATACATAATAATCTAATGCAGCTTTTGTGTTCCCGTGCATGTTTAGGAAATCCTCACCACTGAGAAGTGCAGATTTGGTGACCACGTTGGTGTAAATAGATTTTAAACCTTCAATTTCCATCAGGCCATCCCCAGCTGCAAGGTATATATTTGTGTTCGTAGGGATGGAAAGTGCCTGAAAAATGAAGGCTGTCTCGTTAGGCGTGAGGGGACACTTCCCTCGCTTTCTCCAAGTGCGAGCCAGCTCCCCAGTCCATGGTTTTCTGTCTCCCCTTGCAGCTTCAATGGCTTCCCTGGAGGCAGGGGAAAGGCCTGGGTATTCACATTGGCTATATGCTACCATGTCAGGTTCAAATCGAAGATGAAGCGAAAGAAAGGGTTTTGGTATAGCTTCCAGAAGTTCTGCAGCTTTCTGTTCCAGGGTTCTTGTAAGGCGTAATGCACCATAACAAGCTTGACAAAGTGCAGCTTTTGCATTCAGAGGATACCTAAACAAAGAAACGGTGCAAACTCTTACATAACAAACTGCATGCTATTTTACCATTTCTAAACATTAAAACAAAGCCTAAGGCTAATAAAAATATGCATGTGGTCAAACTTACAGGCCTAACAGTCATTATCATGTAATCACTACACCAATATATATATATATATACATATATATATTGAAATTGAAATGCAATCTGGTACCTGTCCCTTCTTTGACTCATTGCTGGTGTAATTGAAATATGCTGGTATTTCAATAAAGATGGAAGGACACTTTCAATGTAATCAAATTGGCCTTTTCTTTTGCTACAGTCTACATGAAAGGGTTCTTTTAATGCAACCTCTGGTGGCAGTTCTTTAACAACTTTAATGAAGCCATCCATCTGTTGAATGAAGTAATCAACATCAAATACATCTGCAAACCCACTGAAGTACATTTAAAGGGTCATTTACTGATATTGTCCATGAAATAACAGCAATCAAATTCAAACACATAAAGATGCCTTTAGCCTACATTACTTGATATTGGATTAAAGTACATCTCAAACATTTTCACAATGCTACCAAGAAAAGAAGAGTTTCTAATTCAGTTTATTACGTTAGACATGCTGCTTAAAACAGTACAAATAATACGAATATCAAAAATGAAACAAGCGCAACAAAATCTTCATATTACTTATGGATGAAAGAAGAATTTCCCTAGAAGAAGATAAATAATTCACTATTGGGGGGTTGGGTGGCGGGGAGAGTGATTATGAACAGGGAAATTACCCTGTATAGCTGCTTCTTTTGAAAAGAAATAGAAGTAGAGATGAGAGCTTTATTGCTGCTCCACAGAATTTTCTTTCTTTTTGTTTTTATGAATGGACATAGATAATCTTAGAATGACAGCACATTACTTACACTTCTAGTGGAAAGCATTGTACCCTTTTCGCCATATCTGCCATCTTCACTTTTTTTCACTACACATTGGATTGGCTGGGGAAGATAAACCAGGTGCTGTTTATTTCCTTTTGAATTAGAAGTTTGATTTTAGTTATGAATTGGACCTATTTAACTTTCAAAAAGGCACCTTATTTGCACCATCTTATTGACCTCTTATAAACTGACCAAAGAAATCTGTGAGTGAAGGAAAAAGGAGAAAGGAAATAGATCATAGCACTGGGCCGACACTACCAAAATCTAGATGACCCTTCATCACTTTGTTGTCATCATCATATTCCTTTGCCCCATTTATGTGGCTTTTAGACCTAAAATAAGAAGGATCAAGGAAAAAAAAATTAAGTTGTTTTCATTTTGTGTTTAGATATTGAATTTAAAAGATGATTTGAGGTTGAAAACTGGAAAGACACTGTAGTATTGTAGTATTGTCTTGGGATCAGATTTAATTATTTTGGCGGCCAAAAGTTCATAAGAAAAAATGTGTTCAACAGAGGACTGAAATGACACTGAAACAGTGACATTTTACTCCTAAAAGAGGTGCCAACTAGTGAAGATGGCATGCATCCGCTGGTGAGAGCAAACAAGACAACATGTCCTTGGGTTTGATGCATTTAGATCTCATAATCATGTGCCATCAGCAAAGAAAATGAAAAAAAATATATAAAAAATGAAGCACCAATATAAACATGCGGAGCAGCAATATCAGCTCCAAAAAGACACAAATGTCAATCTCACTACCCTGAATCCAAGTTCAATACCTAAACACTCTACACTCCATTAAAACATACCAAATCACCGCAACATCAAACACAGCACATCCATTTAAAAGCATGTTCTACCAAACATACTAAATTTTGATCCATGATGACAATAGCCTAATAATGTTGCATGGAAATGCATCAAAATTTGAAGTCGTGAAAATCGCAGACACAATCTACTTGGAGCAGTTATAACATCTGGCAAATGAATAGAGTAAATCAACTCATGTCTGATATTACTTGGATTTCAAAATTTTTCCTTGGTTTATCTAGTTATTCATAATGCAGGAATGAGGACCATCTCCATAGGTTGCACATTCAATATAAATTATTCTGAGTTTGTAAGCAGTGGTAATTGATAAACGTGATCAACAACTACCTTGACTCATTCCAATAAGCAGCTGCTTCAAACTTTGGTAAAACCAGAGTTGCATTTAACAAGCGGGCAATGCCAACGCCATCACAGAACTGCATATATCATAAAAAGGAGCATTTATGAACACAGCATACATTAACGAGCATTACCTGGAAATAACAAAAAATAATGTTTACTCTACACTCACATCTCGTCTCATCTGATTCAGGCCACCATAGCAATCCACACGGATATATCCATTACTCTCTGCTGGTAGGGCTGCATGATTTCAACAAAAAAAACCAATGCAATTTTCTGCAATGAAAACCAATTAAAATTGACTCAGGGAAAAAAAAAAACAGAAGAAAAGAAAAATGCAGGAGAATTCCTTTACTTTGACTCAAACCATATTCCGAGCAGCATACGTGATGATTAGAAAAAAACAGCTGAATCCCTCCCGAAACAGCAGATTTATCCCGGATTTCAATATTAAGTAAATAACGAAAAAACTTGTGCATAAACAAATCTTCACCAAAATCCAAGCCATTTTCAAACCTTGAAGCAGCAAAAATTTTAATTGACAGCACAGTAAGAAAAGAACTTGCTTCCCATAACTCTAACTCACTGCCATTCTAAGTTTCCAAATTCTGTTCTCTTTCTATTCAAAGCCAAGTAAATGAACTCTATCTCGTATCTGTTTTAAAAATATATATTTAAATCTCACTAAAGCTATATAGAGAGTTTGGATTTATTACCAACACCCCTTAAGTGCATAATTCAGTAAAAGAGGAAAAAAGAAAGAAAAGGAACCAGAAACAAAAGAGCCCACGCAAAAATCAGATGCACAGAAGAGACATACCGATGCGAGGTCCATGAATCCACCACTTGCACGGCCTCCACTCCACAAGCCTCTTAACACCCCATATGTCCGATTTCCCTCTAAATAAAATACAAGCAAATAAACCCAATTACAATCGCACTACATAAAATGGCATCAAGCAGCTATAGTATAATGTGACTTACGCTTGTTTATTTGAAGGGACGGATGAAAACGGCGAAGAAGGAGACAGCAAAACGATAGCTAGGAAAAGCGAGAGTGTGAAGATGGCCGTGAACAATGGCTTCACGGAGACAGTAATCATTTGATGATTCAGAAAACAAGAGGATTTTCTTTTTAATGTGAAAAAGTGACGAGGTTGCTCGGTTTGGTGTTTTGTTTCACTCTATGAGAATTTGCTGTGCTAGATCGGATCGAGCCTTCAAGGTAAGGTAAGCAAGGAGAACGTGTTCTCATTAATTAAAACCTGTTTTTAAATATGTCATTCTTCTCTATTTTGGCACTTCTAATTTACTTTTGTTTCCATTTTAGTCACTATAAAAAAGACTGTTACATTAGTAGACTCCGAGATTTTTTATCATTGCCACCTTCATCTCTCTCTCTCTCACACACACACGCACATGTATGTGTGTGTGTAAAATGAATCTTTCATGGTTAAATTCTACTATAGTGCAATGATAACTAGAATATATATTTTTATCTAATTTAGATTGATTTTGAAAAAATAGATCTTCGTATAAATAGGGGATACTTTAATGCTTAAATCACTAAATATAAAATGATAAAATATGTATAAAAAATAAAATAAAGTTATAAAAAATGCTTATCTAATATAGTGATAAAACATTATATGGTTTGACTATAGGTAAATGCTCTAGCTTTTGCGTGGCATGCACCTTTGGATGGCTAGCTTATAGCCTAACTCTCTGTAGCTATCCTTTTGTGGTCATTGGATGAGATTGATATTTTGTTGGGTGATTAAGTATATTTATGTATACTTGGAAGTTAGACTTTCTTCATGAAAAAGGAGACATACCATGAGAAATTAGCGTGCTACCATCAACTAGCCATGATGGCTATTGTATTGTGTCAAGCCATTGTTATTATGCATTTATACCATTGGGGATGAGCAATGTTATTATTTGAGAAAAATACTGCCTACTCTCCAAAGAAAAATTCAGGTGTGCATGCTGCTCTTGAAAACTAAAAAGGATTCATTAAAAAATTGTGTTGTGGGTATCAGGGTTAGTTTTAATGTTGTGTTAAAAATCCTAGTTAGAGTAGGCTTGAATTTTTCTTATTATGCATAGCTTAAATTACTAGAAATTGTTTTTTTTTTTTTTAAGTATTATCAATGCATAATAATTATAATAGTAATGATAAGAAGGTAGGAGAAAAGTAGAAGGTTGTAAAGTAATAGGATGATATTGGTAAAATGATAATGATCATAATAGCATAGTTGGTCAGTGAAGGAGAAGAAAAGGTATAAAAGAAAGACGGAGAGGGTTGACTGTTCTGTTACGGTTGCAAGAGAAGAGAGGGTAGAGTCAGCTGAGATGAAATTTTAAATGAAATATTATTTGGATTTTTGAAATTTAATTAGTTTGAAATTGTTTCTAATAAATGAAATAAATGTAAAATATTTTATATCGATTAATTCTTTTATAAAAATATTTCAGCAAAAAAAATTTAAATATTTTATGCAAGCCATGAATCTGGTTTGATGCTTCAATCTTTCATTTGAGGTGTTGTTTCGGAAAACACGGTTACATCCATGGTTGGACTTCGGAGGATTAATTGTGAGCGAGATGGACCTTTTTCTTTTTTTCATGGATCCCGGAAAGAGAGAGAGTGTGTTTTGGCGGACTGGACTTTGATTTGGTGATATAAGCCCACTTCAATTGCATAAATGAAGCGAGCGACTACCTCTAACATTTAAATATGTTTTTTCATGGAAGTAGCCCCTAGGCATTGGGCTGGAGCCCAGCAGTACTTGTTCATCAACTCCTCAAATGAAGGTGTGAGGACGCGGGAAAATAAACTTATCGTTTGTGGCTGTTTCAGAGAGGGTTGTTTGGGTGGAGTTGGAATCGTGGATGAGTTGAACGTTAACGGCGTTGCTGGCTATTGTGGGTGGAGGAGAAAGAGAGTGACGGAGTTGAGGAAGCTGCCGTCGCCCGCGTGTAAGGGCAGCGCCACCGCTATAGGCCGTGAGAGAAATATTGAACAGTGGAGGGGCTTTCAAATATGACAACGATGATCTTTGGCTGGACTATGGAGGTTGAATCTTTGGCTGGACTTTCGTGTTGAGCGCTGGAGCAACGGTGCAGGGTCGACTGTGTGGTTCACGGCGTGGAGAGATGAAGGCTGTGTGTTACTGTCGGCTGGCATTGATGGTGACCAGGAGAGGGACACGATGAAAGTGATGGCGCTCTGTTTTGTTTGATTTAGAAAATAATAATAAAATATTAATGACTTTTTTATTTTAGAAAGCATGAATTTAATAACTCTTTTTAATCAACTAGCTAAAATAATTAACTTTCAGCTCTTTTGGTTAAAATTTAGAGAGTTTTTTCCGGGGCAAGGAGAAGAGCTGGTTTATTTTTGTATTTTAAAAATATTTTTTAAAAAATTAAAATTAAATTTTTTATTTTAAATTAATATTATTTTGATATTATTTTTAATATATTGTTGTCAAAAATATTTTTTTTTAAAAATAAAAAACATATTATTTTAATATATTTTGAAACAAAAACTACTTAAAAAAACTATTAATATATTCTCAGATACTTTCAAAATAATTAACAAGCAGAACTGTTTCATTAACCAATCACTCTGTAAATGGTCATACTAAAAAAAAAAGAAGGAAAAAGAGACGGAGGAGAATAGTTTGTAAACGGAAAGAAACATGTGTCGTTATGTTAGGTATAGTGTTAATTTGGTTTAGATCACTTGAAATTTATTTACCATTTACACCTTGTGGTCCTACTAATATTTTTATAATTAATAAATATGTATTAATTTCTAAAAATTATATTTAAAATTACGGTGTGATAATAATAATTATTTTTAAATTTTTTTAAATAGATATTAAAATAATATATTTTTTATCTTTAAAAAAATATTTTTAACATCAACCCATCGAAATAATTTAAAAATTAAAAAAAATAATTTTTAATTTTTTAAAAAATAAAAAATCAATCATGACGGAATTCTTGACAGGCCTAATAAAACAACTTCCACTGTCAATCCTACGGTGCCAAAGGAGAATATTTTGTAGAAGGAAAGAAACCAATAGGAACATGATAACCTTCCCCACCAACGACCAGCCCAGTAAATGCCTCCTCAAGATGAAAAATCACGTAACTTATTTTGAATTAAGGTTGAATCTTTGTTAAGAAAAAAAAATTGTATTTTTTAAAATATATATTTTAAAAAATTTTTTAATTTACTGATATTAAAAATAAATTTTAAAAATAAAAAATTATTGTAATGGACCAAAAAAGAGAAAAGAAGAGGGGGCAACGGACGTCTTGTTTCTCTTTTATCAGTCCAAGTCTGAAATTTAAAACCCCAGGGATTCGAGCAGTGATTTGCCTTGTCATTACTCATATAAGTCTCTCTTGTGATTAATCACGTCCGATTAATAATTAACTATATAAATGATCTATGTCGTCGTACGAGCTACAAGTTGCTGCTGCATGTTAATTCGTCTCCATCTACCTGACAAAGCCAGTCTCGAGCTCGCCCTCCCCGTTCCTCTTTCGTAGATCTTACTTCGTTGTTCTAATTATTGTTTAGCGAATAAAAAACTGCAGGTGGTCGGCTTTAAAAACTATGAAAAGGAGCCATGAAAAGGATCTTTTCAGTTCCAAGCTCACCTAATTTTACCAGTTAGTGGACATCATGCTTTATATCTTGCAATAATGCTAGTGCTTGTTGACGAGGATGGACGTGGAAAAACATAGGAAGTTCTTGTAAGCTACACAACTTTCTTCTTCGATCGCTTTCATGTACATGCACAGATTCATGTGTCTGTAAGGCTACTTGTCCTTTAAGTTTGTTTCTTGTCTCTCTTTCTTGGTTATTTTAGCTTCCTCGATGTCTTGATGGCGTGACCTTTCACATCATATGGAAGCAGAGATTGTTTAATGACAATAAGAAGGCACTCACGAGAGTGAGGTTACAAACACTAATATGTATGAAATTTAGGTATGGTTTAGTAAAATTTATATTTTTTTATTTAAATTTCTTTTTTTAGATTCTTAGATTATTTTAACATGTGTGTACTTGTTGATGTTAAAAATAATTTTTAAAAATAATTTATATATTATTTTATTATATTTTTAAATAAAAATTATTTTAAAAACTTGGGTAGCATGGAAACTATTTTGCATCCTTCAGTGTAGTGCTATTTTGCATTGAATCCCATTTTTGATAGCCACACGTAATGGATGAAGAATATTTATAATTGTTAAAAAAATATTTTAATTTAATAGTTTAAATTATTAAATGAGAATTTAGGATATAATTTTATATTAAATAAATAAAAATATTAAAATTTAAACTCAATATTACTTGGTTATTAAAGCTCTGAGATTTTATTAGATAATTTATATTATTTTTTAATAATAATACATAATAAATTATACATCAATGCATGCACGATAGAAACAATTCATTCATAGACTAGGCAAACAAAGACAAGATAAATTAACAAAATATGGGAATTAGCCCATATTTGGCTTATATGTGATGCCATGGAAGCTTTCGTGTATCTCTGTACTATCTTGTCTCCATTGAACTCTTTTATAAATGAACGAGTGTTATACGTCAGTGGTTGACATTGGTGAAGCTTAATTTTGAGGCTGTGATTTAAAGATTTAAAAAATATATATTTAATTAGAATGGTTGTATAATAAATTTTTGCATGCAAAATTAAATAGCAAAATATTAATGTGGGTCCTATTTAATTAATCAAACAATTTTTATATCCGTTGTTAGGCAAAGAAAAATAAAAGTTGTCGCGATACGGAATCCTTTTTAAATCCTACTTAGAAGGTGGATTTCTTAAATACAAATGATTTTATTAAATTAACATGATTAGTATATTTAGTGTATTGATTAAGATTACCAAACATGAAAAATATGATTGCTCCTAGGTAGAACATCACTTTCTCACTTCAATTTAGCTTCCACTTATGATTTTTTTTTATTATGATCATTTTCTTTTTCTTTTTCCCATCTTATAATACTTAGAATATCATTTTTTTAATTATAATTTTTTAATTTTAGCAAGTGTTTGTTTTTAAATAATGAAGTTATTAAGCAACATTTTATGCTTGATATTTTATATAATCCATCAAAATCAAGATTGAAGTAGTATATTTACTAAAATCGGATTACCAGAGTACTTATTGAGAGTTTCCATCATTTTTTTTAATTTTTACATTTTTATTGATTAGTGTATTTGATAATATGTTGTAAGTTGTCTTTTTAAAATATTATTTAATTAAAAATTTATTAATAGTATTTTTTATATTTATATTTTATTTTTCACACAGCACATCATAATTATAAAAAATTAAAACAATACTAATATTTTTAAATAAAAAAAATTTAAAAAACATAATAAACTACGATACGAAACCCTTCACTGCAAATTGTTGAGACCTTATTATATTCATCTGATAAGACAAGAAACGTTTTGTGAGAGTAAGATAATGGCAGGCGACGCTAGAGTGCTTCTTGACAGAACAAAGAAAAACAAGCAAGGCAAGTGGACATAGTATTGCTGTACTCTTTAATATTATAAAATTTAAAAGATATAAATTTCAGTAAGAAGAAAAGGAAATAAAGGATAGAAACAATAAAAAAAATTTCAACTTTAATGATAATATTACTAATATAATTGAAAATCTAATAATAATACAAATCTAATAAAAAAAATAATCAATATAATTAAAATGAATTACATAAGTGGTTCAAAAACAAATAAATTTTGTTATTTTTAGACAGCTTATGTGGTTCATTACGTTCATCGTTTTATAATATTTTTTAATATTAATGAATTTATTTTATTAAGATTTTTTTAATAATACTAATATCCTCGTAAGAACTTAGTATATTTTCATGATTATTTTTTTCTTTATTTTTTCTCTCTCCTCCTAGTGTTTTGCAAAGAGAGAGGGAAATTTTTTTTACCCCAGTCATGGGATTCATTTCAATTATTGTTATTAATTTTTTGTGCTAATAGACTCATTTTATTAAGATTTTTTTAATAATATTAGTTATATTATTATTATTAAAGTTTCAATGTATTTCTAGGATTTTTTTAATTACTTTTTATTTTTCTTTTATTCTCTTTCCTTATTAAATCATGTATATTTCAAATTTTACAGTTCTAAAAAGTTTGAAAATTATATTTATAACTCACGAATCACATAAATCATCCACAATTCTCTAAATCGTGATATGTTTTAAATATTTTTTATAATGTTATATTTTTTAACTAAGATAGAAAGATAAAAAAAAAAGAGTAAAGTGAACTTGGCAAGGTACCATAATTTTTTGAATTTATCCCAGAAGAAATGACAAATGATAGGATATGGCTATTAGAAACATGGAGAATACAATAAGATTAATTGAATAGTTAATAGTATATAAAGTTTTTGTCTTTATTTATGTAGTGGTTTCTTGTCTATCATCATAACTATAACTATATATATATATTAAACAATTATATCTTAATTCAAATATGTTATTACCTACTTTAGTAGTAAAGTAATTTATCCTTACGAGTAGTTTAAATTTGCACAATTTATAATTTATTTAGCCACCATTTTTCTTTTTATTTAATCTTCTTCATTATTCTATAATTGAAGAGTACTTTATTGTTTATGGTGGCGAGCTTTGTACTAAACGCAGAGTCATGAATACACAAGGTAAGTCGGAATTTCCTCACCGGGTTTGAGTAGCGTTTTCTTTATTTTAACCGGACACGTGTTCCTTCTCGCTTCTCACTCTTTTTTTTTTAAAAAAAAGAAATAGAAATATGATAAAGTCAATTTCTTGTTGATTGGTTAGTAGTAAAACGGTAACATTGAAAAACTATAAATTATAATAGTAGAAGTATGTTATTGATATATCTATAAGGGTAAAAATATAATCTACCCTAATATTTTTTTGTCAAAATTTATATTTGTTTGTATTAAAATGAAAATAGTTAATTATAATAGTGATAATGCTATTGAAATGCATCAATCATTATAGTGTAGGTGTCAAATGCTATTCTAGCATGCACCATTATCAATTATATTGGTAAGATAGTTGTTAAATTCAATTTTTATATATATATATATAATCAATTAATTATGTAAATGATAGTAATATTAACATTCGTTAATATAGTTTTCAAATTGATCTTGATTTTATTAAGATTTTAATTTTATAGGTAGTTAATCCAATGGTTACGTGTATGTGTCAAAATTAATTTTTGATTTAATAAAATTTTACCAAATTAATCATATATTAATTTAATAAATTTGTTATTGGTTCAACTTTAAACTTGATTCGAGTCATAGCTCAAGTAAACAGATTTAATAACCATCACTAATAGTTATTCTCTTTATTTATTATTACTCTTCATGGAAATAAAATTATAAATTTTACATTAACTAATTATGTGAAATGTATAATTTTATTATGATTTAGATTTTTTAATTCAAATCATCATGAAAATTTTTATAATTTTATGTTATAGAAATATCACAAATGCAACATTTAATATTTTTAAATTGATTTTTTTTAATTTCAATATTTAATATCATATTTAACCCAAGATTATATTTACAAGATTGTAACTTATAGTATTTGTTGATGTAAAAATGAACAGAAAGATATAGATTGAAGCAATAATTAATCTTCTAGCTTTAAAATAACTTATTATCGTCTATCTGGTGTTAATAGCGTGATTGCAACATTGTTTTCTGGTCTTACCACTCTGTGATAAAAAGGGCATGAGAATTTTGATAGCAGAGTATATAAGAATAAGGAGTTTTTGAAAGAGTAAAAATACTTTTTTTCTCATCAAAACTATGTTAGAATTGTTTATAGAAAGATAATTTTAACATTAATTTTATTTAAAAATAATAGATAAAATTATTTATATATATATATACATGTACACAACTCTATTTAAAAATAACTTTAAAGCGTACCAAGCCTTCTCTATACTCCAATATTCAACTCATGCACAACACGGCACTAACTCAAAGCTGAGAAGCTAAGGGCAGGAGGTGAAAAGACAAAGTAATTTTTTATTTTTTATTTATTATTATTCCTTTGAGGTGACGGATTTTTCAATCACAAAGAAACTGATGCCAAGCACAGAAGAGCCTCCAAACCTAGACGGAGTTTGCTTCCAAAAAACACTACACTAATAATAACTGTCTCTTAACCTTCAGGTACTTCTTATATTGATAGAGAGCCTCTTTAATCCCGTATTTGCTTCTGTTTTTGAAGCAAATCACATGAAACAATCCTTTGATAATAAATATAATGCTATTTAATGATTATAAACCAGTGTTATACAAAGCAGCTCTACAGTGCTTCTCCTCTCTTCCGCCATTGTCATGACGAGTGTCTTTACTGTTCATCTAAACATTATAGATATTCTTCATTCTTCTTATCGGATTTAATCGAGTCAAAAGCTGAAAGTATGAATCGAATCTGATTTAATAAAATACATTTTTTTTATTATATTGATACTATATAAATTATATAAAGATAACTTGATGGTGTAACATTTATAAAATTTGATTACAATTCTAATTTTATTTCTAATGATATTTTACTTGATTATATTTGTTTTTTGAAAAGTAATTTTTAAAAAATTATTTTTTAAATTTTTATGTGTTTATTTGTCATTAGAAAAGTTAGTTAATAAAAAATACTTTTTAGTTAAAAGAAAATTTAACTTGATTTCTAGGAAAAATTTGGGTTGAAAAAATTTCTGAAAGTTGTGAAAAAATTAAAAATATCATATTATTTACTGATTATATCAAATTTGATCATCAAATTTTTGATTGCTATATATATATATATATTTTGTTTTGAATACTTATTTTTCAATTTCATCTCTTAAAATTTAATTTTTATATTAACTTTGGTCCTCATTTTTATAATTGTTATTTGCTTTTTTATATAAAATTTGATTATATCAAATTTGATCATCAAACTTTTTATAAACTTTTTATAAACTTTTCATCTTTTTGTTTTGTTTTGTTTTTATTTTTATTTTTTATTTTATACTTTAATATTGAGTTAATTAGAAATTGAGTTTTTTATTTTATTTTTTTAATTTTTTTATAAGGTTATTCGTATCTCATTATATAGGCTATAAGTTTGACATGTTAACCCAAACAAACTTGAGTAGTTTTTTTATCCTTTCTAATTTATTATTTCAACATTTAGTTGAATAAAAATTAAATTTTATAATTTATTTTAATTTTTTTATAGGTTTGTGAAGGTCTTTTAATATTACGGATCATAAATTCAATAGATTAACTAATATTTTTAAAAATATCATCTAATATTTTATCATATCAATATATATATATTTAAAAATATTATCCAATATATATCATATTTTAATTTAATAATTAATTTTTTATTAAAAAAATACATTAGCAACCATGAAAATTTTTATATTAAAAAATAACTTAAACTGCAGTGCAACACATGTCAATGTTAAAATTCTAGTTACATACTATTATTAACCTAACACCATTAACTAAAAAACTTATCTCTTAAACCATCATCAACAACACATCATTAAAGAAACTAATCCATCATTATATAAACATTTATCACTTATAGAAACTAATCCATCATTATAGAAACATTTATCACTTATTAAAATCTAATACACCTTATCTACTATAATATAAATCATACATAGATTAAAAATTTTCTCAATAGAGATCCCAAACCATGATTTTATTAAGTTATGCCACTAGAGAAGTCAAATAATTTCCAAAACCTCCATCATCATTATTTTCAATTATTGTCTCCTAATTCCCAATATTTCCAAAAGAATTCATACTAAATGACTATCAACATGGCATGAATAACCATTTGTAACTCCATCTACATCCAAAAACCTTCTATCAAAAAGTTTTCAAAATGCTATATTCAACTCTATTACTCCATCAATGTTAAGAATAAAACCAATAATAGAAAAATAGCATCATTAATTGATAAAAAGCGTGGAAGAAGAGCTACGTTTTTAACCACTTCTCAATCCAAACATCATGGAGAAGTAACCTTATTATGAATTTCCTAATTCATCCATGTAAAGCTTGTCTTTTACTGTATAAAAATGCATCCTCAATTTTGTTGCGAGAAAAATAGCATTAGCTTAAAAAAAAAAAAAACAAAGGTAACATAGCTACTCGTCCTCGAGGAAAAAACTTGATTTAAAAATTAGGTAGATAAGTCCTCTTATTACAATATTAGATCACTAAATTTAACTAAATTCAATAAAATTATTGAAAAATTTCTTATGACAACAAGCGAGTAAGCAATTGACTAGTATAGCTAAGATCATTTTCTACATTCTTCTATTAAAGTGAGATCTACAAGCATTTTTATCATGGAACTCCTTTTTCAAGTAAAGGAGGATCGAGGATATGATCTTCGAGGTTCAAAATGGTAGAAATGGATGAACAAAGTTCAACCATCGACGTCATGGATGAGCTAAGAATTGCAGGCAAGAGCCGTACCCAAAAAAATGACATGGATGGAACCTGAGCTCAAGATTTTCTTTTCTGACATTTGTTTTTATAAAAAAAACTCAATTCTTTTAAGAAAATTATTGTTAATCAAAACTCACCAAACCTTTAAACTAGTATTAGGCGCAAAATCATCTTTTAATCATGGACTGATTATTTTTTATAAATTATATGAAATTATATTGGTTATTTTGTTTTTTCTTTGAACAGTAAATTATAATGCCTATTAAGAATTATTTAATTTTATTGTATTTTGAATATTTCACTAGTATAAATATTTCGTATGATGTATACTGATATATAATTATTTATATTAATCTTATATAAGAAGTGTTATGTTTTGATTTTATTATAGGTTATCTTGGTAAAGGTAATAGATAAAAGATATTGGATATAACGTGAACTATATGAAAATATCTGAGTGATGAAAAAAAGATTCATCATTTTAGGTGAATTAGAAAAAATATTCTACATATTCTTAGATAGGTTAAGTCAAGCCATTTATTCATTAATGATTATAATATTACAAACAAATATAATTTGACATAACATATATACTTCATGCTAAAATATCTAAATCTGAATATTATTAACGAAGGAATTATAATTAAAATAAAAATCAATTATTAAAAGATTAAATCAAGTTATTTATGACTTTTCTAATATTTGGTAGATCATGAAATGTTGATAAACAATGCATTTAATTTTCATATATAATTAATCAATTATTGAATTGATAATAAATTAAATTATTTAATTTATTTAGAATTATAAGTGATCGTTAGAATTGAGATTACCAAGTTATCTTATACAGGAAGTGTTATGTTTTGATCTCATTACATGTTATTTTGGTAAATTTAACATATGAACAAACATTAAATATAACATGAACTATATATAAGTATGTAAGCGATCAAAAAAAGATTCATCACCATAGGTCAATTAAAAAGAATATTCTATATATTTTCAAATAGTATTGATTATTAAATCCTCACACAAGGTAGAAGAAAAGTTGAAAATGGTTTTAAATTTATTCAAGAGATAAATGATTATAATATTATGGACAAATATAATTTAACATGGGAGACACATTCCATGCTAAAATATCTAAAGCTGAATATTATTGATGAATAAATAATAATTACATTAAGAAACTAGTCACTAAAATGATAAGTCAAGTCATTTATAAATTTCCTAATATTTGGAGAGTCATGACATATTGACAGACAATGAATTTATTTTTTGAATATAAAATAATAAATTATTTAATTGATAAAAAAATTAAATTATTTGATTTATTTAATTTTATTTATTTAGAATTATAATTTACATTTAGGCTAACTTATTGTGTACCTGAAGGGTCACACACATTAATAATTATTAATAAAAAATTAAAATAAAATAATTAATTAAGTGTGACTTTATTGAAAATAATTTTAAAAATTAAGCATCAAAATTTATTTAGTTTAGGGATTATAATTCTAGTTCTAAAATAATCAAGTATGAATTTTGTTGATTAAATTTTAAAATTATCCTTAAATAATATATTAATATTATTTAAGTGAAAAATAAATATTTTGCCATTTATAGGTTTTTAGGATTCCCTGTAAATACAAAGCTATTTCTCTTATGTTTTTTTTATAAGGTTGTTTGTTAGGAAAAAAATTATGCAAGTCACAAAATAAAGAGTTACATTCTATACATAACAATCACTCTCTTTTAAATAGAGATTTAGAAGATTTGCTATAGGTAGTTTGTAAGAATTATCATTAGAGGCCAAATAATTGAACGATTTGTGACTTACAACAACACGATCTTTAAAAAATTATAAAAAAATAGAGAAAATCGGATCTTCAAGTAACAAATCTATAAACAACTTTAAATCTGTTTAATTAAGATTTCAGGAACTCTTTAATATTATTCTAAATTTATCATTTTTATTACATGTATGAATTTCAAAAACCCAACAAACTAACCCAACTTGTGACTTTGGTCATGATGCTTACCAAGTTTAATAACCTTACTTTTTAAAAATTTTTATTTAAATTATTATAAAAATAAATATTTGTAATACAATTATTAATGAAAAATATATTTTTTTCATTGAAATTATCTTTTCTGACTAATTTAAGTTATTTTTTTATTAGCAATATAGTTCATTGAATAAAAAACAACAACAATCATTAAAATAATTTAAAAAAACTATAATGATTTACAATAAAAATAAAAAAACATATATTTTTAATAAAAAACTATTTTTTTATTCAAGCATCTTTTTAACTTTTGTTAAAACATTTTTTTACAAGTAGTGTAGTGCTTTAAGGTAAAACTCATTATGATTAGGAAAGTTCAATTAGAAAATTAGAAAAAAAAAAGAAACAAGATTTCTACGCAACTATCTTAAAAAATGTGAACAATACATGTCAAAAAGATATATAAAATATTAAAAAACATATATTTTATTCTCATTCAATGTTAATGATAAATTATTTAAAAAAAATTAGTATGCAGGCCTAATATATAATCATCTATAAATAAATTGATAATATCATCATGAAAAAGTATTAATCTTTCTGAAAAGAATATAAATCTTCTTTTATCAAGAGCATGTTTTTTGAATAGGAGACAGAGACAATAAAAAAAAGTTTATTAAAAACCTAAATCATTTCAAATAAATAGAAAAACAATTCTTCAATTTAAATTTTATTTTCTTGTTGATTTATCTCTTTATTGTTTTCATGAAAGTATGTTTTTTAATTAGAAGCATTGTTTTTCATTTAAGAACTATCATGATCTCAACATTTAGTTTTTTAAACTATTAAAATAATGTCTTAATATTTTATATATTATTAAAGGAAAAAATAATTAATAAAGAGAATAAAATAATATAAGAATTCAATTAAAATTTTTAAAAATATAACTTTTATTTTCATTGGATATTCATAAGCAATTGTTTTTTTTTTCATATTAGTTATATAATAATTGAAAAGAAAATTGTTAACATTCCTACACTATACTATAATATTATTCAAGAATCATGGAAAAAATTGACAATAATTTAAATTTCATGTTACGTCGTTTCTTAAAAGGGATAAAAATCAAAATAAAAAATATAATTTAAAAAAATAAAAAGAAAAGGGTTAGGTATCTAAGCTAAACAGATGGGGTCTCATGTTTGACCTAAAAGAAAAAATCCTATCACATTTTAATTTTTCTTTTAAGTTTTAGTGTTCAAAGAGTGAACAAATTTATTTATATAAAAACATATGACGTATTATTTGCTTTGCTTGTATCTATTTTAACTACGAGAGAGATGATTATAAAATTGAAATGAATTTCTTTAAAGTTAATAAATCATTTTCAACTTGTTTTCACTTAGAAAAACTTAATAAATACATTTAAATCAATCCAAAAACTTTGAATTAAGCCAGTTTCTTTTTTTAATCTTAATCTACCTTCTCTAATGATATAAAAACTTAAAAACATCTTAGTAACACTCTTCTTAAAGTTTTTTTTTTTTTTGCTCAAATATGATTAATTGGCTAATTTCTCTCTCCCCTGTTATCTTTTAATAATGACTCTCTTTTTTTCCTCATAAAATCCAAGGATTTAAACGCAAAACAAATGAAGTAAGGACAAATCTTAAGGACCAAAATCCCAAATCACGCCCCTTGAAATTTCCATTATTTTAAGAAATAAAATATTATTATATTTTGCCAAATTAAGCATTGCCTCAATGTAACAATATTGTTTTTTTTGAAAATTATAGTAACTGCATAGGAAGCTAACCAAAAAACATTACAAAGTTTAAATTCAAGTTAACATAATATAAAAAGATAAAATTAAAAAAATTGGTGAACGGAGTAGAAAATTCTCCAAGAACCTAGAAAAGAAAAGTATTGTGCGAAACTATAATACTTTCTCTCTTGCTTTGCAGTGAAATCAAGAGGCTAATTGGTTTTCTTTGTAGTATGATTATTTTGTAAATAATTAACACTTTTAATTTTTTTTTAATTTTAGAAATGATTTTAAGATAACATCTATTAATTAAAAAAACCTATTGTTTTTAAAAAGGGCTTGTTTTGTCTTTCAATCAAAGAGCAATTTATAATTTTTTTTTATAAAAAATCTAAAACATATAGCGATTCTCATTGTTGCATCTAATATAACTTTCCTCATTGTTTAATCGTGGATTCCTACAATAACATAAAAAATATTATTTTTTTTAAATTCAATGCTAAAAAATAAAACATAAAAAATTTTAAATAAAAAATGACTTGAAAAATTTAAGTCAATTCAAACTAAGATGCAAGCCTTCAATTAAATTATGAGACCGATATAAATGAATAAAAAGTAAATTGCATGATGAAGTCTAATATGGAAACGGTCCAACCTTGTAGAATGGAATAAGAAAAGAAAATTAACTTTTAACTAATTTAATATTAAAAAATAAAATAAAATAAAATAAAATTAAAAAAGTTATCCAAAAAATAAAATAAAATGAGTCATTTTGTAAATTAGTAAAACATTTAAAAAAAAAATAAAAAATAATAAAACCCAATCGCTATTTGAATAAATATGTTAAAGGATGAAACTGAAAAAAATAAGAGTTTAAAAAATAAAAAAAATAAAAAAACTTAGACGAACCTTTTAAATTTGGGTTAATCTCTCAAACTTACAACCTCTAAAATCCTACAATCAAAAAGCTTAATTCTATCAAATTTAATATTAAAAGATGTAATAAAAAAATTTCAATTTAAAAATTTTTTCAAAGTAAAAAAGCAAAAATAATTTCTATGAGAATCAAATATGATGAAAAAACAATTTAAATAAAATAAATAATAATTAAAAAAATAAGAATTAAAAAAAATAAAAATACGAAGGAATAAAATAGTGAAGAGATAGCTTGCAATTCTAAAGGGAAAGACATAAAAATTAAGGAGGGAAAAGAAAATAAGAAAAAAAAAGGTTATTAAAGCTAAATTAGAAGGCTGCTAGCTACATGTGTCATTTTATTATTGTGGGGAAATTAAAATGATTCAAATACTAACATGAAAGGTGATGTTTAGTTACCGGATGGTGACGGAAACATTGCATACTTGTTAGCGTGCGAGATTTTTTAAAATAATTTTTAGTATATATTCAAATACAAAACTACCCCCAAGCCTACTTAATATTAACAAACACCAGGATAAAAGAACCGAAAAGCTTTTGAAAGATAGTTTAATATATTTTATTTTAAAAATAATTAAGTTATTTTATTTTTCTTAGAAAAAGACTAAATAGCCCCTATATGTAGGTTCATTTTTTTTTATTAGAGGGGTTACAATTTTTTTTTTTAACTTCGGCCAAAAAATAAAAAGACTTGTATATCCATGCAAAATCTGGAAATGATAATTAAATCATGGTAAAACAGATTATATTTATTTATTTCTCCTAATTTAAAAGTTATATTTTTGAAATACGATATTATTGTAATCCTATTACAAAGAATAGTATTCTTGTCTTGACGGACAACAATTTCCCAAAAGATGTAGTTTTTTTTTTAAATTATTTCTTATTTAGCAAAAGAAAAGTTTTCGAGGACGGTTATCAAGACAGTAGTCAAAGCACGAGACAAGTCTATAACATACCCATTCAACTCTCACCACCCACGTGGAACTCTCTCTAGGATAAATACGCCCTTTACGTGGAATCATAAAAAATCTCAACTTATAAAAAAGGTTACAAATTATTTCTCGTTTATCAATTACTAATATCTCACGGTCTATTTATTTATTTATATATATATATATATTTTTTCTATAGTGAGAATTGCAAGAATATCCATGTATAGCTGTGTCAATTTATATAAATTCCACGCCACTCAAGATTTCTCTCAAATAATTATTTTCTTTTTTCTAAATTTACAGAGCTTCTATATATGTGCGCGCGCGCGCGCGCGCGTGTATTCTTTGGGAGCGTGTGAGACTGCATGTTACGTGCAATGGAGCTGGTGGATCGTAAGCGGGTAAAGGGTCCATGCCCGTGAGCCAATAGAGTAGGTGAGGAGCCTACTCAGCATGTAGACCCTGACGTGTCAGAATAATCCAAATCCAACAGGTCGTTTACAGCGACACGTGGCGCGCATGAAGAGATCATCTCCTCCGCCCTCCCCTGTGTTTTTTTTTCCTATAAATTCAACCGAAAAATGATGTCCTCACACATATCAGAGCTGAAGGTGGCAGTGCAAGCTCAAATAACTCTTTGTGGAAGTCCTTCTAACCCTTCTTTGTTCTGCTTATTCTTTTTGATTCATTACTTTCTTTTTGTTCTTGGAGTTGTGCTCTTTTGAAACTGAAGGAGTATGGGAAACCCACTTCATCTCAAGTCCTTGAACCACATCTCACTTTTGTGCAAATCACTCGAGGAATCCATTGATTTCTATGAGGATGTTCTTGGTTTTGTGCCGATAAGGAGGCCAGGATCTTTTAACTTCGATGGGGCATGGTAAGCAATTCCTTACATGGCCCGTGCAAACATATGAGGAGATCATAAAAGCACCACTTTTTTTTGACGCTGTTCTTCTTTAAATTTGTTTAATTGTTCACTTAGGTTATTTGGTTATGGAATTGGAATTCATCTATTGCAGTCGGAAAATCCAGAAAAGATGCAGAAGAAAGGTAAAATTAATCCCAAGGACAATCATATCTCTTTCCAGGTAAATAATTAGAATGTCAAATCTTATTAAGCTCAACGTAGATCCTCAATTGTGTTTGTTTCTTGTAAATCGATTGTCTGTTCCTTTTCTTGTTGCTGGTTCTGGCTGTTTTCCGTTCCGACTGAACCGTGGTTTCTTTATTTTAATATATTTCAAAATAAAAAAAATATTTTAAAACATAACCTCATTCAAATTTCAAAACGGAATTAAAGTGTTTGATAATGATATGAAAATGATTCTCTTTATATATATATATATATATATATATATATANATATATATATAAACATCGATTCGACCCCTCACTTAGGTTGGTGGATGTTCAAACATCAGATTGCCCGTCCATGATAGGGTGGTTCCAAAAGTGACGACGTCATTTGAGTGATAACTACAAAATTGCTGGTTTTTATACAAAAAAAAAAAGTTCAGACAATTAAAAAATAAATAAAGGACACAATAAGTCTGTGCTGTCCCTGCAATTAGAAGGGGTCAATTACCTGGATAAAGCCATAAGATGAAGCAAACGCTACGCGTGCAATTATAATTTTGTTCATCACAATTTTGTAGTATCGCTTTAACCATGCATGAATCCGGAGGGTCATTGTGACACCCAATACATTATTTTTAATTTTTTTTTCACTTTGTTCATAACAAGTATGGCTATACTTTGGTCTCTTCACTAGGCAATTGCATCACGTATAGTCAGATGGCAACAATTATTATCAAGAATGTTAAGAGAATATTTGGTATCGACAGAGTTTTCAGTGTGTCTGTGTTTCTCTTGTATGGATGGCCCATCACTATAGTTTGTCGAAGGCAATTCGGGTTTTGCCAACTCTTAGTTAGTCAGACGTTGGGACAGATAATACCTAACCTTGTCGTCATTCCATATTTGATTCCTCCGTGGAAGATGGCTGTCGAGAATCCCAATATGTAGTCATTTCATCATTTAGTCAAGAAGTTACTAAAACATGTAGCTTGTTTTCGTTAAAAAGAAGAGACATGCATGGCAAATGTAAATGTGATAGTTTGTGTCGTATACAGTGTGAGAGTATGGCAGCTGTGGAGAAGAAGTTGAAAGACATGGGAATTCAGCACGTTCGAGCTTTAGTGGAGGAAGGTGGGATCCAAGTTGAACAGCTGTTCTTCCATGACCCTGATGGATTTATGATTGAGATTTGCGATTGTGATAACCTCCCAGTGATCCCTTTGGCTGGCGAAATCGCACAATCATGTTCTTACTTGAACCTCGAAAGGATGCAGCAGCAGATGCAGCCAATGGTGCAGCAGGAGAGAGCAATCTAGATGTTGCTACTTGCTATGTTATCAATCAATTGCACGAAGCTTCTGGGTCTGCGGTCTCTGTTCCGTGCGCTTTTTTGTAACTTATATTCGTTGGTTAGTGACTAGTTCCTGCACATAAAATAAAACAAAGCATATGAGATCTCATGTGGAGATGATCATCTTGTCTCACTCTACTTAAATAACAAGAGAATCTAGCGAACTTTCTTGCATAAAATTGTATCAATAATCCAGATTGGATCTGTTGCGGAATTACTCATCCTTTACTCGTTGTTTTCCCTTCCTTCTAAAACTGATATAAAATCAATGTTCCTGGGCTGGCACAGCACAAGGGGCATGCCGTCCCTCTCTTTCTAAAACTGATAGAAGTTCAGTGTTCATGGGCTGGTTTAGAAGACATCGCAGCACGAGGGGCATGCCGCAGGTGCCTTTAACTTTATACTTTATGTCGGCGGTTCCCTTCTCAGACGCCAACAGGCACCCATGCATTAATTTTGATTTTGTGGCTATACTTTGAATCATTTCAATCCATTTTCTTCCCATGAGCAGAAGTAACTAGCTATTTTGACCAAAAAGATCCTTGCCTTCAGCCTGGATTTTAAACTGAAATGGTCGAATTGCTTCCGTTCTGTGTGGGAGGTAGGAACGAAAAGTCAACAATTTTTGCATAAGTGGTCATTGATTCCTGTTTCTCCTACTCCTAGCAGTGGAGCACCACTCCGCCTAAAGGTTGACCACAAACCTTATCAATATTGTTTCCTGATTGGCTGTATCACTCTGGGTCTGAGCCTACTCAATCCTATGGGTCCATGCCCATTTAATTCTACGTCCATCTATTTACTCGATTCATAAGTATCCTATGGAGCTCGGCCCAACCTCTTTCGGTGTTCAAAATCTAACCATTTGGGTTTTTTTTTTAAAGAAACAAGGCTTATGAAAATTAATGGGAATCTTTATTAATTTAAAACAAGTAATTTATTTGTAGTTCAATCAGATTCTCGTTATTCCAAGAGCTTTCGATCTAGAACCTTTCTGAATGTACAAGAAAATAGTACATTATTAGTTCACACTCCCGCGTTATGCTTCAGTCTTGCATTATGTTTCATGTCGGGTAAAAAATTCTTTAAAATTAAAAAGAAAATTTCGGATTGCATGAAAATATTTGATGTTTATATTAAAATCATCTTAATAAATTAATTTTTTATTTAGATTAAATTTAAAATTATATTATATGAAATTTACTCTGACATAAAATTGTTAACTTAATTGGTTAAAAAAAAACCTTGGAAGACTAATAAAAAAACATGGTTTGATTTTAATAAAAAATCAAGATGATTATTTTAATATTAAGATAATGGTATATTGATTCCAACTTAATAATTATTTTTTTATTAAATTATATATTAATTAACCAAAATAAACACTCAAAACCAAGCAGGAACTAGATTTTAAAAAATTATTTGATATCATAATAATTTTATAAAATTTAAAAATAAATGATAAAATAATAAAAATATTAAATAATAAAATTAAAAAAACAAAAAAACATCCAAATAAAGGAGAATGTTAACTTCTTACGTGAACAATAAAATTGTCTTTAGTTAATGTCTAAACATTTGTTATTTTATTCTCTAAAATACAAGTCATTTGAATTTCTTTTACTACAAGCTTAACATTGAATATGTAGATATTGTAAATTTTATAAATTTCTCAATATCACCCTAAATGTTTTGAAACCAAAAATAATATTCATATAGTAGTACTTACCAACCCATGTAGTGTTACTCTATAATGATGTTTTTTTTTTAAAAAAATAATTAAAAACACGTTAATCTAAGAGGGGCTAAATGTTTTGGAAACTAAACGATAAATAAGTGCAAAAAATAGAAAAAGAAAAGAAAAGGAAAGGACTATATTTGATTTTTCTGTATTCTTTAAACTTGTGATTTCTGAGCAGGCAGAGTCATTAGATATGACGCCACTAAAATCTAAAAAACTCTTTATTTTAGTTTTAAAACTTTTAGTTTTTTTTCCTGAATCAGTATACCCTAAGATTTAAGGTTTATTTTGAAGATTTAGGAGTTTAATTATATTCTTTGTCATTATTATTTCATTTCATTTTTTAATTTATCCTAATAAAACTCAATCCCTTGGTTCCTAAAATGTTAATTTTTCCTTATGAATGGAATGTATATTTTCAAATATACATCATAATATTAGATAATACTTTAAAATATAATTTAATATTTTGAAAGCCTCTTGATTTTAAAATTCTCTTGTGCTAATTTTAATTAGAAAAAAATAATATTTAAATTCATAATTATTTGATCATTAAAACCCCATGATAGTATGTTAACAAAACCATTTCAATCAAAATGCATGAGTTATTAAGTGATTATATTTTTCTCTAATAAAAATAAAAGAAAGATATCCTACAAGCTAATAAAAAAAAGAGTGTAAAAGGTGTCAGAAGTAGAAGTAAAAATGGTTTTGCAATGAATTATTCAATATAATTAGTTTCTACGAGAATTGAATCAAATCTTTTGTTAAGTAAAACTAGGTTGCAATCTAAATTAGTTAAAAAACACACAGGAGAGGCATGATTGACCTAACAAAATTATATTAAGACTAATTTTACTTAATACACGGATTTGATTAAATCCCTATTTTATTGAGAGATTATCTACATAGGATAATACTAGTAATTTCATTCATGTTTTCATACATGTCAAATAATTTTTTTTAAACATACATACACATGCTCATACATTTAATTAAATAAATTGAGAATTATTTATGTTAATAAATATAAAATAAAAATGTTAATGCATCTTCTAGCTGCAGGTTGAATTTTTGTAGCACAAATAAATTAATATATAGGTGTTATTAAAGTGTTTTTCTAACATAAAATAAACAAGTATAATTAAAAATTAATAAACAGATACTAATATAATAAAAATAATATATGTTAATAAAGACTTAGAAAATCTCAATTTTATTTTTAAAGTAGTACAAGAATGAGACAATATCTCAATTGTTTTATTATAAGACAATATTTCAATTGTTTTATTGACACATCATTTTCTTAATCTTTGTTTAATAATTAAAAAAAACAGTTCAAAAAAATAATTAAAAAGTGAATTATAAAAGAATGAAGGTAAGAACAAAAATAACGGTATAAATGATAAATATTTCAAATGTAAAGAATATATTTTTTAAAACAAAACAAAAGGGTAAAGAAAAAAAATAAAAAATTAAAGATATGAAAAAAAAATGGTGATAAATAGATTAGGTTTAAAATAATAAAAAACAGTAGAAAAATAAAAAAAATTTAACTAAGAAAAACTCTTTAAAAAAAAAACTCAAAAATTACCAATTCATCACCACCACAATAAAAAATTAAAGATTTTTTTTTAAAATAGAGATTTTTTCACCACTATAATAAAAAATTTCAAGGAGTGACCCTCCGAATCAATGGATTCCACAACAAATCCCATGAATTTCATTCTTTTAACACTTGAATTAGAAACGGTAATTCTTTCATTCTGCCCTTTGGCTGTTCCAAGTATCCTGATTCCGTTATGGGATTGAATCTGAAGGTTACTATTTCCAAGGATTACAAAAAATGGAGAGAAAAAATGGATTATTCATACAGAAGATATAATTCACAGACTGATTCATCGTCTTTGAAAGATAAAAGATGTTTCATTGATCAAATCAATAGCCAAAATCACAAAAAATGGAGAGAAAAAAAGGGAAAGAAGCCGATTATTCATACAGAAGATATAATTATATATACTTTAGCACAGAAGAACTTCATACTCAATTGAGCAACTTTATTCTTCTGATGCATGCTTGCTTTCTAAAACATACGTGCACATGAGAGCATTAAAGAGAGGAAACAAGTTACAACGCGTAAAACAATACGAGATTAAACATAACGATGACATTGCATATACTCAAGGATTACGTAAGATGGCAAATTAATCAGAGACCTCTTGCCAGCATCTGCTCATAATTCTCAATGGATTCAAGCCTTTGGATCATAAGTTGTTGCCTAAATTTCTTAATGAATGCCTCAGCGCTTGCATCTATGTCTAGAGATGGTTTGCTCGCTAGTTTGTTACGTGTTGCTTTATCCTCCACAACATGAGACCTCACCGCTGCTTTATCCTCTTTGGACCTGTGAACGTCATTTCTCGCTTCAAAAGTTATTGAGCCATGGTGTTGAGGAGGTATGGATCTGTCGCTCTTCATCTTGGCTTCTCTCTCTGTTCTTTTCTTTCCCCTGTCAATAACCACTATGATTTCCTACAGGCATTTCATGGCCATATGGGTTCATCTATATATTTACACATGGAGGAAGAAGTGTAGGAAGTTGGCAACTGTTAAATGTGTTCACCCAAAAAATAAATAAATCCATGAGCAGATCCAAGCAAGAAGCTTCTCCCTCCTGAGGGTAAAAGAGCATATTGCTTGAGTGGTGGCTTCTTGGGTGTCACTGTATTCATATTATATCACCGTACGTCTTAGCACTTGATGCACTGAATTTCCAAAATTTTGACTGTTTTCACCGAAACATTGTAACATTATCATTTTATGACAATTTGTAATATTATCACCCATGATTAGGGCAAAAAAAGAAGATAATTTAAGTTTTTCCAACATGATCCTGTATCGTAAACGAACTTCGAATAATATTATTAATAAACACGCATTATGCTGTTTAAGGTCTTATCACCCTTCCCTTTCCTGAGCAAAATGAGGAGTCCCACATGGAACCTCAAACCGTATTTGTTGACCTAGCACAAGGAATTTGCCTAATATCATATCGGGTCAGTCACACGCAAGCATGTGATGGGAAGAGGACTTTTCAAAGCAAACGCGCGGCTTAAAACGAGGGCCTGCGTCGAAAGTCGGCACCGGATACGCCTTTGTTGCCGAGACTGCGGATCGTCACACCTTTCACTAATACGAAGACCCACAAGTTTTATAAAGTTTATTGAAGAAGTGCATATTGTACTAAGATTAAAATAGAAGGATATAACTCGGCAGGTCGTGGTTCAGCGGTGTAGATATTGTTTTTCTTCTTTCGAGCTTCGGTTTGAGTTTTAGTGGCAGCCTCAGCGGTGTAGATATTGTTTTTCTTCTTTCGAGCTTCGGTTTGAGTTTTAGTGGCAGTGAGGCTGAATAGTAGTTTCCTTCTTATTTTTGTTGGCTCTTTTCTGTGGGGTACGTCTGTCACCCCCGCGGTGCCTTACCTGTTCACTAGGCTTGCAGGATGTTCCGTGAACCGTGGAATTAGTCGTGATGCGTGCAAGCTGACCCGGACACCCACGTTAATAAAAAAAAATAAAAGGATATAAAACGATTATCTAAGCTTATAAAGATTGAAGAATGATTAATTCGGACTCTGGATGGCAGCCACATCTAACTGTCCAACTGTTGCTTGTTATGTTCGATTGTTTTTTTTTTTCAATTGAAACCGTATATTTTGGTTTTATAGTATTTTGAAGTGTTTTTTCAAGTTTATATGATTTACATATATAATATATATATATATTTTAAATTTGAATGAAATTTAAAGATAAGTGAACTTGAAATTATATCATTCAAAATTTAAAAACAAATAAAAATATAATAGTTGACTTGATATAATTTAATTTACTCAATAAATTTTAAAATAATATAGACGGCTGATAAAAATATAATTTAATAAAAAATTTTTAATACAATATTTTTTTAAAAAAATTATTGATATGCCAACGTATTGAATTGACCTGAATCAACTTAGATTAAAGTTTTCAATTTACAGTCCAGATCATGAGATAATGATAACTATAAATAAAATAAATCAAAACGAAATATGAAGTTAAATTCCTAATAAATTCATTGTTGAATGATGAAATTTGAAAAAAATTCAACCTAAAAAAATAACATAATAAAACAACCTAAGTCTACTTAAATTAATTTATAAAACTCGTGACATGAATTATGAGACTAAAATAATATTATAGAAAATAAACTAAAATAATTAACAAAGTGTAATTCATAATTAACCAACTATTAAAAATATTAAATGATAAAATTAAAAAAAATAATTAAAAAATAATTAAATAAAAATAAATAAATTAAATGAATATGTTAAACCCGTGACATAAGTTATGAGAATGAGATAATCATAAAAAATAAAAAATAAATTACAATAAATAATTGAAATATTTTAGCTGAAATTTCTGGAATAAGTTGAAATTTTAAATGAAATAAAATTTATTATAATTTATTTCATTTTTTAAACTGAATTGAAATATATCAATCTTTCTTGACATAGTAGTACCTAATTTAATACCTTAAATTCATTTAATAGACGAAATAATTAAGGATAGGGTTGCTTGGCACATGTTTGACATTCATTGCACAACACCAGTAGAGGTTCCTTCAAGCATACATAAAGTTGTCTCCCTTGGAAAAACTAAAATATAGAAAATAATTTTGTTTTGAAATAATATACAGTTGCGTGTCCATCAATCAGTTTAGATGATATATTATATGTTTTTGTACCAAATAAATTAAGTATTTTTCATCTTCATAAGGAAAAAATCTTTTTATATTTAACTATTTTAAAAGAAATAGAGCTTATAATTATCATCTTAAATAATTTTTTTTTTAAAATCTCCATTATGATTTCATATATTAATGGCATTTGATTACAAGCAGATTTTAAATAGTATTTAGCTGAGAGATTTTGTTATCACTAAAAAAAATATTCCTTATTTATTAAAGTCAACCATCAAGATTTTCATATAATGAGTAATAACAATCTTGACTTTTCAGGAAAAAAGAAAAAGAAGAGAGTAACTTTAAAATATTTTTTATTTATTTAATCAAAATCCTTTTTTTATATCACCAAAGCAGTTAATCTCTTGTTATACCCCTTAACAAAATAAAAGTTATTAAATGATTGGCTCGTCTCACTTCTTTGTTTATATATTGACATTTTTCTGGCTATAATTTCATTTATTTGCTAAAGAGTAATTTTTTTAAAGTATTTTTCTTTTGAAAATAATTTTTTTTAAAGTTAATTTTTTTATAATATTATAAAAAATAAATTGAAAAATATTTTATAGTATATGGTTATGTAATGGAAAATAAGTTGAAAAATAACTTATTAATATTTTTTTAAATTTATTAAAATAATAAAAAATAAATCTTAAAAATTAAAAAGTTAAGTGAGACTAAAATTGAAAAAAAAATCTAATTTAATAAATCATCTTAAATAAAATAAATATATTTGATTTTATATATCAATGGCATTTAATTATATGTTGCTTAAGAACAATATTTAGTTGGGAGACTTTGCTACCATGAGAAGAGAAGATTCCTAACTCAATAAAGTCAACCATCATCTATATAAGGTTTTCATATGATGAGTTATTATAAAGTCAACCATCATCTACAAAAGGTTTTCATATGATTTAAAAAATAAAAATAAAAAGAGAAAAAAAGAGAGAGGATAATTTCAGATTTTATTGGTGAATGTTAAAAAAAAAAAACTTTAAAACATTTCTTATTTCTTCAATGAAAATCCTCTTTGTATTTCATCAAAGTGGTTACACCTGCCTAAAAAATAAAAATTATTATATGGTTGGCTTTTCTTTGTTTTTTCCTAGCACTTTTTGCTAGAATGTAATTTTTCTTTCTAAAAGTGATGTCTTATTACATGGTTGGCTTATATATATATATAGCTTTTTCAATTTTGTATCTTTTTTATCATTTGTTTTTGGTTTTTGTGGTTTTGCTGTATATTTGTATGGTTCCTAAAATGAGTAATAACATATCTTTTTCATTCAGAATATTTATAAAGTAAGACTTGTCAAAAACTTTATGTAGTGAGTTTGTTAAGACAAATATATTGATCTCTAAAATTGTTCTTTTCAATATTTTAATTTGATTGACCTGAAGCTTTGTTTTTATAGAGATTTTTTTTAATCAAAATTATGATTCAACTATTTCTATCCAGAGATGAATTTTATCATCTTAGGAACTTTATTTCCTCCACTTATAGGGATGCATTTTTAACTAATGGAGAGGAGAAGCAAAGGATAGGGTTGAAAGGAGAAAGATATTTATATCAATATATAATTTTAGGGTTTCCACAAAGAATTTATATTTGTTAAATATATTTGTCCATCTGTTTTTTTTAGATGATGTTATTCCACTTTTTTATTTATCAATCCCATCCCAATATTTGAATAATTAAAAGAACTTTGAACTTCATATAATACATAGATGAAAATGGAATTCAAAATTAAAAGTAAAAAATACAAGATTATATCTTCTTCATACTTTTTATAAGATAATTAAATTGTTTGTTTTAATTAGGTAAATATATATAGTTCACAATTCCAAATTATATTTCAAGTAATTAAGTTGTTATAAAGCTTTTTGTATTTAATAGCCTCAAGAAAATCCCTTTAGACTTGAGCATATTTTCTTTGCTTTAAAGACAATATTGTCAATTCATTTTATATTCTAAACGTTAAAAATCAGATTTATTTTATTTTTTATTTTTAAAAATATAAATATACCATATGATATACCTTGATTAATAAGTTAATGGAAATTAAATTTGTTTTACCCTCTAATCATAACTTTATTAGATATTATTGTTAAGGGCAAAATGAGCCTTACATTATTGTTATATGGTGCATTCAACATTTATTTTTTTCATTAAACATGAATTTAACCCATGTTATCTTTTCCTTTCTATATCCTATTCCAGAAATAGATTTTATTTAATTAAATTTATAATTTTTTCTCTTTGCATTTCTAATATTGTTAGTTGTTGAGTCATATATTTTTTCTATTGATAATCCTTAAGAGGCTACAAAATAAGATTTCTTAAGAATGAAACATCAAAAAATAAAAATAACATGCATCCCAATGAGATTTTCATCATCAACTTACTTGGTGTTCTTGTTTAACTTCATACAAAAGTTGTTTTCAAAATTTAAGCATCATAATCCAACCAAAATTATAGGGGAATAAAAATAGAATCTCAATAATAAAGGAAAGTATTATCCTGAATTTATTACGAGAACAAAATGAAAATACAAGACTTTTTTATAATTTATAAATTACATATAAATAGAATGGACTTCTATTAGTGTGTTACTTGTAGATGGTTTTTTTTTTTAGATATAGAATAATTATCAACCACCATGGTCAAACAAATAGAGTTTAGGAGAAAAATAAGCAGAGCTACAGAGGACTAATAAACCTTTCAACCAATAAAGTCTTAAAAACAAATTTGCTTCAATAATAGCAAGTATTAATTAATGATAAATTTTAGGGAAAGGTGTAGCTAAAATTCTTCTATGAATTAATTTTGACTATTTAGTATACTAGGAACAAATTCGTATTTCATAAACTTTAAAAAGATTTTTATATATTAATGGCATTTGATTGCATACAACTTAAAAACAATATTTAGCTGGGAAACTTTGCTACCATGAGATGAGAAGATTCCTAACTTACTAAAGTCAATCATCATCAACAAAAGATTTTCATATGATAGGTTATGACAATCTTGACTTTCGAGTAAAGGAATAGAGAAAGGGAAAAAAAAAGGGGATAACTGAAGATTCTATTTGTGCGTGTTAAAAAGAGACAAGTAACTTTAAAACATTTCCTATTTCTTTAATAAAAATCCTCTTTTTATGCATCAAAGTGGTTAATCCTATACCAAAACCATCAATAAAATACAAGTTATTATATGGCTGGCTGTCCTATTTCTTCCTTGACATTTTTTGTTGGAAAGTAATCTTTCTTTTAAAAGTGATTTCTTATTAGATGGCTGGCTCGTCGTAGTTTTTAGTTTCTAGACTAACACTTTTTTAACTAAGATCTTATTTGTTTGTTTGCTGTAATACACACACAGACACAGACACACACACAGATATATATATATATATATATATAATTTTTTTTTAGCTTTTTTAATTTTGTTGTATCTTTTTTTTTATCAAAATTCTTTTGGTTTTTCTAATTTTTTCTGATGTTTTTATTTATTTGTATGGGTATGCAAAATGGGTAACAACATATTTCTTCTCTTCACAATACTTACGGAGTAACACTTGTCAAAGACTTTGCCTAGTAAGTTTGTAAAGACAAATATATTGTTCTCTAAACTTGTTCTTCTTAAAAGTTTAGTTTAGTTGACCTAAAATCTTGTCATTATAGTGATTCCCTTCAATCAGAACTATGATTTAACTGTTTTTGTTAGGAGATGAATTATGTCATCTTGACAACTTTATTTTCAACTTAGTTGACCTGAAATCCTAAAGCCCAATAATTCTCTTCAACTAAAACCTTGATTTTAATCGTTCTTATTTAGAAAATAGTTATTTTGTTTCAGCAACTCTTGTTTATAGCTCAATCAACTTGAAATCCTAAATCTCAATGATTCTCTCCGACTAGAACTTTGGTTTTGTAATTACTAGAAGAGCTATATTCTCACAACTCTTCTTTTATGCAATTGTTTTTCTAATAGAGTCATGTCAGCTTAACGACTTTTATTTTTAGCTCAGTTGATCTAAAAACCTGTAACTTAATGATTCCTTTCAACTAGAACCTACACTTATTAGGAGAACCATATTCTCACAAATATTCTTCTATGTAACTATTTTCTAGCAGAGACTTGTCATCTCAGCAGCTCTTGTTTTCAGCCCAGTTGACTTAGAATCCCATATCTCAATGATTGCATTACATTATAACCTTGGTTTTACAACCATTACGAGAATTGTATTCTTATAGCTATTCTTTTGTACAATTGCTTTCTTGAAAATTTATGTCACATCAGCGACAATTATGGTAGATACCCATTGTGAATATTTAACTACTAAAAGGCTAGGTTTCTACTACTTCTTAATTTATGTCTTGATTTTGTTTAGGACATCTGAGTGGGTACTTCTTAACTTTTGTTTAGCTGGTATGTATCATTCTATACATGTTGCTCTGTTTACCACAATATTTGTATCCAAAATAGGCATATCCTTATAAGACTAAGAAAATATATTTATATATTCTTGTAGTAAGGCGATCATTTCTTTTACTTTTTTTTTAAAACATGATCAAGGTTCTTGTTTTTAACTCTTTCTTAACCTGCTTATCACCCATGTTTATGGTTGAAAGCTCTTATGTAGCAAGTTTCCAGGCCTGTTCATGTTGCTCTATTAATTTTATAAATCCCCTTATATTGTTTCCATCTCATTCTTCTTCTTCTTCCATAATTACTACATATTTGTTAAAGTTTGGCTATTGATTCTTAGTGTAAGGTGTATTTAGTATCATGGAAGACTTGCTTTCAAAATTCCTAAAAGTGAAAGAGTTTAGTGTAAATGCACAATTAAAATAAAAAGATAATTTCACAAAATATATGTTGTGATGTTGCGATCACACAAGTTAATTATCCTAGCTTCAAACACAACATACAAGATAATATAGAGCAAACAAGGAGTCGATCCCATGAGGAAGGTTTAAGTCAGACTTTTATTCTAAATGATATGCAATTTAGAAGGAGGGGTGGGGGTATGAACGTTATCTAGGTTAAAGAAAAAGAAAACAAAAAACTATCAAACAAAATTTAATGAAATCAGAAAACTGTCAAGAGAACAAACCTTGGTTGCAAGCACATATCTACTTATAAAAATCAGAATTGATCATGGAAATAAAACATCAATTTATATTCTAAATATTTATCTTTTCTTAACATTAGTTAGTTAACGGATCTGTTGTATAACTAATCTTAACTGTCAAACATCCATAGTGTCCACACTAGTAATTTAATTCAATACCAACCTTAGAACTAGAGAAGTTGATTAATTAAGAAAACATAACTATCCGCAGTCTATGTTTGATTTTATTAAATGTTCTCCTTAAGATTAATAATGTAGATCCGTTAGAATTATTAAACTCAGTTGCTTCACAAGTTCATATACCACTACTTCAATTTTGATATCAAACTTAGCAATAAATTGTCTACAATAATAACTTAGAGTTTGCTCTAGCAATTAAAATAAACAATTATAGAAAAAATAAGCATAGGAGAACAAACATATTCATCATATAAAACGAAAAGAAAAAGGTAAAATAAATCTTATATTTCATGAAATTTGAAGGTTTTCATGTCCTTACAACTAAGAAAAAGAGTTTAGTCTTGCATGTTTGTTGAACAACTAATCATAAAGAAGAAGGAATGCATGATTTTGGGTTTTTAAAAACATATGCATGATTTTGGGGCATTTTTCTCCTTTTAGCTGGCTGCCCCCTTCTCTTCCTTTTTTTTTTCATATCCTAAGAAACCTTAGTTTATATTTTACAAAATAATTCTTCCTTAAGTAGAATGTTTACATTTAAGTACTTTAATAACTATTTTCCTAAAAAAAGAAGAAAAAACCTTGCATGATATCTTCAAGTTTTGACTTAGAAGAGTTAGATTATTGAAATAAAAACTTGGATATTAGTGTAGATGCTTTAGAATGTAATTTGAACTCATTTCTTCATGAAACCTATTTGTTGGCAGAATTCAGTTGTCATTTTTAAAAAATCATATATCTCTCAAATGACATTATTTATGGCTAAAATTTGGACTTTTATATAGCTTTGAGTCAAGAATCCAACATAGTTTAGTTTGCATCAATTAAACTTCTGTAACTCTAGATATTCAAGTCAGAATGGTTGAAGGTCAACATTGACAGATTGCAAGATTTGACTTTGAAGGCTGTGATTTCCATGCTTTTTTTTATTTTACTTTTTTTTCTTAGATGTCCAGAAATGTATGGATGTTAGCTTTTTAATTCTACTAGAATCACTTCATTTTAATTTTTAGAGCTTATGCTTTACACAAAATATCAATTGAAGGTCAAATCTGCCAATTACTTATAATTTACTCATTTTTGCATTTTTCATCCAAAAATACCTTCAAAACATAAAACAAAGAATATCAAAGAATTTTATATATAAAACATAGATAAAAAACTGGTTAAATATGGGTGAATTTATCGAATCATATGGTTGCATCAATATATAATTTCATTATTTAGAAAAATATTGGTTCAATAACATAGTAAAATCCAGATGACATCTTAAGCCTCAATTATCAACTAAGAATAAGAAAAAAAGACAAACAAAAGAAGAAAAAAAAAGAAATTTGAGAGTAATGTTGATTTACATTTTAAGTACCACTTGAGTTTCTTGGGTCACTCTGCTGTGAAGCTTTTTGCTTTTTATCAGTTTTCACACCAAGGTCTTGACGAAGACTTTTTTAAAAGTATAAATAGACAATTGTGGCAGTATTTCATCTTTATTTCCAGACTCTATAGTTTTAGTATATCTTTTTCTTTCTCCAGGGTGTTTACATTCAATATAGAGAGTTTTTGACCAAAGCTTTCTTATGTTTTATTAGATTGCATCACCCCTGCAACCTTTGAGAATGAAACCGTGATTAGAGGCCAAATCTTTTTTAGGCTCTCATACCTAAATTTTAACCATTATCTTATCTTTTTTTTTATACTGGTGGCCTATGTATAATCTTTTTTTAGGTTTATATCCAAGCTCAAATATCTAATCAACATATTTCAGCTTTATTAGATTGACCATTTTCGAGCATTCTAATGTTCAGGTCATATAGAAATTAAATACCAGTTTTAAGAAACATTTAGCTGCTATCTTTATTATTTCAGAGTTTTTTAGCTTTCTTCGCATAATATTTTTAGGAATTCGCTTTATATTCACAATCTCGAAAGCATGAATACTTTCATCCTTACAATCTTTTACTTTAATGAAAGGTATCACTATATTTCTTATCATGGAAATGGTTTCTCCAACTTTGATTGTTATCAACAATCTATTTATGATATACTTTAAGCATTGATGTAATAATGAAGTTACTACCCTAACCGTATCAATCCAAAGCCTTTTCCATCATGATATATGGTTCCATATAGGATAAATTAATATATATATATATATAAGCATATACTTTGATAACACATTAAGAGCCGAGCCTTTATTAATAAACATTTTTCCAATGAGACAATCTTTGTATTTGATAATAATGTATATGGGATTGTTATGTCTAGTTCCCTCGAGACTCAACTTATCTTTTATTAAATACAAGTAATTGGTCTCATGGATTTTTCCCACCAAATATTTCATGGTTTTCTACTCAATGTCCTAAGATATATAAGTCTCATTTAGAATCTTTTGTATAACATTTCATTAAGTCTTAGAGTTGAGTATCAAAGATATGATAGAGACACCGAGTGAAGTTTTTTTTGGTTGATTTACTATATAGTATTCATTATGCTTCATTAACTTTAGAAATTCACTTACCTCTTCCTTAATTACAAGTTTATTAACTTCAAGTTTCTTGTTAAGGTCTGTCACCTTTTAACCTTTAGCTTTTCTTTGCTTCTCTATCTTTTCGAGTGTGAAGTAATGACCACTTTGAGTTAGCTTATTTATTTAAATTTTGAACAAAGAAATAAAAAGTTTTGATGTTGGAGGTATAGTCATAATTGCGAGGCATCACATTATAATCCTTTTTACTTGCATGTGAGGGTTTAATCAAGATAAGTTTAGGTGATTCATTAATTATTGGTTGGACCCTACATACCTTCAACCTTTTCTTATGACTTTTCATCATCCTCACCTTATCATTGTTCTTTATGGTCTCAAGCTTTAACTCTCTTAAGTTTGAACATTCTTGCAACCTTTTAGTGAAACTCAATGCATTTATGAATGTGATATTGTCTTTTATTTTCAAGTAAAGGACAATAACCACCTCTCTCTAGGTGATATTAAATGAGCTTTTTTAGAAATTCTAATTGTACCAACATACCAAACAACTTTTTCATGGATACTTTTAGCACTTTTTATTTATTACCAACTTCACCTACACTCACTTTACTGTTACTTGCAACATGGTTAAGTAAATGATTCGAATTAACATTGGGTAAATCTTAAAACATTATCGTTCTATTTTGATTAATTTTAGCAATCTTTTTCTTAAAAGTGTAATAGCTTTCAGCATCATGGTCGGGATTGCTAGTATAATATTCATAAGTCAATTTTAATTTATATCAGACAAGAAAAAGTAATTATAATGGTGGTATAGGAATAAAAGCTTTATGCCTAATATTTAATAATTTAACATATAACTCTTTCAAGCACATAGGAAGAGGTGGTGGTTACTATAAGGTATTTCTTATGGTTGTTCTGGTTATTTAATTGACCATTTGATTGATTGGATTAGTTTGGGGTAAAGGGCTTGATAAAGTTAATACTAATGATTTAAGAGGTAGGTATTTGGAAGCTATTGTATTTCTTGTTTTTTGTCTTATACCCATCTTTTAAGTTATTCACATCATGTTCTATTTTCTTGATAACAAAGACTATATTTTCCACATTAGCTCAATTATACGCCTAAACTTAATCTCTTATTCTATCCTTTTGACAATTGTTATAACATTATAGAAATGTTGTGTAGAGGTTCCTATTAATTGATTATAATAAAAGCATTTGAAGGTATTGATGAACAACATCATCATTTCTTTTTATATTAATAGAGATTTGATATGTGTTGTCTTATTTTGCTATATTTGTGTATATGCCTTTGCTAACACTTGACTTTTATTTTACATGGTCATTAAGATAGTTCTATTGAGGGTAATTTTTAGATTGAATTTGTACTAATTTAGAAGGGCTGCCAAGTCTTTCTATTTCTTAATCCTAGTATTATATAGTCTCATAAATCAACTTAGGGTAGACCTTGTGAGACTAGCTTGAAAGAAATAGATTAATATTTTATCACTATGGATTACTTAAACCATTTTATTACAATATAACTAGAAATGAGTGTTTAGACATTCTAGTCTAGTATGTGTATAGTATACTAGATGAAGTCCAGGATTCTGAATTCCTTTGGCACCATAATATTTGGTACTAAACACACTTCATTTACTCACCGACATGATTAAAAGATTGATGTTTTCTTTCAAGTGTAAGAGTGTCAAAGTACTAAATAACTAGACAAGATCGGGGTCGAAGTACAAGGAGGTTAATTGTATAAATTTTAGATAACAATAATACAACAACAACAACAACAACAACAGCAACAACAATAGTAGTAGTAGTAGTAATAATAATAAAAAAAGGAAGTAAAAGAGAAAGAAGTTGATGAGAACTTTGAGATGAAAGATTAATGTAAGGATTAAACAATGATAACAACAAATATCAAGGTTATAGGATCTACTAATGGTATTTCAAACAAGTATAGTATAAAATTTTATTACTCAAATGGAAACCACATACAAAGGAGGTTCCTATCAGATTATAAATTGTTAACATGATTACATTAGTTATCTTATTCAAATAATGCTTATAAATATTATCAAGCATTCATGCTTATAACTTATGCTAACAACAAATCAAGTTCCTTTAATAGCAAGGTATAGGTTATACCATACAGTTGGGCAATAAAAGTACCAATTATTTGTTATACCAAGTGTTATACGATATAAATCTAAATTAGTTATTTAATAAGCAAAGTATTAAAGAGTGAACAATATAACAAATACAAAACATGTTATATCAAACATAAAAATCTATATTGAGTTTACACTATACTTATTCTTACACCATTAGTGTAACATTTTCACCTTGACATAATAAATTTAGCTAAACATAATAAGAGAGAAAAACATAAATAAACAAGATAAGAACATAAATAAAATAAAAGTTAACTAAGTAAAGAAAAGGAAATGAAATGAAATGCATAAACAAGATATTAATGAAAATAAAACTTAAGCATTACAAAAATACAAAGAGAGAAAGTAAGAGCATGATCCTGATCTGGAGACCAAGATGTCTAGATGTATGGCAAATACCTCTTTTTACAGGCTAAAATTGAAAACTATTGATTTAATAACTAATTAATAGTGGATTGCCAATTCTTAACTTGGTGACAATCCTTATCTTCTCTTGTTTGCCCAAAACGTCATTGATAAGATCAGAATTGAAATCATTTAAAAGTAAAAGTTGTAAGAAATTATCTTATCTTTCCAGGAAAAGAAAATAAAGGTCATCTGAACTTCTAAAACTCCAAATATGGACTAAATATTAAACAATGTTCGAGCTATAATACAGATTTAGATTTCTTTGTTGTTGCTATAATTTGGACTTGAAAATAGCCTTTTTAAATCTTAGGCTTCCATGATAGTTGTAGGCCTATATTTACCTTTCCATCCATCTAAGATCTACATCTCCAGATATGACCCAATTACCGAACAGTGTTCTAGTTTGGACTGTACTAACATCTCTTTTTTTAGTTTGGCCATCTCTTTGTCCTTTCAATTTCAGCTCTTAAACTTATTAATCAATCCTTTTATTTATATGATAGACCTGCATTTAAAATAAATATTTACCATAAATTAAAGGTATCTTATATTATTAGATATATTATTATAAAACTTGCTTTAGTTAAGGAGTTATTGATACTTCAAGTGCTAAATGATGATATAAAACCTTGATAAAAATATACTTTTAAATACTAATCACTCATATAGGGTTAAATAAATCACTACCGTCACTGGCTTGTAATCTCTCTTATATATCAATCCATTTATCATAGTTTATAGGACCAATAGATCTATCATTAGAGGGTCTTTCAATTGTTAAATCCATAATGAAAAGAGTTTAAACTAGTTGGACAGGGAAAGTAAAGGTAAAATGTTGTTTAATTGCTGAATTTCCTCTAATGTTCTGAGGAGTGTGAGGGACATGGGTTGTTGGTGCTTCCACAAAAGATTATGCAGATGTTCCCTTCCTATTCCATGACCTTAAAGGTTTCTTGAGCAGATTGGTTGTTTAAGAAACTTCATTCTTTATAAATTATAGCTTTATTTGATAATTTAATTTTGGGTGAGCCCTTTCTTTATTCTCCTTTCTTTCTCCCAGTCGAGTGTAACGAACTTTAGGTGAGGGACCTACGTTTTACAACTTATAATGGGTACGATAACTTATAAGTAAATGCATGATTAAATGCATGAATATGTTGCATATGCTAATGTATATTGAATATGAATTTAGCCTCTTTGTGAGTATGGATTTTTTTGTCACATTTCTTGTTAGGAGTAATTTTGCCTAAGTCATTGCTTTAAATCACGCTTTTCAACCAACAAATTTTACACAAAAGACGGCTCAAAGCCTTTTTTTTTATATCAATAATATTGATAAGTCCATTACATTGTTTTTGGAAAAGAAAATATAAGGAAAAGAAAACGTACATCAGTCTTTCTATTCAACTATATCTCTCGCAATATGTAGAAAAGCAAAGCAACGACTCTTAATTTTCCCATTAAAATCGATCTTTACTAAATTTTCTAGTAGTGAAGGATGTCTTCTCCCACCTTTTGAGCTTTGTCTTTAACAATCCGAGTATATTTGAAAACTTTATCTATATGCTCTATATGAGTAGAATGTTGCTTTGGTTTAAGGTATTGTTGTTGGTGTCGACCGGTCTTTATGCTTTTCTAATGCTAGCTCAAATGCTTTATCTTTTCTTATTTGTTAGTGAGCTTTACTCTTAACAACTTAATTTCATATTTCATATTTATTAGATTTGCTTCAAAAACCTCAACTTTCTTCCTTTTGCCTTTAACTCTTGCTACCTTTTATGCTTTGGCTAGTTGGCTTTCCATCATTATATATTTCTTATTTAGCTTCTTATATTTCTCAATAGTGTCTACCTTCTTTACTTGAACCTGTACAAATTTATCTTGATAATATTCTATGCTTCATTGACAATCATTAAAGTTAGATCTCAATACTTCAAGTTCACATCTAGTTAATTTGCATCATGTTCAAACCTAGTTCTTCTTTGTCTTTCTTAAATTCTTCTTTTATAATCTTTTTTTTGCTCAATTGTGGCTGTAATACTGTTATTCTTGCATCTCTAGATTGAACTTGCTTGCCTCCTTTTGTCTCTTTTCAACATCACTATTTCTAAAATTGCCTTGTCTCTCTTGCTCTTACTCAACTATATCTAAAGCTCTTTTACCTGCTCTCTTAGCTCCTCATCATTGCTGACCTTTTGTTTTTTAATCGACTTTTCTACAACTTATGAAGGTCTAGCTTTAGAGTGTGGCATCCTAGAAACAATGGCTACAGTCAAATCTCTCCATCTCGTATAGGTCCCTCAGACTTTTAGACTCTTTTATAATCATAACTAAATGCTTTCAATCTTGTTTGATAATTTTCATCACCTAATATGCAGACAAATCTTTGAATGATCAAGAATATTAGGCAAGTCCAACAATTATTGGGATGTATTGTATGCCTTTTAGTTGTCTTATAGCAAGGATTAGAGCGTAACTTATATAACCTGTAGTCCCAACTAAAAATATCCGATATCTTCACTTACAACTCATCATGATATTTACTGTTGTGATACACAAGGCTTTCCAATCAAAAATATTATTCTTTATCCAACCTTGATCGCTCAATCTTCACCTTTTTTTCCCTTTCCATTAACTTCAAAGGCCTTTGCTTAAACCAATAATTAAAATATTGAAGATCAATGCTTTTATTTTAATATGATTTGTTTAAATCATGTTAATATTCTATGTTAAATATCATGCATATATTGGAGATTAAATTCTAATAAATTTTTAATCTAAAAATAAGTGAATTTTATTTTCAATTTGATTTTAAATATATTTTTTTAATTATGTTCTTTAAACAAATTTCTAACAATAAAACTATCCCAAGAACATTCAGAAATGTGAAAAGTTTGGATTTGCCACTTAATGAGGACTGTCCGAAGTTTGGTTCTCACTAGCAGCTGTTGGAGGTCAACTTCCAGTTTGAAATCCAATTTACATGACATGGCGAGATCAATTAAATGCTGCCTCTTGATCAATTTGTCTATGTTGGAATCATAGCTTTCTAGTTTCTCTTTTGAAGGAACTGCAAAGAAAAATATGATTGTTCATGGGTCCAGAATGTTCCATATGGTTTCAACTGTTGTTTCTGCTGAAGAAAAAGGCAATCTATTTTCTTACTCTAGAAAAGTTCATGGCCGGAAATGAAGATTCCGGAGTTTCCAAATGTTGTCGTGCCGATGGTTTAAACGCGGCTCCACGGTTCCTTTTTTATAGCATTAGCAAAAATTCAAAGAAAACATGAGATGAAGAGTACCATAATCAAACCCATATTTTCTCTCTCTATTCTTCGATGTCTCAACGAACAAGCGGTGAACTGTTCTAGCTTTTCTATTATCTGTGGTGCAGCTACTTGTTTGTCGCGCATAAGTCAACCCTCCACTAAACTACATAATTTTCGTCGGATTATAAATTTATTTTTTAAAAATTATTAATTTAAATTTTATAAATTTTAAAATTATTAAAAAAATTATATGATTGTTAATTTTAAAACTTATAAAATTATTTGATATATATAAAAATTAATCTAGAAAACCATATTAATAGAAAAAAAAAACAATATTGTTAATGCTCGGCAAATCGATGTGGCACGTCTCTAATTGTATTTTGTTTATGGAAGATAGGTAGCATTTGGTTCCAACTAAAACAAAAAAGATTATAAGAAATAAAAGACATAGATGTAGCTTTTTATGATGATGATATATGGTTGATGAAGGATGATGATGATATATGATATACAAAATAAAATAAATATTTGTATTTAATTTGAACATGGTTGATGAAGGTATAATTAGAAGAAGTGAAAAAAATATATCCTTCATATGTATAACCATCAAAATTATTAATTTTTTTGCTTAAAAAATTAAGAAATTTCACAATATATATTTTTTTTCTGAACAAATTTAAAATAATAACTTCTTTACTTTTCTTTCAATATCATAAAAAAGATAATTCATTAGATGCTATAATTAAATTATATTTTATTCAATCATTAAATTATTATTTTTTTAAAAAATAATAATAGAAAATAATTAAAGCAATGATATATTAAATAAAATATTTGATTATCAAAAAGTTAAACTCTAACAAAATTGAAAAGGTAAAATAATTTCATCATAAAAACATATTTTTTTTGTCATAATTTAATCCCTAATTCCTCATTACTTCATCATCGGATCTAATTTCTTTGAAAACATAGCCAGCTTTTATTTCTCTATTTTATATATCTTTTTAATTATTGTATTAATTTTATTGTCGACTTGAGCCATAAGTTTGCCAACAAAAGGACCTTGACAGAAGTTCAATATCTCTGCACAGGGTGAGATGTCACTTGTTTTATTGGTGCTAAAATGTTTTTGAATTTTTTTTATTTAATTTTTTTATTGAATATGTATAGATCATTTTAATATGTTAATATCAAATAATAAATTTTAAATATAAAAAATATTATTTTAATATATTTTTAAATAAAAACTTTTAAAAATAACCCTATCAAAATATAAAATAAACTCAAAATTATTTTGATATGCCTAAAGAACGTTTTTCTGAAGGAACCAAATATCAATGTATCGGTATATCTAAGGTTAAATGCAAAGCAAATGTTTATACAATGGAAGGTTCGGTATATCTAACTTTTTTAAATTTAAAGTTATTTTTTTTATACCAGGCTAAATACAGGTTGGGTAGACTAGAATTCATATCCAATCTAAAACTTTATTTTTTATATTTGAGTTCTACTCAAACTTGACCCAAACCACCTCAAGTTTAAAAGTTCTCAATTCATTTGGGTTGGTTTGGATCGGTATCCATTTGATAAGGGTAAACTAACCATTTCTAAAAGTTAGGGGTGTTAATAGATATAGTCGGGTCAAATTTAAATATATAATTATATGATATTTTAAAAATTATAAATCCAATCTATTTTTTAAAAAAACTTAAGTAGATTTAATATATCAAATTGGGTTATATTTTTATGAATATTATAAATATTTATAAATTAGGTTTATATTACTAATTTTTATGAGTTAAGCTTAGTTAAAACTAAGAATTAAGCTCAATAAATTAACTCAAACCCTATTATAAGATCTAATAAATGATTTAGAATTAATATATCAATTGAATCAATTTACTAGAATAGAAGAATTAATTGCAAAATAAAATAAAAATAAATTTAATTTTTTAACTATTCACCTCATTATAAGTTTTTTATTTCATTATCATTTATAATATTTATATTATCTTAATCAGTTTAACTCATATAATATAAATATTATAGTTGTGCCGGTTTTTGAAACACCCTTATCCAATGCTCTATTTAAATTGTTGTATTTTACATAATTAAAAAAAATCATCAAATTTAACTTATATTAAATTAAAAAATATTTAAAAATAGACTCTGCAATAACAAATAATCCACTAATAAAATATATTTTAATTTAAAAAAGGATTTAAAAATATAATCATTACATAAACAAAGAATAAAAATGTTGGATTTCGTAACCAGGACATAATGTCTAGTTCAAATTTAAAGAAACAAAAAGCTTTGAAATAAATAAAGAGATAAAAACTCATATCTTTGATTCCATTCAAGCTTAATCCCTAACAATGCACATCGAATTTTTATTTTATTTTACAATAAGTCTCCATTTCTTATGTTCACTATGATATATCTATTATTTATCATCTATCAATCATCATTATCTCAATTTAAATAAATACTATATTAATCAAATATTAAAACTAATAGTTATTTATTTTTTAGATTTAAAACAACTTTTATTTTTTATTTTTCATTTTTTTAAAAAGCGTCGCGTGACTGGCTAACTTTGTCATTTTTTAAATTAAACCGTGTCATTCTTTGAATTAAATTTTGAACTGTGCTCCTCTACCCATTGTTTTTACTACCGTGCTTCTTCTTTTTTGCAAAAAAAAAAAAAAAAAGGAAGAAGACCATACCAAGAAATTCATGGAAACCACCCAGGCCTCACTCCTGACAAATTAGTAATGGCAGGTTCCTTCTGGGCAACAAATATTGAAGTGATATGCTCGGCATCTTTCTTGGCACATTCATTAAAGCTTTAGGTTTGGGCCTTCATCACACATCAGCCTATCATCTCCCAAATCATTCCTTTGCGCAAACAATATCATTCCAGCCCTGTATCAAGAATGGTCGGTGACAACCGTCTAGATGGTGGTCAAGTGGTAAGGACTTGGGATCAAGGGGTTTGCTCCCTCTGTGGTCTCAGGTTCGAGTCCTTGGTTGCTCATATGATAGCCACTGGAGGCTTACATGGTCGTTAACTTCAGGGCCCGTGGGATTAGTCGTGGTGCGCGAAAGCTGGCCCGGACACC